>CM060443.1:29562049-29990728 GCA_030545235.1 Helianthus tuberosus
ATCTATACCATAGATAATATATTAGTTAGGGTTTATAATATAATATTTATATTTATAATACTTTTAATATATGATTTGATGACGTTTCCCATTTAGTTATTACCATTGTATCTCTAAATACAAATAGAGTGTATTAATAAAACATGATATCTTACGCGGTTTTCATTATTATTCAACAGGTATATTCAAGAAGGTGAGATCTCAAGTGCCATGAAGAAGATACATGATTTGGCTCTTTCGGCTGAAAAGGTAAACTTGAGTAAAATGATGAAGAATTTGATGAGTAATTTAATGATGAGGGTGTGTTTCGGCAAGAGGTACCATTACCAAAATGGGCATGAAAGAAAGAAGGTTCCTGGACTGATTAATGAAGTTCAAGAGCATTTGGTGGATCTTTATCTCTCGGATATTTGGCCCGGTCTGCCTTTCATCGGTTTGGTTGATCGGTTTATGGGCAAGACGAATCGGCTCGAGAAATGCTTCCAAGATCTTAATTTCTTTTTCCAACAACTCATTGATGAACGACTCAACCCTCTAAAGGACAAGTCTTATGAGGAAGATGAGGATGATGTTATTGATATTCTGCTACAACTTATGAAAGACAAACTGTTCAACCTCACTCACGACCACATAAAAGCCATGCTCATGGTAATTAAAATATGCTCTCCCTTTTGTATGCATTTGAGTTTTTTCCTGCACAAGTTTTTAGTTTGAAAGCAATCTTTATTATAAATTATAAAACGTGACATGATAACAAAGTTATTGAAAGCAATCTTTATTATATTATAAAATTATAAAACATGACATGATAACAAAGTTAAATTACAAATAATAATTGGAGTAAAACGTCAAAATCGTCCATGAGATTTGGTTACTTTTGCAACTTAGTCTAAAAGTAAACTTTTTGTAACTGAACCCTGGGGTTTCATTGATGATTTTAGGAAAGGGGGGGGGGGGGGGGGGGGGGGGGGGGTTTGCAGAAAGACGATGAGGACGATGACGAGCCTGAGGGGTGGAGAGATGATCCGGCGCCGGAGGTCGACGGGTAGGGGACATCCCCATACCCGGTAGTCTAACATTTTGCTCTCATAATTACAATGTATAATTTCATGTTTAGGGGGCTGGAGTAGTAGGCGGAGGCCAGATGGGTTGTTAATATTACTATTTGTTTAATTATTTTATTATTCCTAGGTAGTTTATACAAAAAATCGTTTCATCTGGTTATAGTAATTACATAGTTACAATCTCTTTTCTAATAATCATCTAATCTTTTGGTGGTAAACTATATTTTTATTTATAACCAGTTATATTTAGCAAAGGTGAATAAATAATATATAGATATAAATATAAAGGTCAACCAAAATAAAGATAAAGATTCAAAGGGAAAATTATCAAAATGATCATTTGACTGGTCAAAACCATTAAAATAGACAAATGTCGACTAAGCCGGTAAATTTGGACGCAAAGCGAGTGTTTTTTGCCTACAAGTTTACCGGTTTTTATCTATTTTGGTAATAAACAATGATCAAGTGTCTATTTTTGTAATTTTTCTTATGTAAAAACAAGCACCGTAAATGTAAAATTTCCACTTAAGTTTGAATGAAATAATCATAACCTTTGGTGGCAGCCTGGGCATTTTGTAGTTGAGGTGCATACTTCAAAATATATCTCTTTTATGTTAAGGCAAATTGGAAATAAATAATCCCAACTCACTCCTCCTATTGGCCAATAATAATCCCACTCATTTAATCACCAATAATAATCCGAACTTTTCACTTTTGTTTGTAAAATACTCCGGCGTTAAAAAACACTAACTTGGTTAAAAAAATGCTGATGTGGCTTGACATGTGTGCGCTGACATGTATGAACTTTATTTTAAAGCTAACATCTTCTTCCTTCCTGCTTAATTTTTCTTTGTACCATTAATGTCAAATTGTTTATATGTTTCACTTCTAGGATGTATTAGTAGCCGGGACAGATACTAGTGCGGCAACCGTGGTTTGGGCTATGACGTCATTGATAAAGAACCCTAAAATCATGAAGAAAACACAGGAAGAAGTGAGAGTTGTGATTGGAAAGAAGGGTATGATAGAGGAGGACGATCTTCCAAAACTCACGTATCTAAAGGCGGTGATAAAAGAGACCATGAGACTACACCCTCCGACTCCCCTTCTAGTACCTCGAGAAACGAGGAAAGATGCCATTATACATGGGTACAAAATCAAGCAGAATACCATAGTTTATGTGAATGCATGGGCTATCGGAAGGGACCCTAAATCTTGGGAGAGCCCAGAAGAGTTCTTGCCTGAACGATTCTTGGGTTCTGATATTGACTTCAAAGGGAATGATTTTGAGTTGATTCCTTTTGGGGCTGGTCGAAGAATCTGCCCTGGAATGTCAATCGGAGTTTTCATGGTGGAACTAATACTTGCTAATCTTCTTTATTTATTTGATTGGGGGTTGCCGGATGGCATGGTGAAAGAAGATATAGACTATGATGCTATGTCTGGGATAACTATGCATAAGAGAAATGAACTTTGCCTCTTAGCTCGTGTACTTTGAAAAGATTATTAACTATCTAAATATGTCGTTTCGCTGATAAAATAATTCCTAGTCGAGTATGTTGTTTGAACTTTTGTTAATTTATTTAAAGGTAGAAAGATAAAGCCTTTCATCTATTTAATGGTTAGCGAATTACTTAAAGCGGATGAAAACAACATTAGGCCAATGTAAGTCCATAGGACTAGACACATGATGATTTGCATTGTTAATCTGGATGATATTCCCCCTCCTTGCTCACTTATGTTATTCCTCTTTCCCTTGATTAGACTCTCTTACATTCACTATATGCTTACATCATACTCATATACTATAAATAGAGTACATCTATCCTTACGCGATCGTCCCAAGGTGTTTCTTGAGGATTTGATCTCTTGTCACCTTCTATTCGTGCATCTATGTGTTGGATCAGGGGTGTTCATCGAATCGAATAACGAATTTTTGAATTATTCGAATCGAATTTTTCGAATTTTTGTTTTTTTTCCCTGAATTCGTATTCGATTCAATTCGATTAGATTAGTATTTGAAACTCGAATTCGAACCAAATTTGAAAAAAAATTTCAATTTAATTTAAATTCACCCTAAACGATAAATTATTTACTTTCATTTTTTAAAACTACTACAAACTAATGAATTATACTCAACTAGTTATTTTCCGTCCGCGCGTTGCGGCGGGACCCAATGACTATAAAAGGCGTGTCAGCAACGGCAAACAGATACTGAATATCAAAACATAAATAAAATGACGTGGTAAGGATAGTCACTCCGTTATAAAAAAAGTGATTTTAAATAACCTAATATATAATAATAGGACCCACACGTCCTACACGTTGGAAATTCGGTTGTTTTCAGTTCAGTTATTACGGTGCTAACAAGTTAAAATATGGATGAGCTCGGTACCGGTAACGGCAGTGAAAGTACCGATCTGGAAAATCATCGAAATTAGGTACCGGCACCTCCTACACGTTGGAAATTCGGTTGTTTTCAGTTCAGTTATTACGGTGCTAACACGTTAAAATATGGATGAGCTCGGTACCGGTAACGGCAGTGAAAGTACCGATCCGGAAAATCATCGAAATTAGGTACCGGCACCGAAAATGCTCGGTACAATACGGTATGTTATTTGAAGGTAAAAATCAAAAAATACAGGTATGGTGCTAGACCGGTGTCGAACCGAAAGTAACGATTCTGAAAACGCCAAAAGGTGGGTACCAAATTGGTACCGAAAATGATTTGGTATAGTAAATTTGGTACCGATACGATACCGGTTCGTTTACAGGATTTGATACAATTTGCTCATCAATATTCTAAATATCCAAGTTAATTTTACGTGCTACAATTCATTTATTACAGAAAAAGACAAAAAAGAAAGCAAAATAAGTTGTTGTGTATATAAAACCTCATTCAAACGAAATAAAGTTTACTTACTGTGTGTATGAAAAGTAATCTAAACGGTGCAATTACTTGCATTGCTGCGTTACTACAGGATTTGATGAGCTCGGTACCAAACGGTACCGAAAATACCATTACCGAAATCCCCAAAAGTGGGTACCGGTACCGAATATACCTAGTATGGTACGATTCGGTACCGGTCGGTAGTGGTACGACACCGGTATTTGAGGGTAAAAACCGGTGAATACATGTGCAGAACCGGTACCGAAAATATACCGGTTTGGTAAATTTGAGACCGGTAACTATACACGATACCATTTGCTCATCTCTTAATGATGTTACTATTCATTCCATTCTAATTTTAAATATTCTAAATCTAAATTCTAAATTCTAATTATCACTATTCATTCTGTTTGAAATATTCTAAATCTAAATTCTAAATTCTAAATTATATTATATATAGATATGAAATATAATAACCTACAAAATTAATTAACAATCAATATGCCAAAACACCAACATTTAGAAGATAGGTTGGTTACCGATAGCGATTTAAGTTGGGTTAAAATTTAGAAATAAATAGTATTGGTTATTTTTCAGTAGGTTTGGTAATGTTATGAATAATAAACTTATCACTTATGGAGGTAGTTCATACTTTGGCCAAGTTTAGAAGTTATATATGTGTGTATAAATATATTTGCATGTGTATATACATATATTAAAAATGTATATATAAATTGAATTCGAATTTCGAATCGAATCGAATTGAAAATCATAAATTTGTATTCGATTCTAATTTGATTACTGGACTCGAACGAATCAACTTTTAATCGAATTCGAATTAAGTCGAATTTCGAATTTTTCGAATCCGAATCGAGTTCTGAACACCCCTATGTTGGATGTTGGATATGGTCTCAGAAATGCTATTACAGTTCACTTTCGTGCATAAACTTCATTGCTTAGGCAGTTAAGGCTATGTGTAATTGGGGGTCCCCTTTCGTGCATAAACTTTTACTAATATCAAGACACGTCGAAGTTGGTGATGAACCACGGCCGGCCCAAGGGTAAGTAAACCCAAGGAAGGACTTTGGGCCACCATTTGAAAAGGGCCTTCAAGTTTAAAAAAAGAAAACCACTGCTAGTGTGTAAATAAATATTTAAGTCTGGGAGAATGAGATCAAGATGGTAATGTTGGTTTGGTGGAAAACGCACTCTTAATTTACAAAGAGGTCAGGTGTTCGAAACAATTAAAAGGATTTTTTTGGGAATAATTGCATATTTGTACCTCTATTTTTTTAATTGGTAAAACCGTATCTTTGTTTTCATCAAAAGAACCTTGTTGCTATTTTTTATCTAATAATTAGTTAAGTTAGAGTGTTCTAGTTCTTAATAAGTTATAAAATCTAATTATTCTTAATTTACAACGTTAATTTTCGCAAGGGTGTAGGGCCCCAGATTTCTAGCTCGCTTTTATTAGAATAGCTGTACATACGTAAATTATGTATATATTTTAGGAGATTATTTGTATCATTTATTGTGATTATTGTTTCCCTTGTATGATGTATATTCTTCCCTATATAAAGGGATATTGTGAATGAGATGGGGCATCGATTATTTCTGAACCATATTTAGTTTTATGGTATCAGAGCTAAACTCTGATTAAACCCTAAACCGCCGCCCTCTTCTTCCTTTTTTCTTTCCGATCCAGTCTTCTGTTTCGACAGCCATGACTGACAAACAAACACCTCCTCATTCCCCTTCTGCTGCCAAACCTCAAGCACTTCATCCAGCCTATACCGTCACAAACATCCAGACGAAAGTCCGAACACTTGACGGCACGTCGGTCTCTTACGCCACGTGGGTCAGGCTGTTCAAACTGCAGGCCAAGGCATATAAAGTCCTCGATCATATTGATGGTTCGGATCCTCCTGAGGAATCCGCTGAAAACTATGAAGCTTGGGTTGAAATCGATGCATTAGTCCTTCAATGGATATATGCAACTGTTTCGGACAAACTGATTCTTCGCATCTTCGACAATGATGGTACCGCATGCTCTGCGTGGGTCAAACTCGAAAATCAATTCCTTAACAACAAAGGGTCGCGTGCCACGACTCTCGAACACGAGTTCACCACTTTGACTCTCGGGTCATGCTCCTCCTTGGAGGAATATTGTCAGTGACTGAAAGAGATAGCCGACCAGTTGGGTGATGTCGGTTTTCCCGTTAGTGACAGTCGGTTGGTGATGCAGTTGGTCCGCGGGCTTCCTACTGAATACGATGTCACTGCAGCCATCATTAACCAAACATCTCCTACGTGGGATGATGCGTGCACCAGCCTGCAAAAAGAACAACAACGTCAACAAGCCCGGTTAAGCCAAACTCAATCCGTACTCGTGTCTCCAAACCCGACACCCACACAGGCCGCCAATACCTCATCCAACCCACCATCCAACCCTCCTGCTGATAACACTCGATACCCTCCATACCCTTATGACAATACCCGCACCCGTGGCCGTGGCCGAGGCTATCGTGGCCGAGGCCGTGGTCGCAATTACCGTAACCAAAATCAGTCTTCCTGGTACACTAACCCGCCAAACTCTTATGGCCCCAACTACTCAAACCACCCCTCTTACACCTCACACAATCAACCGGCCCACTACCCTTCCTGGACTCCACCGCCTACACCCTACCTGTCCCAAGCTTGGGCTCCTACCCAACCTCCTAACCCACTACAACAACAATTTAAGCAAGCCCACTTAGCCTACCAACAAGCACAATATCACAACCCAGCCCAACAACAACCCAACCCCTACCCTTCGGCCCAGCAGCCCAACACTTTTCCTGACCCAAATGCACTAAATGCTTTAAGCCCAACCGACCTTGGCACTGCTCTTTCTTTGATGCAGGTACAAGAATTCCCGGATCAAACTTGGAACATGGATACAGGGGCATCCTCTCACATTACGGCTCATGCTGGTAAAATATCTACTCCTTTGTCTAATTCCTCTAGTACTATTCTTGTTGGTAACGGCCAAAAATTGCCAATTAACGGATCCGGTAATACCACCCATATGGTTTCGACCAAAACATACCATTTAAACAATGTCCTTCACTCACCCACCGTTATCAAAGACCTTTTATCTGTTCGTAAATTTACTCGTGATAACCAAGGTAGTGTTGAATTTGATCCTTTTGGCTTTTCTTTGAATGGCCTCAAGACGGGCACCTTCCTTTCGCGCCATGATAGCACGGGGGACCTTTACCCATTCACCCCACCTTCATATGCTTTTGTCGCTGCTTCTCAACCAACTCCTTGTCACAATCGACTTGGTCACCCGGGAGCTACTATTTTAAATTTTCTTTCCAGTAATAAATTTATTAATTGTAATAAGACTCATGGTTCTATGTTTTGCTCCTCTTGTCAAATTGCCAACAGTCAACGTTTGCCTTTTAATAATTCCGTTTCTATTACTTTTGCTCCGTTCGATATTATACATTGTGATCTTTGGACATCTACAGTTTATAGTAAATCTGGCTATAAATACTATATGGTTCTCATTGATAATTTCACACAGTACGTTTGGGTTTACCCTCTAAAATTTAAATCTGAGACTTTTGCTACCTTTACTAAATTTCACAAACATATACACACCCAATTCAACCGCCTTATCAAAACATTTCAATGTGACCTTGGTGGTGAGTTTGACAATAATCAATTTAAAAATTTTGCTTCTGAAAATGGCATGGTTCTTCGTTTCTCCTGCCCTCAAACTTCACCACAGAACGGCAAAGCCGAACGGATGCTACGCCGTCTCAACAACATCATTCGGGATCTCCTTGTCCAAGCTCAACTTCTACCCACTTTTTGGGTAGAAGCTCTCCACCTTTCCGCTTACCTACACAACATTCTTCCCACCGCTAAGCTCAATCACCTCACACCGGCTTTTGCTCTTTACCACCGTCATCCCACCTAAGACCACTTACGCGTTTTTGGGTGCGCATGCTACCCAAATGCATCTGCTACTCAGCTCAACAAACTTCTTCCTCGCTCCACCAAATGCATCTTTTTGGGTTACCCCTCTAATTTTCGGGGTTATAGATGCCTTGACCCTCAAACCGGCCGTGTCCACATCTCACGGCATGTCGTTTTTGACGAAACTGATTTCCCATACTCGGTTAACACTTATCAGCCCAACTACGACTTCCTCGACTCCGACATCTACCTTTTCGGCCCACACTACACTTCATCATCAAGCCCAATCAACTCACCCTCTCCCACACCAACCTCGGCCCAAACACACACAAGCCCAACCTCGTCCCACTCAACCCACTCCATTCCTCCCACATCATCCTCGTCCCAATCCACCACAAGCCACCCATCGCCACACTCATCTTCACCACAATCGGTCACCCACCCTACCACACCAATCCCTTCGACTGACCCATCTCCACCCCCTATCCACAATCCTCATCCGATGCTCACACGTGCCAAGTCTGGCATCTCAAAACCAAACCCAAAATTTAACCTCCATACATCCACTACCACCACCATCTCACCCCTTCCCACCTCTTATACCAAAGCTTATTCGGATCCGAATTGGCTACTGGCTATGACCAATGAATTTAGTGCTTTGCAGGATAACAAGACTTGGGAGTTGGTACCCAAACCAGTTGGGCCGCCTATTATTCGATGCATGTGGTTATTCAGGCACAAGTTTAAGTCTGACGGGTCGCTGGAAAGATATAAAGCCCGATTAGTGGTGAACGGGAAGTCTCAAACTGTGGGAATCGATTGCCATAAGACCTTCAGTCCGGTTGTCAAACCGGCCTCCATACGCACCGTTTTGAGTCTTGCCGTTTCTCGAAACTGGCCTATTCACCAAATGGACGTCAAGAATGCATTTCTTCATGGCACCTTAGATGAAACTGTTTATATGCATCAACCTCCGGGTTTCGTGAACAAACAATTTCCGGATTTTGTTTGTCGTCTACGCAAGTCATTGTATGGCCTCAAGCAAGCCCCTCGGGCATGGTACACACGGTTCTCCAGTTGCCTTACTTCTCATGGTTTTCAGAGCAGCTCTTGTGACTCGTCACTGTTTATATATCGAAGGGGTACTCGCATTGCATACCTTCTTCTTTATGTGGATGATATTGTCTTAACTGCATCAGACTCCACACTCTTGAGTTCCATTATTTCTGTTAGGCCCTAAAGTGTGAGACTGACGCATCAAATTAACACAACGGGCTATGGTTACGAGCTGGGCCTTACCGGGTTAGTTTACATTAGGATGTGGACCTTTATAGGTCACTTGGGCTAAGCTTTAGGCCATGTGGGCCAAGCAGGCCCAAGGGAAGCCCATGTAGGGAAGTGGGCTTGGTTGAGTATATAAACAAGTTTTTAACTTGTTTTAGGGTTTGAACCTCTAGGAACCTCCATTGATATAGAAATTCTAGAGAGCTAGAGAGAGAGGCGATCTTGGTGTCAACTTGTACCAGACGTTTTGCTTATTCAAGTAATAGAACGTGTGCAAGTTTGAAAGTGATTCGGTATTGTGTTCTTCGTATTTTCATATTTTTTGATTTATTCTTGAATCACATTAAGTTTGGATTCCGCACAAACTTGGTGTTGTTTGATATCATTGAAAGATCCGTTTCACGGGACTTACAAGTGGTATCAGAGCCTTAAGAACCTGTTCTAGGCTCGGTTTGATATCAAATATTCAAGATTTTCAATTTTTGTTCATCGGTGTTCTTCGCGTTCTTCGTAGTGTTCATTGAAAGTTTTTTTTGAAAGTTGGCATATTTTGGTGGTTTTGATCTTTTAAAGGTTGTTATAATTTGTTAAATTTGAAAAAGGATTTTAAAAACCCAAAAGTTTCGAGATTATGGTTGATATTTTTTGAAACATATTTTATTTCCAAAATTGCCGAAATGACAAAAATCTCGGGATATTTTGTTTGACTTTGTGTTTTGAAAGACAATTATTGTAATTTTCAAATTTTTAAATTTATCTATACAAGTTCACAGTTTCGAGCTTTTCAGGTGCAAAAGAGTTATCCACAACATTCATATCACGTGCAAAAGAGCTCTTCAACGGTTACGAGTCGCAACAAGAGATCTCGGTTCATCACGTTCTATTCTCGAGTCACGGTTACGAGTCGCAACAAGAGATCTCAGTTCATCACGTTCTATTCTCGAGTCACGGTTACGAGTCGCAACAAAAGGTCTCGACTTGTATGTTTTTGAGTCGCAACCGGCTTCACAGTCTCGAGTAGCAACCAAGATTCCGGATCGCAACAACGGTTTCGACTCATCACATCTTGAGTCGCAACCACGAGTCATCACATCTTGAGTCGCAACCACGAGTACAGGAGGTTTCAAGTCATCACTATTACAACCATCATCACCGGAACCTGCAACTTTAGTTAAACTTCTCCGGTCACCATAGTCATCACATCCCATCATTCATCTCCGTTCTTCTTCACTGTTGTCTCCGTACATCACCGATCATCAATCCGTTGTTCGAAACAGAGCATACAACTCCATCTTCTGTCGCAACCATTGATTTCGAGTCGTCTCCATCGATCATAAACACATCGTTCACCATCATTCAACCTGCACTTCCGATCACGAGCACCGTTACTATCATCACCTATATCCGACGCCATAACTTCATCACCACCGAAGAACGATCATTATCTCCGGTTACCAACTCCGACCACCGCTTCCTCCGATCTTCTTCTCCGATCTGCACTACGTCTCCAGCCATTCTCCTTTTATCATCTGTTGCTATCACATCGGGCGGCAGAAAAATAGGGTTTCGGTTCGGTAATTGTTAAACGAAGAAGACAGTTGTGTTTTTAAGGTTTTTATTGATTATAATAATAATAATTATCGTAATCATAACTTAATCATTACATAATCATTAATAGTTAATAATAATAATAAACCTTTATATTTTTTAAATTGATTAAAGTAACTTAATTAAAATAAAAAAATATAAATAAATAAAAAAATAAAAGGGAGGTTTGTTTGGTCTGTGACAAGTTTTGACAGGTTTTGAGGTGCGGTTCAGAAAGCGGGATCATTCGCGTGCAAAGGGTTTGCGAGTACACGGGTTCTTGTTTGGTTTGTGTTTTGAGGAGAAGATCAAAAGTATCAACCACCCACTGAAATTATGGCATTCGTGTTTCACAAACCAGTGGCTCAAGAAATTACCAAAGAAGAGATACTTTCTGTCTTTTGCACTCCTGAGTGTCGAGAAAGGGTTGAGGCATATAGAATACACAACGCTGAGCTAATACAAGATTATCAAGACATAAAAAATAAAAATTTTACTTTATCAAAGAATGAAAAGCTTTATAAAGATAAAATTGAAGCTCAGCGAAAAGACATCATCAAACTTAAGGATGATGTAAGTGTAAAAACAGCCCATTTCTTAGAGGCACAGGAGAAGGTATGCATTTTAACTAAGGAACTGGAAGATATTAGAGACAGATATCAAATTAATGAACTTAATATCAAGAAATTTGATTCTTCCAGCAAACTAGTTAAAAACCTGTGCGATCAACAGCTTGCGTACAAAGAAAATAAAGGGCGTGGTTTGGGTTTTAATAAGGCTCCTCCTCCTTATAATGACAATTATACTTATTTACCTATGACTGAGGAAGAGATGATAAATGAAAGTCAAATGACTTATGGTCCCAAAAACAATAAGTCATCATTTAATGGCAAACCAGTTGAGAAACAGAAGTCTGCTCCAATAAATTTTGTTTCCAAAAGCTCAATTGATCCTAACGTTTCATCTTCATGTGCATATGATAGTTCTGAAGTAAAGTGTGGAGATGTTCATGGGAGTGAACCAGTCGTTATTTCAAATATTTCTGAACCTTATCTTGAACCTTATTCTGAACCAACTGAATCTGACCTTGCTTTTAGTCGTTCTTTGTTTGCGTCATTTTCTGCTTATGTTTCGTCTTTTGAGCCTGATGTTTTGGGCAAAACTGATAATGTTTGTGTTGAACCGTTGAACAATAAGTCTGGTGATGAATCTTCTTCAGTTAATGATTGTGATTGTGATGTTTCTAACTCTTCAGTTGATGATTGTGTTACAGGTGAAGTCCCTCAGGATACATTCAGTGAAACCACTGAAACTTCTTCTCAAGAAAATCAAGAATGTCCTGATTCATCTTCTGAATCGGTCTCAGTGGACGTCCCTAATGTTGAATCTAGTGGGACCCCATTGGAAACCGTGGATGAAAGCAAACCTAAATCGGATTCACATGATACATGTGTTGACGAAACATGTGTTGATGAAATTTCAACTTGTTCTAAAATTAAAACTGAATCTGAATCTATTAAAGAAGAAAAAGGAGTTGAAATAAATGAACAGTCACCGAAAAATGTTTCTGAAAATAAAGATAAACCTGAAACACCGGTTTTTCAAAATGATCAAGATAAAAGTGAGAAGGATGAATCTCATCATCCGTCTACATCTCATGCTTGTGCTAGTTCTGATCAGCAGGTACAGAAGAACTCAGAAAAGGCACATGGAACACAAGCAACGCAAGCTCGGTCATCTAGACCTATCAAAACAGCTAATGCTGCTAGCTCTCAGAATATCCATACATTGAAACGACAGACATGTTTCAACTGTGGAATTCCTGGACACATTGCTAGAAATTGTGTTCATCATCCAAAAGTGCAACAAAATGCCAACACTCACTTGTGTGCTGATGTTTGTGAGCCGGTTCACAACACGCAAAAGGAGCCAAAACGAGTAGATCAAAATCGAGGGTATAAGAAGTCTGCTCATCAAGGACAAGGCAGCAATAATCCTCATAAGGCTCGTGACAAGGTGAATGAAAGATTCAATCAGGGAGAAAAGACGAAGAATGGTGCTCATAGCAACAAGAGTTCTGCAAACAGCAAATATAAGCACCCAAATTCGTCTTCGTCTGAAAGTCATGTGCAGGCGCATCCAACACGAAGAGGACCGGTTTGTCCTTCAGGGTCTGCAAGAGCAAATCCAGCTGATCAGAATGCTTTCTACATGAAGAGACAAACATGCTTCAATTGCGGCATTGCTGGTCACATAGCTCGGAACTGCACACATCGTCCCTACGTACCATATTATATGCAAAATCGGAGGGTTACACCAAAGGACAACTACCATTCTAAGCCAATGAAGGTATCTTCACCTAAGGCAATGAAGAATGTGAATCCCAAGGTTAAACCTTCTGATGGGGATTGGAATGCTGCTAAAGCAAAAAGAAAACAAGCTTTGAAACCTACACAAATTTCGAAAAATAACAAGGTTGATAAGTCAACTGTTTTGCTAAAGGCATCTAAGAAACTAGAAAAGCCTAAACAAATTTGGAGAGCAAAACAAAAAGCAGCTACATCTCCAATTTTTGAAACGAAAGGGGACTTGTGTTTGAAGGAAGTATCTTATTTTGATGCTTCAGGAAATCCCAGGACCACGATGGCCTGGGTACCAATGTCTTACTAATCTCCTTACTTTTCAGGAACAACTAAGGAGGAGCTGTTGACAATCTCTGGAATGTTGATAGCGGTTGTTCCAGAGATAAAAACGGGTAACATTTCACTGTTGCAAAAAGTTCAAATTTTTTTTACAGATGATATGTTTCCTTTGGAGGAGATAACAGAAGTAAGAAATGATCAGCAAAAGGTACCGTTTAAATTCAGTACTTTGATTTGAATATTGATTAGTCTTCAATCTAATGACGGAACGGTTAAGCAAAAATATTTTTCTCTTTTTCTTAGTTTATAACTTTGTACATACTGTGTCCTTTCTCTAGTAAATGGTAAATTTGCGCAAAAATACAAGATTTATGCACAAATTTAGGGGGGGAGAGGAACATATAGATCGATATAGAGTTTAGGGGGAGAAAACTCAGAAAATACAAAAAGAGTTTGCTGTAAATATGTATTGTTTTAGGGGGAGAAAATGAGAAAAATACAAAAACATTAGAAAATGAAAAAGCCAAAAAGAAAGATTTCATGTTATGGGAAGTGAAATAAATGTTCGTGTTAAAGGGTTTTGACTAACACATGTAAGGTGCCATAGCTGAAAAGACTAGGATCTACTGCGATATGTCGATAGGCTTGACGCTCAACATGATAAAAGATACTAAGTGATATAAACATAACGAACTATGTACCATGTGGGTAACATACCAACGGCGTATGATTTTATGGTCTTAAATCTTGCGTTGATAGATAGCCAACATCTGAGGTTTCGGGTCTTTATATTGTTGAATCATCCGGGGATATCTTGGCTGTTCTTCTGTTCAGAACTAAAATTATACATGACCCCAGGAAAGAAAGTCACTTGGAATTAGCTCATTTCTATTTGAATGTCTGTATGTTGTCCCGATACACACAATTTTGATCTGATTCTGAAATCTTCTCTGAAAAAAATCGTGTACCTCCTCTGCTGCATCCAGATATATGCTGACCTGGAGGTGCTAGGCAACGACAGCTTCTGCTGCATCCAGATACATGCTGACCTAGCTGTACGTTGTCGCGCTATAGATCTAATACACCCGAAAGAGGCCCTCAAGTGCCCAAAAGAAACCCAAGAAACCTATATCAAACTGAGAAAAACTCATTTGATCTGTATATTATACCATCTCTGCAAACGATCTATTCTGTTCTCTTCTCAACCTATTCCCAGTTAAGATTTCAGAAATCTGGATTGGACTTGTGAAATATGTGGTAGGGAAGATACTTGCATGATAGAGTGTGCTGTTTATATTTCCAGGATTTGATTAATATTTATTTGGGTGTTCATTGTTAAGAAATCAAAACATGATAAAACAGATTATATGCAGACCTAGACACAGTCAGGATATCTTAAAGGATGACATCAGTATACTCACCTGCTACGATGAATCGTTGTGCTTACCTTGATCGCTGGGGTATGCCTTGGAATGGGACACACGGGTATAATAGTATAATATTGCCTTAAGCATATCACGAAGTTGAAAAAAAGTGGACAAACATATTGGCAATCGCATAGACCAGTTTGATTAGGCTCGTACTGAAAAGTGTTCCTTAGTCTGCCTGAGAACGAATTTTGATCCCATTGCAATTGTAATTGTATATTATGGTAGTTGTTTATATTTTGAGTTCTTATTTGTTTCTTGCTCTTAAAATTTTAAAAAAATTAAAAAAAAATAGAAAAATTCAAAAATCCAAAAATAGTGTCTTGTTTTTCTATAAAACCAAAAATCCAAAAAAATAGTGTGTTTATTTGTTTTTCTTAAAATTAAAAAATATAACCGTTCTTGAAGATTTGACTGATCATCAAAAGTTAAAAGAATTTAAATTGTGAAATTTCATGTACCTAGTGTTCATATGGTACTCTCCCTGTTGCATAAGAAATGTTTGCTTATAAGTTTGTGAGTATGTGCAGAACTTGATTTCAATCAAGAACAGGGGTTGATGAAGACTGAGATGCTGTTAGTTGCTGAAGAAGCCTGAAGCAGCACAACAACAAGATGTACCTGAGTCAGAAGAATCGGATACGAATTGCCGTCTGACAGTGATAGTGCATTTGAAGAAGTACCGTGAACCTGCTTGAAAGACAAAGACTGAAGAAGAAGAAAAGAGCTGCTGAGAATCCTCCTCTCACATTCTTTTTGACAAAGATATTTCAAGCAAAGCTGATCGAGATCCTGATATGAAGCTAACCACAAGAGCTGAAGAAAGAGACCCAGTGCTGAGAGTTCAGAAGTCAAGAACTTCCACAACATCTGCAGCATTATGACAACCATAGACTTAGTTGAAGACGTTGCTGAATTCATGGTATGAAGACAATTTGATGGCATCAGTCTAGGGGGAGATTGTTAGGCCCTAAAGTGTGAGACTGACGCATCAAATTAACACAACGGGCTATGGTTACGAGCTGGGCCTTACCGGGTTAGTTTACATTAGGATGTGGACCTTTATAGGTCACTTGGGCTAAGCTTTAGGCCATGTGGGCCAAGCAGGCCCAAGGGAAGCCCATGTAGGGAAGTGGGCTTGGTTGAGTATATAAACAAGTTTTTAACTTGTTTTAGGGTTTGAACCTCTAGGAACCTCCATTGATATAGAAATTCTAGAGAGCTAGAGAGAGAGGCGATCTTGGTGTCAACTTGTACCAGACGTTTTGCTTATTCAAGTAATAGAACGTGTGCAAGTTTGAAAGTGATTCGGTATTGTGTTCTTCGTATTTTCATATTTTTTGATTTATTCTTGAATCACATTAAGTTTGGATTCCGCACAAACTTGGTGTTGTTTGATATCATTGAAAGATCCGTTTCACGGGACTTACAATTTCAATGCTTTCTAGTGAATTCGCTATGACAGACTTGGGCAGCCTTCATCATTTCTTGGGTATTACAGCCACTAGAGACTCATCCGGCTTATCCTTATCACAGTCTCAATACACGCGCGATATTTTGCATCGAGCAAACATGACCGAGTGCAAACCTTGTGCCACCCCTTGTGACACTAACTCCAAACTCTCGGCTTCTGATGGCGAACTTATTGAAGATGCTACCTTGTACCGAAGCTTGGCTGGTGCTTTACAATACTTGACATTTATAAGACCGGACATTACTTATGTCGTGCAACAAGTTTGTCTATTCATGCACGCACCGAGAGCACCACATTTTGCCTTACTCAAACGCATTCTTCGGTATCTTCAGGGCACTATCACTCATGGCTTACGCATAACAGCATGCTCCTCCACGGCTCTCACTGCCTACTCAGACGCCGACTGGGGCGGTTGTCCAGACTCTCGGCGATCCACCTCGGGGTATTGTGTCTTCTTGGGTAACAACTTAATATCCTGGTCTTCCAAACGACAACCTACTATCTCAAGATCAAGTGCCGAAGCCGAGTACCGTGGGGTTGCAAATGCGGTTGCCGAAGCTAGCTGGCTTCGTAACCTCTTTCTCGAACTTCATGTTCCCATCCTCAAGGCAACCATAGTGTATTGTGACAATGTCTCTGCCGTTTATTTATCTGAAAACCCGGTTCAACATCAAAGGACCAAGCATGTGGAGTTAGACATTCATTTTGTTCGAGAAAAGGTTCAAATCGGTCATGTTAAGGTTCTACACGTTCCATCCTCATCTCAATATGCAGACATCTTTACGAAAGGTCTTCCACGGACGCTGTTTGAAGAATTCAGATCCAGTTTGAGTGTCCGTTCATCAGACGCTCCAACTGCGGGGGACTATTAGAATAGCTGTACATACGTAAATTATGGATATATTTTAGGAGATTATTTGTATCATTTATTGTGATTATTGTTTCCCTTGTATGATGTATATTCTTCCCTATATAAAGGGATATTGTGAATGAGATGGGGAATCGATTATTTCTGAACCATATTTAGTTTTAGCTTTGAGCCTCCAAAATGGTTGAACCGGCCCTGTGATGAACACCACACGTAATCAACAAATCCTTATAGGCATTGTTAAAATTTGGTAGCGTGTAGTGGCGGACCCAAGGAATTTTTCTGGGGGTGCGGATGAAGGGTTCAGCCATTTCAAGGGGTGCGATCGAGTTTTTTTTCTGATAGTGTGACCACATGAATAAAATGCTTGAGAACATACTTCATCATCACCTTTTTTTAACGCGACAATATAAACCTACTGAAAAATAACCCATACTACTTATTTCTAACACCGGCAGGTGACGTCGTCCACCTTCCTCATTCACTGTATGTAATCGAGGTAATCCTTTTCATTTTCTGATCTATACTTTTCCATCTGTTTTTGCACATCTTCTGTTTGATATAAAGTTCATGTTTTGGAACTAACGACTATGTGTCCTCTTTCTTTCTAGTTTTCTGATTCAATGTATTTGGGTTTTCGATCACACATTAACCATAAAATAACCCAATCACTCCCAAACGGCAATAATTAAACCTTTTCAAAATTGTTCTTTTCTGATGCCAAAATGATAGAAATCTTGCAATTTTCACATGTAAACCGCAAGATTGGTGTTTGCCTTTTAAACATTAATCACACATTGGCCCAATTTTGTTTCTTAATTCAATAATAATCACATAAGAGCCAATTCAATAATCACTAAATACCAAACATCAACACAAATTGAGGTTCAAAACCAACATCAAATCAGTTTTCAATAAAAAAATGGTGAGAGAGAGTTTAGGAGAGAGAGAGACCCTTGAACGGAAAACTGTCGGAGCAACAACAGTCGACGATTGATGGGGGAGAGACAACATCCTTCTATGTCTCAAACTTACCAATATACTGCACACTCGGGATGCTGTGGAAGGAGCTTCGACAATGTGGGAAGATGACCGACGCGTACTTAGCTAGAAGGAAAGACAAAGCAGGTCGTTTCTTTTCTTTCATTAGGTTCGAAGGGGTGAAAGACAAGGAGAAGATGGTGAAAGCAATCTATTCGGTTGGGATTGGTGATTTGAAAGCGCATGCTAATGTAGCAAAATTCGACAAAAAGGAGGAAATCAGAAAAGATGTCAATAGGGGCTTCAACTTCCAACCAAAGATCCCCCCACTTGTGGCCTAGTGGTAGGAGACTTGGGTTTTCCAATGGAGACTCAAGTTCAATTCCCACTTGTGTCATATTGGGGTGGATATTGGTCAATGATGGTAACAAACCCACCGAGGGGGGTTTGATCCTGAGCCGCACCACGGTTTTCATCCGGCTGTTACTTCAGCGAGGCATCTCGTGTGGAGGCAGTACGGTTTCCAGAGGAACGCCGTACCGAAGTCTAACCAACCCAGCGCGGGCCCGGTTAAGACAACGTAGTCTGGGCAGATCTTGGCTTGGGCCGCCGTTTAGGCGGTGTAACATTGGGTCACTCAAAAAGAAAGTCACTGTTCAAAAAAAACTTCCAACCAAAGGTATGGAAGATCCCTCCATTAATGGGGAATGCATGGAAGCCAAAGGTGACGGTGACTCCGGCAACACAGGCTCCCACTCCGTCGGAGTTCCCTAGTTTACATGCGCAGGTGGGGAGGAGAAGAAAGGTGGTTTTATCCAAAAAGGAGTATCAGGCCAGTCGATCTTGGGGAAGATTCTCTCTTGTCGGTACGGTCCGGGATGCTACACGGTTATGCCGGTTGGATGATCTTCTCTCCTTCATCAATATTGATGGTCTGAGTATCCGGTATGTGGGTGGAATTAGAGCCATGCTATCATTCCACAGCTTTCGTGCAACGAACAGTTTCATAAAGGAGAAGAAGGAACTTTGGTTCTCTTGGTTCTCAGCGCTTGAAATTTGGGAAGGCCAAACTTTCAATTACGAAAGAGTGGCGTGGCTAAAGATCACCGGGGTTCCTATTCACCTATGGGATAAGGAAATTTTTGACAACATTGCTGAACAGTATGGTAGAATTGTTCATGGTTCAAGGGCATCTCTAAACGACGGGAATTTGGCATTAGAAGTGGTAGGGTTGGTATTCACTGATGGCTGGAAGATTTCAGAGCAAATTGATGTCCAGTGACGTGTTGAGAACTTCCCGGTATGGGTCACTGAATCGGAAACTGATTGGAGCCCAGATTTTGTACTCAAGGAACCTGGGAAGATGATCTGGGTGAACTCGGATAATGATGTCCAAAGAATTATTGATGTAGAAGATGGTGACCCAGAGATCGTTGGTGAACAGTCTGAACTTAACATGGATACGGACGATCTATTAGAAGAAAGAGAGATTGTAGGTGAAAAAATGGCTGTGAGGTTCTTCATAAGGAATCTCCGGCGGTGGTAGCTGATGTTGAAATTTACAGTGAGGAGCCGGTAACAGGTTCATCGGTTGACATAATGGAAGATCAACAGAATCTAGCGGTGCTAGGGTAACTGAAGCACCCCTTGTAGGCTCCAATGTGAGCATGGGGGCTGGTAACTCTGGTGTAAGACTCAATGATATGGCTACTGTGCTTAATCAGGAGGGAGAAAGTGAAGGGGTGGGGCTTGGGAGTGGGCCACCTACGGGAGGGGATATCCCAACTGTTATCTTAACTGGGTCTGACCCAAAAGATTCTGGTTGTGAGGAGAGGCCTGCTAGCGAGTTTCTTGATGGGCCTACATCTAGAAAAAGGACCAGGGGAAGTTGGGTTCTCGGTGGAAATTGATCTAAATGGTTCACCCCCAAAGTCTTATCCCTTTTTTCTCATAAATTTTCAATAATACCAATCGGAGGTGCTGCCGACAAAAACATGATTTAGGTTTTCCCAAGCGGGCTTACAGAGGAAGACGTGTATCGAAGACTGGTCGTGAAACTAAAAATCCAGGTTCATTTTTTTATTTATGTTTTCCCTCTCCTATCCCTAATTATTCAGCGGTGGGAAGGGAGGGGAGCATAGTTAATGATAGTATTCCTACAACCGAAGAAGTGACTGAGGGTGATAGGGTGAATTCGGTTAACACTGAGGTTTAGAAAACTATTGATGTTGGGGATGCGGTTGGGATCTTCCTGTCCGGACTGGAAAAAGACATGTAACAAATGGTACAAGCTGAAGGTGAACAAGATGTTAACCAATGAAGATTATCTGAGTTAACATCTGCGGGGTGAAGGAAGATCACAAGATAAAAGCTTTGGGGGAGTTAATTCGATCACAAAAAGCAAATTCTGTCGCAGATCAAGAAACACTTTCTAAATATGGGTCAAAAATTCCGGTTAATAGATTATGGGGGAGGGGTGTAGTGGAATATGACTTGGTTAATTCAGACGGAAGGTCGGGCGGACTATTATGTTGTTGGGATCCTGTTTTTCTCAAAAACAGGGGTTGTTCGGAATCAAAATTTCCTACTATTATCGGGGAAACTACAGGGGGGGAAGTGATTCACTTAATAAATGTGTATGCACCAAAGACATTACCGCAGAAAAAAAGAGTTATGGAGAGCAATCTCGGATCAGTTCAGGTCTATGGAGGATTTATGAGTTGTTATGGGTGATTTTAATGCAGTGTCCGGAGGAGCGGTTTAACACAGATTTTAATGTTGGGTGTGCTGAGGCGTTTAATGAGTTCATAGAGGACAATGGGTTATTGGAATATCCGATGGGTGGTAGAAAATTCACAAGGGTCTTGGGTTCGGGTGATAAACTTAGTAAATTGAACAGATTTTTGGTCTCGTCTACCTTTTGGAATCGATGGCCGGATGCGTCGGTGAAGGCATTACCAAGGTGTGAATCAGATCACAATCCTATTACTTTGTCTACCATTGTAAGTAACTTTGGTTCCATACCTTTTAGATTCTGTAACTCAGGGTTAGGGCGGGAAGGGTCGGATGGGGTGGTGTCGCAAGCAATTCAATCGGTGAACATAAATGGGCCACCGGATATTGTTTTTGCTAAAAAAGATTGAAGCAAATAAAGAAAATTTAAGGGTTTTGGTGAATATGGAACGGGAAAATGATAATGCGGTGGGTAAACACTTGGAGTGAAAAATTGGAGATCAAAGAAAAAAAACAATTACATGACATTCTTGTAGCTAGGGCAAGTAATTTAAAACAAAAATCAAGAGTAAAATGGGCGGTGGAGGGGGGTGAAAATTCTGCGTTTTTTCACAGACTTATTAATAAAAATAATATGGATAAACGAATAAATGAGGTGGATATTAAGGGGGTTTGGGTAACTGATTCGGAAAAGATAAAAATGGAAGCTCGGAGGTTCTTTGCTTTCAAGTTTCGAGAACCGATGAAACAAAGACCTAACTTTCTTGTGCCAAACCTAAAACAATTATTGAATGAGGAGGCCAGCGGTTTAGTTGAACCATTCACCCTTAATGAAATAAAAAGGCGATCTGGGAATGTGATAGTGGTCGATCCCCGGGGCCAAATGGTTTCAATTTTGGGTTTATAAAACATTTTTGGGAGATTTTCAAAGAAGATTTGGTGAAAATAGTGGAGGTGTTCTATGAAGATGGAGTAATCAATTGAGGATACGGAACGTCTTTCTTGGCATTAATTGTAACGCCCCATATTTACGTGTTCTCATGTTTAAAAAAATAATAAAAATAAAAATAAATAATAATAATAAATTACGACATGCTACGACGTTCGGGTTCGATAAAGGGCTTCAGAATTTTTATTGGACCGCTCAAAACACGCTAAGGGGCCCTGGGCCCAACCCACCTAATATAACCCTAGTATAAAAGGCTAGTTATAATTTTCAACCCCCTTTTTTTATAAAACCCTAAACTAAACACACACACACTCCACACTCACGCACACACACCAGGCTACTGTTCCCCTTCACCTTCAACAAAAGAAATAGAAACCCTAGCTCAAACAAGATCCAGCCGACATCTCTTGTCACCACTTTTCCACTGCATCTTGAATTAGATAAAACCCTAACCTACACATAACAAAGAACACCCCTCGTCCTCTCTCTCGAGATTCCGATAACCACAGTCGCGTTTCCGGCGGTGACACTCTTCTGCAACCACTCCCTGCACCCCGCGTCTTTCCCCCTCTCCGATGTGGGTTACCGACAAGCCAACCACAGCATCCGCACACCCAAAAACGATCACCGGTGGAGAGAGTGGAGCCGGTAGTGACCGGCGATGTTACTGAGGGCGGTGATGATGCCGACGAGCGGCTGTGGTGGCCTTTCTCAGACATAATTTCCGGTAAACACATCCTACCTCCCTCGTTTCTTTTGAGATTCGTTCTTCGATGTCAAGTGTTAATCGACGCAGATTGTTTACTTTTGTTATGATGAATCGGCAGTGGTGGTCGATGTCTGACCGGCGGCGGTCAGAGCCACACCGACGCCGGAGACACCAAGTGGTGGTAACGTCTTGGCTGCTTAAGTTTTGGTTCAGATTGGAGCAGGTTCGGGTCGGTCTCGGTCAGTTTTGAGTTCATTTCGATATGTTCATGTTTTATTCGGCTTGGGTTCAGGTGTTTAGTGGGTGAGCTCAGTATGTTCGGGTCAACGGTTTTGGTTCGGGTCAGAACTGGTCAATTCAGTCAACTCGGTCAAGTGGTTCGACGTTCCGACACAAAGACTTGGTATAATCCTAAACGACGCAAATTTTATTATTATTGTTTATATTTTAGTTACGGTTTTAATCGTGAAACACTAGTTGAACTTGTTCATTAATCGTGTTTTGAAACTTGTATAAATACACATATTTCCGTTATAAAACTCGTATAAATATATAATGTTTTGTTACTTGTTGAATTTTGACAAATAAATCGACAACTTGTGTTGTGGGGATTGTCCAAAAACAGAGGAAACTCTGCCCGTTTTTCGTAAAATTCCGTAAAACAAAACGTGTAAATTTTATAAACCGAAACCTATCAAATTCGACTATTTTTTATAAAATAGATATAAATGTATAATTATTTTTATTTTTGGACAATATTTCAACAATACTTTTGAAAGAATAAATTATAAAATATTACTTAAACTATATAAAATATATATGCATATATTTATATATACACATATGTATCAACAAGTTATACTCTAAATTCCAATTCAAATCCTTCGTCGTAATCCCAATTCCTCTTACACCTTCGTTTGCCCATATAGGGTGACCTCGGTGTTCCATCCTCCAAAACTCGTACACACGTCAACACTTGGATAATCAAAAGACTTAGCAATTATGTGAGTATACTTGAACCCCTTTTTCGTTTACCACTTTTTGGGGTGTAACATGTTATTTACAAACTTACACACAAACTTTATTCATATTGCACAAACATTCCTCATACACGCATGCTTATTTGATTACTTGATACTTTAAACTTGGGTTGATGACATCTTGTGTTAGACTTATCATTAACTTCGTACGAGCCTATCCGTGACATATATAGCGCTATAGGATTAACGCACCACCCGTAGACTTGTGGTTATGTCATGAGCATATTGTGTTTCATCATTGGTTTGATATGTTAGACACATGCCGATTTTATTGTTTATCTTGTATCAAGGGCTTGCCACATGGAATTGTTTGAAACTTATATTTTTATGCTACGTATGAAAAACTTGTATACTTGCCTTTGCTTTTGCATTGAAATTTATTTTAAAACATGTTACAGGTTGAGGATGACGACGCTTTGAACTTGAAGTAGTGATGATGCTTAGATACACATTTAGACGTCTTAAGTTAATGTACTTGTTTGTTGTATTCTTGTATTGAACATATTGTACATCAAGTTGTTGTATTTGATTTTAATCTTTGTAATCGACTTTTAGAAATGAAATGAAATCCATTATTTAATTATTGTCACAAATAGTGTTATGAAGTCTCTTGCAATCTCGTTTTCGTCTCACTCTGATGTTTCCGCCATCGGTTGGGGTGTGACAGATTGGTATCAGAGTCATAACTATAGGGAATTAGGAAAAATTGTCATGCTTTTTACCTACTCTATAGTTCTAGAGCTTTATTCTTATGTTTTGCTTGAACCACTTGCATGATACTTTATTTGCTCCTTATTTATTTTCTTTTGATCTTAAACTTATGTCACTTTTGTGTTAATACTTTCCTTATTATTTGTTAATACTTTTTGTGTTGTCCCATCCTTTATGTGCTATTCTTGAAATATCTTTTACGTGTTATTTTCTTGAGATGCTTATACTTGTTATTATTATCTTGAACATACGTCTTTTTACTCGTTTATATTAAAACTCGAAATCACTCGTATCATACAAACGAGATGACTTCACCAAAATAGGCGTGAAACCCACAATTTGGTGAACAACTCTCAATCCACCTACTATTCACTTTTACATGAAATTCGACATCAAGTTAGAAGTGAAATCCTCACCTTGATGGAGAAATTCAAATTTCAAATTCTAGTGGACCCTCGTCAAAGTGTTGAAATTAAATTTTGACCCGACGAGTGCCAACCACACTTAGGATACGAAATCGTCAAGTTAGGAGTGAAACACGGACCTTGTCGACTAGTTCCGCTCCTTGATTTTCAAAAATCCCGCCAAGTCTTGAAATTTCGATTGATTTGGGACGTGTAGTAACCGGAAAGGTGAATACCGTTAACCGACTTGTCGGCGAGAGTATTCCACCTATTAGGCCAAAGCATGCTCCTCAAATTCGAAAGACTTTTCGACCACTTTGGTTAGTCAAGGTTTCATTTTGGAACCATCCAAGTTTTAATCAAACATGTGTTTCTATTATTTATCTTATATGATGCAATCTTTTAAGTTCAAATTTACTTTTGACATTTACTTCTCACACACAACATACTAAATCTTTTTCCTACATTTATACAAATGCATGGTTTCAAAACATCACCCGATTTTGTCAACATTTCTTGTAACACCAAAATGGAGACACATCATCGAGATAGGAATGATTTCCTTACCTTGACGATTAGCTCCACTCCTCCTTTTTCTTAAAACGAGCTCACCAACGAGTTAGGGGTGATTCCCTTACCTAGGTGATCGTTACCAAAACCTTCTTTCAAAAGAGACTTCATCATACAACACAATCATATTTTACACCTAAATCATTTATCACTTGTCAAAATCCCTACTTATGCGAATTTCAAAATTTGTTATCTTATCAAACGTATTCTTTATCTCCTAATCTATTTCACGTAAATCATATACACGAAAATTCTTAATCATGCCTTAAACCATTTTATAACTCGAATTTCAAATCATGCGAAATGCTACCTATCAATTTAATCGGTCCAATGAATCTCTTGCCCATGAACTTCATATTCGACTTAATCACTAAAACACACGCTCACATTATACCATCAAACTAAAGATTTCCATTCTTAATCGAAATCAAACTAACTTTTCTCAATTACTTATAAGATCTTATAAATATTATAAGATCATTTTACCAAAGACTCTTTTCAACAACGAATCGTTTGTCAAAACCCTTTACAATGAACACTAAGTCCTTTTGCTAAATCCCTTTTTCTAAGGATCACCGTTTTCATAAGAACCTCCAAAATTCAAAATTTCTTGTTTTAATGCAAAGGAAGCAAACCCGTTACTTTCAAAAACCTTTTCTACATCGCTTAATTCGACACCAATTTTCAAAACACGTGGGCAAGAAGACTTCATGAGGACCGACCATCTTCGGATTTCCTAAACTCTTTTAAAACAAAAGTAGCATTTCCATTTATTACAAAATACATTATGCAAAACCAATGAGTACTTTATATCCTCTTACATGTACAAACTATATTCTACCCTTCAAATCAAGCTCAACCTAATTTTGATTCGATAGACTCAATGTTTCATTTAAATAACTATACATGCATATCATCATACACATTTTAGTCGATATCTCACGATAGCATCATTTATACCGTTCGTTTTTACATACTCAACCTTTTGAACGCTTTTATACACTTAAATCCGTGATGTCCCAACGTACACTATATACGTAGTTTTATTATTCGTACCCACACTTATATTCATACATTTTATGCTTATGCTTATACACATACTACTTATACGTTTTATGTTTATGCTCATACATACATGCGTATTCATACTTAAACTTATGCTCATACTTTCATTCATACTCATAATACATACATTCGTACCCGTACGCGAGCGTAATCCGAGGGATTCGCTTACGTGGGTCCCACATACATACTTAAGCATGGACTTGCTCATAATCCGAGGGATTCGCTTACCCTAATTCACGCACAACTAGTACAAGCTATGCGGATCATGCGACAATCAAAATAATCGCGGGTGCACACGGGATTATAGTGATAGGCGTATGAAAACCATAGAGTGTACTACTGTGTATGGTAAGACACGGAACGTAACTTGACACCGAATACGAAACAGACGTAATATGGTCAAACATGGTGGGTACGCCGCTGGTACTTTCTATATATAAGTGTTTCCACCATATTACCAAACTTTCGTAAAACGTGCCATGAGAAATTCAGTGTTTTGCAGACCTTTGGACCTAACACAAACTCTAAAGAAAACTCACAAACGCATTATAACTGATTATCCATGACGAGACCTCATTCTTAACACACCACTTTCGTCTACCCGATACTCATGCAATTCTTACACTCACAATCGTCTATTAGATCAATCGTTCACACTTAAACCTCAATTATTCTCCGTCGTTTCAAACTCCAAGGCCTCAATTTTTTTAACAATCCTCTTCAGTTTTCCAAAACCCTTTCAAGTCTTCCTTCTGAATAAATTTCGGGATGAAATTTCCTAAAGGAGGGGAGATGAAACGCCCCGTATTTACGTGTTCTCATGTTTAAAAAAAATAATAAAAATAAAAATAAATAATAATAATAATAAATTACGACATGGTACAACGTTCGGGTTCGATAAAGGGCTTCAGAATTTTTATTGGACCGCTCAAAACACGGTAAGGGGCCCTGGGCCCAACCCACCTAATATAACCCTAGTATAAAAGACTAGTTATAATTTTCAACCCCCTTTTTTTATAAAACCCCAAACTAAAAACACACACTCCACACTCACGCACACACATCAGGCTACTGTTCCCCTTCACCTTCAACAAAAGAAATAGAAACCCTAGCTCAAACAAGATCCAGCCCACATCTCTTGTCACCACCTTTCCCCTGCATCTTGAATTAGATAAAACCCTAACCTACACATAACAAACAACACCCCTCGTCCTCTCTCTCAAGATTCTGACAACCACAGCCGTGTTTCCGGCGGCGACACTCTTCTGCAACCACTCCCTGCACCCCGCGTGTCACGGCCCCCGACCCAGTTTCCTGGTTCGAATGCCGCGGGACAGAAACCCGTGGTATTAGTATTTAATTTGGCAGCGGAAATTTCAACAGGATCATTTAAACCTGAAAATACCCAATTATTTTATTTCAAGTTTCGGGACAAACCCCGTAATTTACAATAAAGGAATTGTAATTTACAATAAAGGAATTTCACTGGGAAATCCCCTGATTACAAAAACATGTTTTTTTTATTTTACTGAGCCACCTCCTTCAAGCTGTAGTGCTACGTGGCACTTTTCCTGGTTCACAGTAAATCACCTGAAACATGTTTTAAAAAAAATTGTCAGCGGGGAAATACTGGTGAGTCACCCAATTTGCACAAAACGACTCATTGTTATAAATTACAGTATTAAGAGCGATTACAATTGCCCCTATCTTATAATTATCTGGTCTAGTTATCACTCGACCGGATCTGTGACTATGGTCATACCACCATTGGGTCCTTTCACCCAATAGTGACGATTATCACTATTTAGGTCCGTTCACCTAAAAGTGAGAAAACAGTAGTAATGTGCACAATACCCCACTTACTGCCAGTAATTTAAGATAACAAAGACTTAATCCCTGTAATATATAACTAGAAAATAATTTGAGTTTTAGCAAAACTGTTGGATAAAAAAAGAGAATGACTCACATTGCAAGTTTAGACGGGCAGAGTATGCCTACTGATTAAGCATGGTCACCTAGTTTAAATATAACAATGCAGACGAAACTAAGTCAGTAACTTAATTCAACATTTACGATAACTTCACGAAATCAAAACCCTTACGACGAATGACAAAGTATAGCCCGAATTCAGGCAGCACTTAAACATCCATCGGATCGGTTTCAATCGATCGGACATTATATCGTAGCAGTGATCGAGTTATTACCTTGTTGTCGCAACAGAGGTTCATGACTGTGTGTGTTTTTGAACGAAACAGCGAATAACTCAACGTACGTAACAAATTTTTTCGTCGTAACAAGTTTCCCATGCAAGTGCCAAACCCCTGGGTTTTATACTGGATTTTGACCTCCCCCGCGTGTCGCGCCAGGCACCCTAGCCCCAGGCGCGTGTCGCGACAGTGACCAATCTAGGCTAGGTGTGCCTGGTGTCCTGCTTAGCCTTGCTGAGTGTTAATTTTCGAAATTTGAATTTTATAATCGTTTTTCTGGATAATTACCAATTAGGGGATACCCGTTTGAGTTCTAGGGGGTCCTGATCCTGGTTTTGGTCGTTTTAAAAATTATGGGTTATGTCCTACCACTTGGGAGTCTAAATTAGGGTTTCCTATTGTGCTTTATCAAAATAAGAAATAACAATTTTGGTAAGGGTTATTACACCCTCCCCACCTTGTCGAAAATCTCGTCCTTGAGATTTACTGGACCAAGTAAGGGTATTTTCGCTTCATTTCTGATTCCAGCTCCCATGTATAATCCGGTCCTCTTTTAGAATCCCACTTTACTTTGACTAGCACCAATATTTTGTGCTTGAGGAACTTGACCTTTCTGTCTTCTATTTGGAGCGGTTTCTCAACAAATTTCAACTTTTCATTTACCTCTATTTCTGGAAGAGGTATTACCAGGGATTCATCAGATAAGCACTTTTTAAGATTAGATACATGAAACACATCATGTACCCGGCTAACTCTTCTGGTAGTTGTAATTTATAGGTTACTGGTCCTATTCGTTGGGTAACTGTGAACGGTCCTATGTACCTTGGACTTAACTTTCCATTCTTACCGAACCGAACAACTCCTTTCCAAGGAGAAACTTTCAATAGTACCTTGTCCCCAACCTGGAATTCTTACGGCTTACATCGATTGTCGGCATAACTCTTTTGGCGATCTCGAGCCGTCTTTAGTCTTTCTTTGATTTGAGTTATCTTGTCGGTGGTTTCCTGTACAATTTCGGGACCTGATAATTGACTTTCTCCTATCTCTGCCCAGCATACCGGAGTTCTACACTTTCGTCCATACAGTGCTTCGAATGGGGCAACATTGATGCTTAAGTGATAACTATTATTATAGGAGAATTCTATTAATGGTAAGTGGTTGTCCCAATTTTAACCGAAATCAATTACACATGCCCTGAGCATGTCTTCTAGGGTTTGGATCGTCCTTTCACTTTGTCCATCTGTTTGGGGATGGTATGCAGTACTTAGATTTAATCGCGTTCCTATTGCTCCTTGGAAACTTGTCCAGAAATGCGAGGTGAAACGACAATCCCTATCTGACACAATGGAGAGTGGAACTCCATGTAGTGACACTACCTCGTCGATGTATAACTTAGCTAATCTTTCCATGCTAAAGGCTTTTTTATTGGTAGGAAATGAGCTGATTTGGTTAATCGATCAACAATCACCCAGATTGCATCATTACATTTCCTAGTTTTGGGTAGCTTAGTAACAAAATCCATCGTTATTAGTTCCCATATCCATACAGGCATTTCTAGTTGTTGAAGTAAACCTGAAGGTTTCTGGTGTTTTGCCTTAACTTGTGCACAAGTTGGACACTTAGAAACATATCTAGCTATGTCCTTTTTATTCCTATCCACCAGAAGTTATTCCTTAAATCTTGATGCATCTTGTTATTGTCGCAACCCCCGATCCCTTATCTGTCCCGGGAACGGGCGGACGCGAACTTAGAATTTCGGTGGTATCAGTTCGTTAATTTGGCAGCGGAAATTACATCTGGACCGTAGTTAGGAAATGTTTATCAGAGTAAAACCACCATATTTAATATTAATAATCACATGGGTAAAACCCAACTTTCTTATTACAATATGTTTATAGGGATAAACCCTAATTTATTGAATTTAAAACATCGTCTTTTAGGTAACTTTTATAGCCACATTTTTTCTAAGCCTTCAGTGCTCTCCAGCTGGCTTTTTACTAATTAGTTGTCACATTGTGTTACCTGAAACGCGTTTTAAAAACATTTGTTAATGGGAAATACTGGTGAGTGAATCCCAGTTTAATCAAGAAATATCTTATCAATTAAAACAGTATTGAGAACGATCACATTGTTTATTTCTACACAATTACTCATTTAGTACTATCAATCCTGACTTGTGGGTCATATTACACATTGGCTAACTCGTTGTCCAATGGTAACGTGTTGTCGTCCCGACTTACTACTCACAGTGTAGTAAATTTTGTATACAAAACCCCAACATACCGGCAGTAATTGAAGAACTACAAGGACTAAATCACCGCTTAATCTCATTGTAAAACATTTAAGGTTTTGTAAAATATTACAAAAAGGTTAACAAAAAGAGAATAAACTCACAAAAAGGTTTACACAAAATAAGGATTACTCACTTTGCTATCTTAGACTTCACGTAAGGGTTTCCTGGGATTAATCTATAATTTACACAAATGTACATAGGTTATTATAATAACCCTTCGATAATATTAATGATACCCTCCCTGAGACGGTATTCCAACAACTACGTCGGGCAGAACCACGACAGTTGTTACGGAACCCTAAATCAATCGGGCAGCGTATCTAATACAAAACTGGGGTTATAATACTTACAACGGAGCAGAACCTCGCTAATTAGGGGGTATACTACTCGAATATTATGTCTAATATCAGAGATTTTGAGATTAAGAAAAGAAAATGAACGATTTCTGGTTGAACCCGATGGCCTGCTTATATAGTTGCTGAAACTGGTTCTCATGCGGCCTGCGTAAGAGTAAGCAAAGGCTTGCGCAACCCGTGTCGTAGCCCGGGTAGGGTTTAGGTGATCCGGGTCATCGCCTAGACTTGCCACGATGATGACACGTGCCATCACCGGGCTGTGCCACTATCTTGATCTCATGCGGCCCGCGTTAACTAAATGGGGGTCTTACGCGGCCCGCTTGAACTTAAGAAAATCAACGAAATCTGGCTTTAGCCTTTATACCACCCGCGTAAGGGTTGGGGTGGGTCTACGTTGCCCGCCTCAGCTTAAAAATCAGATTTTATTTATTTTAAATACTATTTAATGTATTTCGGGCTCGGTTTTCACATACGATGTGTATTTAAAGAAATATTGGGACATTTTAAAATATAATAGGGTGTCGAAAATATTATGAGGGTGTCGGTTTTTATTGAGGGTTGTTACATCCTCCCCACGTTCTTTTAGAGCTCGCCCTCGAGATCTATTGGAACAAGTGCGGATATTTCCTTTGCATTTCTGATTCAAGCTCCCATGTGTACTCAGGTCCTCTTTTGGAGTCCCTCTTTACTTTGACCAGAACTAATCTCTTGTGCTTGAGATTCTTGACTTTCCTGTCTTCAATCTGTAGAGGTCTTTCTATAAACTTGAGTTGTTCATTTACCTCTATATTTTTAAGAGGTACCATTAGCGATTAATCGGCTAAACAATTCTTGAGATTTGATACATGAAACACATCATGTATTCCTGCCATTTCCTCTGGCAGTTGTAGCTGATAGGCTACAGGTCCTATTCTTTTAATAATCTCAAAAGGTCCAACATACCTGGGACTTAGCTTTCCCCTTTTGATGAATCTTACCACTCCTCTCCAAGGAGAGACTTTTAATAATATTTTATCTCCTACTTGAAATTCCAAGGGTTTGCGTCGGTTATCAGCATAGCTTTTCGGTCGATCACGTGCTGCTTTCAGTCGTTCCTTGACTTGAATAATCTTGTCAGTTGTTTCTTGCACTATCTCAGGTCCAGATAGTTGCTTTTCCCCAATTTCTGCCCAACAGACTGGGGTTCGGCACTTTCGTCCATAAAGTGCTTCGAATGGTGCAGCATTGATACTTGTGTGATAACTATTATTATAAGAAAATTCTATTAAAGGTAAGTGATCATCCCAATTACCTCCGAAATCAATTACACAAGCTCTAAGCATGTCTTCCATTGTCTGAATTGTCCTTTCGCTTTGTCCGTCTGTTTGAGGATGATAAGCTGTGCTTAGATTTAACTTGGTTCCCATGGCTTTTTGGAAACTTGACCAAAAATGAGAGGTAAATCGGCTATCTCTATCAGAAACAATTGATAAAGGAATTCCATGTAATGAAACAATTTCATTTACATATAACTTAGCTAACTGTTCCATACTGAAAGTTTCCTTCATTCGTAGGAAATGAGCTGACTTGGTTAGTCTATCTACAATCACCCATATTGTATCATTTCCTTTCTTCGTTTTAGGTAATTTGGTAACAAAATCCATTGTTATCAATTCCCATTTCCACACTGGCATTTCTAATTGTTGTAACAATCCTGAGGGTTTCTGGTGTTCAGCTTTAACTTATGAACAAGTTAAATATTTAGAAAAATAGGCTGCTATGTCCTTTTTCATTCCTATCCACCATAAATTCTTTCTTAAATCTTGATATATCTTATCATTTCCTGGATGCATCGTATATTTAGACTTATGGGCTTCTTCTAATATAGGATGACGTAGGTTTCCTAATTTAGGTATCCACATTCCCTTTTTTATGGAATCTCCAAATTCCATCTGTTCCTTGTTCTAATTCCTTAATCATACCTTTTAGTTTTTCAGTATCATCCTTGATTACTGATTCTTGTGCTTCTCTTATTTGCTCATTTAAATCTACTTGCAGATTTAATTTAAGAGAACGTACCCTTTTTGGCTTTTCATGATACTTTCGACTTAAAGCATCTGCTACTACATTTTCTTTTCCTTTATGATACTGGATATCATAATCATAATCACTAAGCATCTCCATCCAGCGTCTTTGTCTCATATTCAACTCCTTTTTCTTGAAAACATACCTTAAACTCTTATGATCAGTGAATGGTAAACTTACTACCATAAAGGTAATGTCTCCAAATCTTAAGAGCAAAAATTATAGCTCCTAATTCCAAATCATGGGTTGAATAATTCTCTTCATGATTCTTAAGTTGTCTAGATGCGTAAGCTATAACATTTTGGCGTTGCATCAATACACATCCATAACCTAATTTAGAAGCGTCACAATAGACTACAAAGTCTTCAGCTCCTTCTGGTAATGCTAGTATGGGTGTATGGGTTAATCTTTGTTTAAGGATTCTAAAGGCTTCTTCTTGTTTTAATCCCCATTCAAACTTAACAGATTTACAGGTTAGCTTAGTTAAGGGAATGGCTATTCTAGAGAAATCTTGAATAAATCTTCTATAATAACCGGCCAATCCTAAGAAACTTCTAACCTCGGTTGGTGATTCAGGGGTTTTCTATTTAGTAATCGCTTCGATTTTTGTTGGATCCACATGAATTCCTTCATGATTGACTAAGTGTCCGAGAAACTGTACCTGTTCTAACCAAAATTCGCACTTAGAAAATTTAGCGTAAAACTTTTCTTTTCTTAATAGACTTAAAAGTGCGTGCAAATGCGTTGCATGTTCCTCTTTACTCTTAGAATAAATTAGAATATCATCTATAAAGACAATTATGAATTTATCCAAATATGGCTTACATATTCGGTTCATCATGTCCATAAATGCGGCTGGGGCATTGGTTAAACCAAATGGCATGACAGTAAATTCATAATGGCCATACCTTGTTCTGAATGCGGTTTTATGAATATCCTCTTCCTGTACCTTTAATTGATGATATCCTGACCTTAAATCGATTTTAGAGAAAAATCGAGCTCCTTGTAGTTGATCAAACAGATCATCGATTCTTGGTAATGGGTACCGATTCTTAATCGTGACCTTGTTTAATTCACGGTAGTCAATGCACATACGCATTGATCCGTCCTTCTTTTTAACGAATAAGATTGGTGCTCTCCACGGCGATGAGCTTGGCTGTACGAATCATTTCTCCAATAATTCGTCTTATTGTTTCTTCAGTTCCTGCATTTCTGCGGGTGCCAAACGGTAAGGTGCTTTGGCAATCGGTGTTGTTCCTGGTATTAAATGGATTCTGAATTCAACTTCCCTATCTGGAGGTTGCCCTGGCAATTCTTCTGGAAATACATCTGAAAACTGGGATACTACCGGAATGTCTTTTAAATCCTTTCCTTTAGTGTTAGTGATTATGGAAATCAAATACACTATAGAACCTTTTCTTATATAACTTGCAGTTTTCATCACGGAGATGAACTTTGTGGATCTAGATGATTTATCTCCTTTAATTGTGATCGTTTTACCTTTTGGTGAATTTACTTGAATTGACTTTTGATCACATAAAATACTGGTTTTATTGGCTATTAACCAATCCATTCCTAAAACAACATCGAATCCTGCCAGATTCATGGGATAAAGATTTGTAATAAATTTCTGATTTAAAATTTCTATGCTTGCTCCCTGCAAGATTTCAGAAATCCTAACGGTTTCTCCATTAGCTGTCTCTACTAAGCATTCTTGTGGTAGTTTAGTTAATGACTGATTTAGAAGTTTGAAAAATGATGTATTAATAAAACTTTGGTTTGCACCAGAGTCAAATAATACTTTAGCAAAGACATCATTAACTAAAAACGTACCAGCTATGACATCTGGAATCATCTTTGCTTCTTCTGCCGTTAGAACAAATGCTCTAGCATTTTTAGTATTCTTGTTGTCTGTAGCTGAAGCTAATTTCGGCCAATTAGGCTTGATATGACCTTGTTCTCCGCAATTGTAACATATCCTGTTGTTAGCTTTCTTCCTGCAGTTTTCTTCCTTGTGTCCCGATATTTTTCAAAAGTTACAGTATATGGAACATCTTCCTGAATGCTTTCTTTTGCAATTCTTACAGTAAGGTGTAGAGGTAGAACCTATATTTTTCCCACGATTAAAATTTCCAGAACGAAATTCTTGTGTGAGCTTCTGGGTTAGGTTCCTCCTTTGATCATCTTCTCGGGTACGGACTAATTCATCTGTCAAGGTATTTGCTAGTTCTACAGCTTCTTCTATGGTTTGAGGTCTAGCTGCCTTGACTACGTGTCTTATCTCCCCAATTAATCCCCATATATAATGAGAGATTAACATTGGTTCTGGTGAAGCAAGAGTTGGCACTATTCTAGCATATTCGAAGAATAATTTAGTGTATCCCTTACTATCCACACCAGTCATCCTAAGGTTTAGGAATTTGTTTGCTATTTGTTCTTTCTCATTGGGTGGGCAGAATTTCCTTCCTACCTTGTCCTTAAATTCTTCCCATTCCATATTGTAGGTTCTATCACTTCCTCTTGATTGGAGGATAGTGTTCCACCATTCTAGTGCTGAATTCTTAAATAGATTAGAAGCAAACATTATCTTGTCTTCTTCAGCACACTTCCTTATTCTTAAGACTGCCTCAGTCTTCTCTATCCAGCGTAGAGTTGCAATGGCCCCTTCGTTGCCCGAGAATTCCATTGGTTTACAAGACCAGAATTCTTTATAAGAACAACCGTAAGACACGGTTCTTCTCCTTTTGGGAATGGGAATTTGAAGTACAGGTCCATTGTTTACATTGTTTTCTGGTTCGATAAGTCGCTTACTGCTATGCTTACTTTTATTATTCACTTCTTGAATCGTTTGAATAATAAATGGCATGGGATCTATGATTCCTTGTGCCACTATATGTTGAATGGCACTATTATCCATTTGGTTTCCATTGTTATTGATGCTCGGATTCTCATTAACCATGTTAATATTACTCTGGTTATCATTATTCAGATTTGCTTGATTTCCCTCGTCGGCCATCTGAATTTTAAACATTTACCAATCATTAATAGAATAATTAAATAGTTTAAGTAACAACCACATAATACACATATTGGTCAAAAGTGTCGTGCATTGCGACTTTACTCTTTTTGCTATAGTATGCGTCAAATACCACTAAAACAGAAAAAAAAAATTACAATACTACTATGCCTCGTTAACCATAGTGTGGTCTATACTACGATAGATTTATTACACATATTTTATTTATTTTATTATTATTACCAACTTTACCATCTCTTTCATGGATATGGATTTCCCCTTAAATCCATCTGGCGCTCATCGTATTTCCATACGAGTTGCTCTCCTACATATCTCATCCTCTCGCTACTTTCTATGATTTCTTCTCCAAAATTTCGGAGTTCTTTCAAATTCTCTGCACTCATTGGGGGTGCAGGTACTGGTATTGGCTCTGGGTACTGAGGTACTGGATTCTCCTGAGGGTATGGATTCTCCAAAATCTCCCTATTGTATTCATCATTGTAAAAATAGGGATCTAGTGGGTCCAAACCTGGATACGCTGCTAAGTTTGGCAAGGTTTCTTCGTTTAAGTGATAGTGTGGCACATAATCCCTAAGATCATCAAACCATGGATCATAATTTCGATCTAGAGGATTAGGGGATGGTATCCTCGGTATCTCCTCAGGGTTAAAATCAGGCATTTCTACCTCCATCGGTTGAGTGGGAATCAAAGGTAAAGGTTGTGGGGCTACTAGTTGTTCCAGACTTGGGTCAGCAGCAGTTGTAGCTAGGATATGGAAATTGGCTAGGCTTCTATTAAGCATATCCTGTGTATGGGTATCTGTTTTTCGTTTAGTGGCTGCTAGAACTCTTTGTTGTTGCAACTTTCGCATTCTTTTCCTACGTGCAAATGCTTCCTTACTGAACCATCCCCTTTTCTTCTGAGGGAATGGCTCTTCTGACTGAGCTTTAAAGGCAAACATCCCTTCTTCCTAATCAGCAGAATACCCAGAAAGGGTAAGCTGTGAAGAGGTACCTTCACTCCTAGGTGAATCAGACAACTGACGACACATATCTGAGGGTCCTTGATCACCCATACTGTAAACTAACAAATACTCAAATAACACAAAACACATAATCACATAAATTATTTCCTAACACAAAATTTAGATTTTAAGTGACAGCAGAACACTTCTTTGGCTTAGACCAGTGGCTAGGCTCTGATACCACCTTCTATCGCAACCCCCGATCCCTTATCTGTCCCGGGAACGGGCGGACGCGAACTTAGAATTTCGGTGGTATCAGTTCGTTAATTTGGCAGCGGAAATTACATCAGGACCGTAGTTAGGAAATGTTTATCAGAGTAAAACCACCATATTTAATATTAATAATCACATGGGTAAAACCCAAGTTTCTTATTACAATATGTTTATAGGGATAAACCCTAATTTATTGAATTTAAAACATCGTCTTTTAGGTAACTTTTATAGCCACATTTTTTCCAAGCCTTCAGTGCTCTCCAACTGGCTTTTTACTAATTGGCAGTCACATTGTGTTACCTGAAACGCGTTTTAAAAACATTTGTCAGTGGGAAATACTAGTGAGTGAATCCCAGTTTAATCAAGAAATATTTTATCAATTAAAACAGTATTGAGAGCGATCACATTGTTTATTTCTACACAATTACTCATTCAGTACTGTCAATCCTGACTTGTGGGTCATATTACACATTGGCTAACTCGTTGTCCAATGGTAACGTGTTGTCGTCCCGACTTACTACTCACAGTGTAGTAAATTTTGTATACAAAACCCCAACATACCGGCAGTAATTGAAGAACTACAAAGTCTCAATCACCACTTAATCGCATTGTAAAACATTTAAGGTTTTGTAAAATATTACAAAAATGTTAACAAAAAGAGAATAAACTCACAAAAAGGTTTACACAAAAGAAGGATTACTCACTTTGCTATCTTAGACTTCGCGTAAGGGTTTCCTGGGATTAATCTATAATTTACACAAATGTACATAGGTTAGTATAATAACCCTTTGACAATATTAATGATACCCTCCCTGAGACAGTATTCCAACAACTACGTCGGGCAGAGCCACGACAGTTGTTACGAAACCCTAAATCAATCGGGCAGCGTATCTAATACGAAATAGGGGTTATAATACTTACAACCCCGCAGAACCTCGCTAATTAGGGGGTATACTACTTGAATATTATGCCTAATATCAGAGATTTCGAGATTGAGAAAAGAAAATGAACGATTTCTGGTTGAACCCGATGGCCTGCTTATATAGTTGCTGAAACTGGTTCTCACGCGGCCCGCGTAAGAGTAAGCAAAGGCTTACGCGGCCCGTGTCGTAGCCCGGGTAGGGTTTAGGTGACCGGGTCATCTCCTAGACTTGCCACGATGATGACACGTGTCATCACCGGGCTGCGCCACTATCTTGATCTCACGCGGCCCGCGTTAACTAAACGGGGGTCTTACGCGGCCCGCTTGAACTTAAGAAAATCAACGAAATCAGGCTTTAGCCTTTATACCACCCGCGTAAGGGTTGGGTGGGTCTACGCGGCCCGCCTCAGCTTAAAAATCAGATTTTATTTATTTTAAATACTATTTAATGTATTTCGGGCTCGGTTTTCACATGCGAGGTGTATTTAAAGATATATTGGGACATTTTAAAATATAATAGGGTGTCGGAAATATTATGAGGGTATCGGTTTTTAATAAGGGTTGTTACAGTTATTACCAGGATGCATCGTATACCTAGATTTATGGGTTTCCTCTAATATTTTATCTCTTAAATTTCCTTGTCTAGGTACCTAAATTCTTTTCTCATGGAATCTCCAAATTCCATCAATCCCTTGCTTTAATTCCGTAATCCTTCCCTTCATTCCTTCAGCGTCATCCTTGATTGCTGTTTCCTGAACGTTCTTCAGTTGTTCCATTAAATCTAATTGGAGATTTAATCTAAGAGCACGAACTCGCCTTTGCTTTTCATGGTACTTACGACTGAGGGCATCTGCTACTACATTTGTCTTTCCTTCGTTATATAGGATATCACAGTCGTAGTCGCTTAGAATTTCCATCCATCTTCTTTGTCTCATGTTTAATTCCTTTTGCCCAAATAGGTACCTTAAACTCTTATGATCTGTATAGACAGTAAACTTACTTCCGTACAGATAATGTCTCCAAATTTGAAGGGCAAAGATTATTGCTCCTAATTCTAAGTCATGTGTCATATAATTTTTCTCATGCCTTTCAATTTTCTTGATGCATACGCGATTACCTTTCTACGTTGCATTAGCACACAACCTAATCCTAGCTTAGAAGCATCACAGTAAACTTCCAAATCTTCGGTTCCTTCGGGTAGGGCAAGAATTTGGGCATTTGTTAACTTTTGTTTTAAAATCCTAAAGGCCTCTTCTTGTTTGGGTCCCCTTCAAACTTAACAGTTTTACAGGTTAGCTTTGTTAATGGAACAGCTATTTTAGAAAAGTCTTTAATGAAGCGCCTATAGTATCCCGCTAATCCTAGCAAACTTCTGACTTCGGTAGCTGATTGCGGGACCTTCCAATTGGTGATTGCTTCTATCTTGGAGGGATCTACGTGAATGCCTTCGTGATTCACCATGTGTCCTAAAAATTACACCTCTTGTAGCCAAAATTCACACTTCGAAAATTTGGCGTAAAGCTTTTCCTTTCTTAATAGAGTTAAGAGTGCATGCAGGTGCTCACAATGCTCGTCTTGCTTTTAGAATAAATAAGTATATCGTCAATGAAGACAATTACAAATTTATCCAGATACGGCTTACAAATCCTATTCATCATGTCCATGAATGCTGCAGGAGCATTCGTTAACATAAAGGGCATGACTGTAAACTCGTAGTGACCATACCTAGTCCTGAAAGCAGTTTTAGGTATGTCTTCTTCCTGCACCTTTAATTGAGGATATCCGGAGCGCAAATCTATCTTAGAGAAATACTTAGCTCCTTGAAGTTGATCGAAAAGGTCATCAATCTTGGGTACTGGGTATCGATTCTTAATTGTAACTTTATTTAATTCCCTATAATCGATACACATTCGCATTGAACCATCCTTCTTTTTCACGAACAATACTGGTGCTCCCCAAGGGGATGAACTAGGTTGTATGAATCCTTTGCTTAACAATTCATCTAACTGCTTTTTCAGTTCTAGCATTTCTGTGGGTGCTAACCGATAAGGTCCCTTAGCTATTGGTGTAGTTCCAGGAATTAGGTGAATTCCAAACTCTACTTCTCTATCAGGTGGTAATCCAGGTAGATCTTCTGGGAATACATCCGGGTATTCTGATACTACTGGAATTTCCTTAAGTTCCTTATTTTTAGTGTTAATGATTACCAAAATCATATACACTATTCCTTGTTTTCGTTCATAACTTGCAACTTTCATTACTGAAATGAACTTCATTGGTTTACGCGGCTTATCTCCTGAAATCAAAATTACTTCTCCTGCTGGCGTATGAATTTCTATGGAATTCCTATCACAGAGTATTTGAGCATGGTTGGATACTAACCAATCCATTCCTAATACAACATCGAATCCTGCTAAATTCATAGGTAGATGGTTTGCAGAAAATTTATGGCCTGAAAGTTCTATCTTCCCCTCTTGGAGAACCTTATCTATGTTAACAGAATTTCCATCTGCTGTTTCTACCATATAAATTTGCCTAAGTTTGGTTAAAGGTAGGTTAAGAGCTTGACAGAATGAAGTGTTTATGAAACTTTGGTTTGCACCAGAGTCAAATAATACTTTTGCGTAAACATCATGAACTAGGAACGTACCAGCTATCACATCCGGAATCAGATCTGCTTCTTGAGTTGTCAGCTGAAAGGCCCTTGCGTTCTTTTTAGTAGCTCCATCAGTCGCTTTTGCCTTGTTGTCAGCTTGCTTAACCAATTTTGGGCAGTCTGGCTTAATGTGCCCAGTTTCGCCACAGTTGTAGCAGATCATTGTCTTTCTCCTGCACTCCTCTTCTGGATGCCCCGGTGCTTTGCAGAAATTGCAATACCCTTTACATTTCCCAAAATGTGTTCTTTTACAGGTACTGCAAGATGGAGCGGTGGAGAATTGCCCGGTTCCCTTTTTCTTGAAGTTACTACTATTATTACCCCAACGAAATCCTTGGGTAATCTTTTGGGCCAATTCCTTTTTCCTGTTTTCTTCTCGGGTACGTACCAGTCCGTCGGTTAGGGTGTTGGCCAGATGGACCGCATCGTCAATGGTGCGAGGTCTTGCAGCTTTGACTATGTCGCGAATCTCGCTAATTAATCCCCAAATATAGCGAGAAATGAGCATCGGTTCTGGCGAAGCCAGAGTTGGTACAATTCTAGCATACTTGAAAATTTTCAAAGTATACCCTCGAAAATCAACGTCCACCATCCGATGATTCAGAAACTTGTTTGTCATTTGCTCCTTTTCGTATGAGGGACAAAACTTTCTTTCCACCAATTCCTTAAATTCCTCCCAACTCATGGCATAAGCCATGTCACTTCCCTTTGCTTGCAGCATCGTGTTCCACTATTCTAACGCCTCTTCCTTTAAAAGGTGGGATGCATACATCACCTTATCCTCCTCTGCACACTTACTTTTTTTAATTACTGCTTCGGTCTTTTCCAACCATCGCAGTGCGGCAGTCGCCCCTTCATTGCCTGCAAATTCCACTGGCTTACATGCAAGAAATTCTTTGTAAGTGCAACCAGGTGTTGCAACTTTCATTTTCTTAAATAATGGGGCTTGAACCACATTATTATTATTATCGCCGCCTCCATTTATACTGTTACTAAAAGTATCATCGTGGGTACGTTTGCTATGGTTGGGTTGCGAAGGTTCAACGGGATTCTTAACAGCAGCGACAATTGCAGGGATAGCGTTGGCTATTCCCTGAGCAACGATATTTTCTATATGTTGTCTGTTGAGAAAATGGTCTTCATTATTTTATTCTGATTGGTTAACCTCATTTGCCGGTTGGTTTTCTGCATTTTCCATCAGAATAATTAACAATATTTATATATTATGGTCACAAATTGGATAACAATCAAACACCACAAGACAATCACAACACATATAACCAAAATCGTCGACCTTGCGACATTTATATATTTTTATAATAGTATGCATCAATACACACTATCTATTTTACAAAGGTTTTATTTTAGTTATTATTATACATATTATATTATTATTATTATACAAAACTTTTTAATTTCAGTTAACTGGCTTCTCAGAAATGACGCTCCCTCTCGTCGTACTTCCACGTGATGTTTTCCCCTACTTCGCGAATCCTATTCCCCGCATCTACCAACTCTTCGCCATAGCGGCTTAATTCGGCAACGTTCTCCGGGTTCCTGGATCAAACTGGGGAAAGTAAACATTTGGGTTATTCATCAAATTCTGAAAATGCCAGTCGCTCGTCCACCATTCTTCCAACTGTCCTGAAAAAGGTTGTGGGTTGACAATCGGGTCTGGAATAGAAGGTTCCAAATTGATTGGAAGTTCGGATTGGGCAGGGAATTGAAAACAGTTTCATCAGCAGGTCCGATGAGGTCACAATTTGCAAGTTTTCTATCCAATTCTTCCCATGGTGGCAACTCTTGGGCTTGACCTGAGCTTTCTCCTATTTCCTTTCCTTTTCCTTTGTCTTTTGGATCCACCATCTTTTTCACCCTCTGGGCAGCGGGTTTCTTCTTTCGTCCTCGTTTCCAGTCCAGCAGCCTTCTTCTCTTTTTAGGTTTAGGTTTCTCCTGAGGCTGGGCCTGAAACACTGGTGGCTCCTCGGTATCCGCCTGATATCCTGACTGGGTTCCTATTGTATCCATATCAATCGTATGAATTGTAAAATTGTGGAGTGCTTCTGACAGCTCATTCATGCTGTTAGTCACACGTAAGGAAACACACCAAAATTCAAGTTAAATTTGAAAATTTAATTTTTCAAAGAATCACGGAATAAGAACTTGAAAAATTAAGTATTTCTAAATACTTAATTGGCTTAAATCAGTGGCTCTGATACCATCTTTTTCTGTCACGGCCCCCAACCCAGTTTCCTGGTTCTAATGTCGCGGGACAGAAACCCGTGGTATTAGTATTTAATTTAGCAGCGGAAATTTCAACAGGATCATTTAAAACTAAAAATACCCAATTATTTTATTTCAAGTTTCGGGACAAACCCTGTAATTTACAATAAAGGAATTTCACTGGGAAATCCCCTGATTACAAAAACATGTTTATTTATTTTACTGAGCCACCTCCTTCAAGCTGTAGTGCTACGCGGCACTTTTCCTGGTTCACAGTAAATCACCTGAAACATGTTTTAAAAAAAATTGTCAGCGGGGAAATACTGGTGAGTCACCCAATTTGCACAAAACGACTCATTGTTATAAATTACAGTATTAAGAGAGATTACAATTGCCCCTATCTTATAATTATCAGATCCAATTGTCACTCGACCGGATCTGTGACTGTGGTCATACCACCATTAGGTCCTTTCACCCAATAGTGACGATTATCACTATTTAGGTCCGTTCACCTAAAAGTGAGAAAACAGCAGTAATGTGCACAATACCCCACTTACTGCCAGTAATTTAAGATAACAAAGACTTAATCCCTGTAATATATAACTAGAAAATAATTTGAGTTTTAGCAAAACTGTTGGATAAAAAAAGAGAATGACTCACATTGCAAGTTTAGACGGGCAGAGTATGCCTACTGATTAAGCATGGTAACCTAGTTTAAATATAACAATGCAAACGAAACTAGGTCAGTAACTTAATTCAACATTTATGATAACTTCACGAAATCAGAACCCTCAAGACGAATGACAAAGTATAGCCCGAATTCAGGCATCACTTAAACATCCATCGGATCGGTTTCAATCAATTGGACATTATATCATAGCAGTGATCGATTTATTACCCTGTTGTCGCAGCAGAGGTTCGTGACTGTGTGTGTTTTTTAACGAAACAGCGAATAACTCAATGTACGTAACAATTTTTTTCATCGTAACAAGTTTCCCATGCAAGTGCCAAACCCCTGTGTTTTATACTGGATTTTGACCTCCCCCGCGTGTCGCGCCAGGCACCCTAGCCCCTGGCGCATTTCGCGACAGCGACCAATCTACGCTAGGTGTGCCTGGTGTCCTGTTTAGCCTTGTTGAGTTGTTAATTTTCGAAATTTTGAATTTTATAATCGTTTTTGTGGATAATTACCAATTAGGGGATACCCCCTTTGAGTTTTAGGGGGTCCTTATCCTGGTTTTGGTTGTTTTAAAAATTATGGGTTATGTCCTACCACTTGGGAGTCTAAATTAGGGTTTCCTAATGTGCTTTATCAAAATAAGAAATAACAATTTTGGTAAGGGTTATTACACCGCGTCTCTCCCCCTCTCCGATGTGGGTAACCGACGAGCCAACCACAGCAGCCGCACACCCAACAACAATCACCGGCGGAGAGAGTGGAGCCGGTAGTGACCGGCGATGTTACTGAGGGCGGTGATGATGCCGACGAGCGACTGTGGTGGCATTTCTCAGACATAATTTCCGGTAAACACATCCTACCTCCCTCGTTTCTTTTGAGATTCGTTCTTCGATGTCAGGTGTTAATCGACGCAGATTGTTTTCTTTTGTTATGATGAATCGGCAGTCGTGGTCGACGTCTGACCGGCGGCGGTTGGAGCCACACCGACGCCGGAGACACCAATTGGTGGTAACGTCTTGGCTGCTTAAGTTTTGGTTCAGATTGTAGCAAGTTCGGGTCGGTCTCGGTCAGTTTTGAGTTCATTTCGATCTGTTCGGGTTTTATTCGGCTCGGGTTCAGGTGTTTAGTGGGTCAGGTCAGTATGTTCGGGTGTTTGGTTCGAGTTATGTTCTGGTCAACAGTTTCGGTTCGGGTCAGAACTGGTCAATTCAGTTGACTAGGTCAACTCGGTCAAGTGGTTCGATGTTCCGACACAAAGACTTGGTATAATCCTAAACGATGTAAATTTTATTATTATTGTTTATATTTTAGTTACGGTTTTAATCGTGAAACACTAGTTGAACTTGTTCATTAATCGTGTTTTGAAACTTGTATAAATACGCATATTTCTGTTATAAAAATCATATAAATATATAATGTTTTGTTACTTGTTGAATTTTGACAAATAAATCGACAACTTGTGTTGTCGGGATTGTCCAAAAACAGAGGAAACTCTGCCCGTTTTTCGTAAAATTTCGTAAAACAAAACGTGTAAATTTTATAAACCGAAACCTATCAAATTCGACTAATTTTTATAAAATAGATATAAATGTATAATTATTTTTATTTTTGGACAATATTTCAACAATACTTTTGAAAGAATAAATTATAAAATATTACTTAAACTATATAAAATATATATGCATATATTTATATATATATATATATACACACATATGTATCAACCAGTTATACTCTACATTCCAATTCAAATCCTTCGTCGTAATCCCAATTCCTCTTACACCTTCGTTTGCCCATATAGAGTGACCTCGGTGTTCTATCCTCAAAAACTCGTACACTCGTCAACACTTGGATAATCGAAAGACTTAGCAATTATGTGAGTATACTTGAACACCTTTTTCGTTTACCACTTTTTGGGGTGTAACATGTAATTTATAAACTTACACACAAACTTTATTCATATTGCACAAACATTCCTCATACACGCATGCTTATTTGATTACTTAATACTTTAAACTTGGGTTTATGACATCTTGTGTTAGACTTATCATTAACTTCGTACGAGCCTATCCGTGACATATATAGCTCTATAGGATTAACGTATCGCCCGTAGACTTGTGGTTATGTCATGAGCATATTGCGTTTCATCATTGGTTTGATATGTTAGACACATGCCAATTTTATTGTTTATCTTGTAACAAGGGCTTGCCACATGGAATTGTTTGAAACTTATCTTTTTATGCTACATATGAAAAACTTGTATACTCGCCTTTGCTTTTGCATTGAACTTTATTTTAAAACATGTTACAGGTTAAGGATGACGACGCTTTGAACTTGAGGTAGTGATGATGCTTAGATACACATTTAGACGTCTTAAGTTAATGTACTTGTTTGTTGTATTCTTGTATTGAACATATTGTACATCAAGTTGTTGTATTTGATTTTCATCTTTGTAATCGACTTTTAGAAATGAAATGAAATCCATTATTTAATTATTGTCACAAATAGTGTTATGAAGTCACTTGCAATCTCGTTTTCGTCTCACTCTGATGTTTCCGCCATCGGTTGGGGTGTGACATTAATACCAAAGGTACGGACCCTATTTCCTTTAATGATTATAGACCAATTAGTCTTATTGGTAGTATCTCAAAGATTATCTCCAAGATTCTTGCCAATAGGATTAAAGGGGTGGCGGGGTCGGTTGTGTCTGAGGTTCAATCAGGTTCTTTGTCAAACTGAAACATTTTAGACGGCCCTCTTATATTAAACGAGGTTATATCATAGGCGAAAAAATCAAAAAAGAAAGCTTTTATTTTAAAAATCGACATTAAAAGGCGTATGATACGATTAATTGGGATTTTATAGAAAAGGTTCTTGAACAAATGGGGTTTCCAGGTAGATGGAGGAAGTGGGTAAGGGGCGTCTTTTGGCATCTTCTCGGGCATCGGTATTAATAAATGGGTCCCTGACTCTTGAATTCCAATGTTATAGGGTGGTACGCCAGGGTGACCCGTTATCATCTTTTATTTTTATAATTGCAATGGAGGCACTAACCGGTTTTATGTCAAAAGCGTCGATGTTGGGTATGATAAAGGGCATTTCTTTACCAAATAAAGGGCCAAAGATAACACACATGATGTACGCGGATGATGTGGTTTTTATGGGTGATTGGGAGGGTAATACGATTAGTAATATAGTCAGACTAATGAGGTACTTCTATTACATTTCGGGGCTGAAAATTAGCTATAAAAAATAAAACAGTTTTGGGATTGGGGTGGGTGAAGAGTCGATAACCCAAATGGCATTAACAATAAACTGTAAAGTTGGGAGGTTCTCGTGTAAGTATCTCGGGATAAATGTGATGTGGGGGTAAATATGAATCAAATAAGACCTTGGAATGGGGTGATTGATAGCTTCAAAAGGCGATTGTCCTTATGGAAATCAAAAACGCTTCCAATTGGGGAGAGACTAACACTTTTGAAAGCGACATTGGATAGTCTCCCTTTGTACTTCTTTTCTTTGTTAAAGGCACCGCAAGGTGTTTTGGACAAGCTTGAGGCACTCCGTCGGAGGTTCTTTTGGCCTTGGGTTGGGGTCTCTCAAAGACATGAATATTAGTTTAATTTCAAAATGGCGGTGGCGGTTCAAACACGAGAAAGAGAGTCTATGGGGAAAAACAATAACGGCAATTCATGCTCACATGTACTCCTCATCATACTACTTGTTAAAGAAGGAATTGCTGGAACCTGGAACGGGATAGTAAAAGTGGGTAACAAAATTGGTTCATACAATCTGAATATTGGATAATTATTTAAAGGTGGGGTGGGGAATGGGAAAATATAAGGTTTTGGCTGGATTGATGGGTTGGGAAGGGCCTTTAAAGGATAGATTTTCGGATCTATATGGGCTAGAGAGACATAAACGGGCGACAGTGGAAGCTAGAATAACGGGAATGGAGCCAGAGTCTTAATTCAACAATAGAGCTTGATGAACTACAGCAATTATCGGACATGTTAACAGTGATAGTCTGACATCAGCCCCGACATGTGGGTGTGGACACCGGCAAAAGACAAACTTTACTCTGTCTCATCTCTTCGGTCAGAATTAACTAGATATGGTGTGCCTTTTTATCCCTACGATTGGGATAAAGAGGTGCCAAAGAAGGTCAACATTTTTGGATGGTGAGAAATTCAAAATCGATTAGAACCACTAGGCGATTTAAAGAGGTGAGGAATGTTACAAGGTTCGAGGACATGTAAACTTTGTGGGGAACAAGAAGAAAATGCGGATCATTTATTCACGGCTTGTTATGTGGCTTCAGTTCTATGGTACAAAGTGAGTACGTGGCGCAAAATATAACAAAATTTTGCTTTCAACATGAAAGATTTACTGGAACTCTACAAACAAAGCACAACTGATGCCTGGAAAAGAAGTTTCATAAAAACAATAATTTTGACAACGTGTTGAACCATTTGGAAGGCAAGAAACGAACTCATTTTCAGCGAAAAAAGGGTGAATTTAGAGGCAATATATGGAGAGATGCATGCAACATCCTTCTCATGGATCAAATGCAGGGGAAAAAATCAAACCTGTAGTGGAATAAATGGTTAAAATTTGAAATTGGTTAGGAAATGACTGTTTTTATGTTAATCATATGTAATTTTGGTGATGAATTTTCAGATGATTGGCTAGTTTCTTACTAACCATTTGAATATGCTATTGATGTAAAATTCTGTGTGAAATAAAAGTATTGTTTGCCGTTCAAAAAAACATCACATCAATCAATAATATTTGTTTTATTTTTATTGTGTTTTGTTTTTTAGTTCTCTTTTTTAATCTTTTAATTAATGATTAGTTATTTATTGTTTGTTTATTATTTATTATTATAACTAATTAATAAATGAAATATGTACTTTTTTATTTATTTATTTGTTTTTGAACGGCAAAAAAACAATCTCATTCAACACCAAAAAGTTTACAGTATTCAACATGATTAGTAAGCTACTAAACCAACCACCCATTACGTACAATATTTTAACATCACCAAGCGCAACCAGTCACAAAAACATATTATCAACTTGCTACATTGAACCACACCCAATTATTCCACTTCATTTGGCTCCTTTTTGCTCTCCCTTTAATCCATAGAAAAATTGTAGCTTGCATCTCTCCGAAGATAGCGTCTATATTGACTCTCTTCCTGTTGAATATACTATCATTTCTTGCTTTCCAAATCCCCCAACACGCTGCTATAACTATAAGTTGTATGTATCTTCGTTTCACTTCTTCCAAATTTGTTTTTTTGTGAAATTCCAATAGCTCTTTCATTGTAAAGGTGAATATTTGTTGGGTTTTATACCACATGCTTACTTTATGCCATACTATCACCGAGATGTAACACCCCGTAAATAAATGGTCCGCATTTTCCTCTTGATCACCGCATAACTTGCAAGTTGAAGGCCTTGTTAACATGCCTCTATTTTTTAGACCCTTCATTGTAGCTAGACGATCTTGAACCCCTCGCCATGCGAATATATTAACTTTCTTTGGCACCCATTTGACCCACTCCATAGGATAGTAAGGTATCGCAAATCTATTCAAATAGTTTCTTGTTGTTGTCACACCCCCAAAATACCACATGCGGAAACACCGCAGGACGGGTGACGTACCAGGATCCAAGCCACCAATCAAACTGAACTATAGCATATATTTAAGTAAAAGTTTTCATTCGATATCATAAAGTGTTACAAAACATTTAACGTAATTCATTGTATACAGCGGAAGCATAAATCATTTGTTAAGCGTTCCATAAACCACATGTACAAAACCGTTAGACTTGTCTTGCGATTCCAAGTATCTCGACCCATGACCACTCCAGCATCCCAGACAGCAAGTTCCCAATGATATAATCTATAGACCTGCAAGCATGCAGACAAGTGTTTCAGACGACGCTGGTGAGTCCAAAGTTTTGTAAACGCATTTAGTTACCAGATATGTGTGTATAACAGTTCAATGATTTGTTTTGATGTTGTTATTAACTCGATTACCGCAAATGGCTACAAGATGCATTTGCCCAACCCCAATGCCTCTATCAAAGCATTGGTCAAGTGGTCAAGGTAATTAGTTCACGCTCGTCCTCCCCGGTACGGTGTGAGGGTGCCAAACCTAATAGCGCTATCAACTAATAACCTCGTTGCCTCCCCGGAAACTATCGGTAGATGTAAGGGGTCTTATATGATAGAACTGAGTGTAATAACAAACATCCCAATAACTTGACATTCCTCCCCGGAACGTTACCCGATATCCCTCCCCGGGATGCATGCTTGGAAAAGAGCAGTGAACTCACCTTTGATTTGCTCGGTATGACTAATTACATTACCCGTTCCAAGTTGGTTAACCAAACCCTACCGTGGTTACCAAAGCCAGTCAGTTTCACGTACACATAAATCACATATTGGTTATACACGTTTCACAAGTTGCATACAAGCAAGACATACATCGTTATGCAAGCCGTAACGGGAAATCATTCAACAATCCACATCCTTATATAACAAGTATTTACGTCATATGCAAGTTCATGTTTTATCAAATCACATAACAGTTAGGTTGGGGTACAAAACATTCCCGCATTCAACAACTACCATGCAATATAGGTCACCCACAGTACTGGGCCAGAGGTTCGGTTCACAAAAGAGTAGACACGCAGATCAAAAACATCTAACCACATAATAGTTCAGAGCATTAGGCATCCAAGTGTGTGTGTGTGCATATGTGTGTCTGGCCCAAATAGATATGTGTGTGGCCCAAAACAGGGGCCTGGCCCAGACATGTTGTGCGATCGGAGATGGGTTGTGCGACTGAACGACCTTGTGTGATCCGAACAGCCTTGTGCGACTGGACTATCTTGTGCGGTTCACTCTTGACCGTGGGCCACTAACTGTTCCCCAACTAACAAAACAGCCCATGTGCTTGTGCGATTCTATGGTCTAGTGCGTTCAGACTATATCTTGTGCGATTCACATTTAAAACATTAGGTCGGTTACACTATTATTTTGTTAACAAATAATTTCTATGATTACAGGCAATCAATCCACAATTACACCACATTTATTTGTTATTTATCAACAAACCTTCCCCATAATTTGATCAAGACAGTTACACAATTCAAAGATTATGAACCAAATCATAAAATCATAATCACTAACACTATCATCATTCTTCAATTAAATCTGACTAACATAATTATTCTACTAAGGTTTATCATCATACAACTCTAGATCATCGTTAAAACATCAAAACAGTTTCTAGATTATGATCATGTATTCCTCATAGTAAGTGACTAACACATCATTAAAAAATCAAAATGCCGACTCTATTTTCAATCAATCATCAGTTCATCCGACACTATTATGTACATAATTACCGGATCAAAATCGAGTATCTTACATAACTCCAACACCAATATTAACCCACATAACCATGTATAACCAAGAACAATTGATAACAATCGAGACGAGTAAATGGATACTAACCGAGAATCGTAGGGAGTATGCGAGAATGAGGAAAAGTAATCGGAGAAGGAGGCTTGTCGAACACAAGGGGATGTCGTCGAAGTGTGTGCTTGGAAGAGAGTTTAGGGTTTCCAAATATCACAATTATACCAACACATTCCCTCTTGTATGCGCATAGCATGAGGATTGGGCTTTGGGCCGGTTGGGTTTGCTTATGGGATGTGTGTTCAGGCCGAGTACAATGGCATAAGATATGCGGTTGTGGGTTGAGGAGTCGAGTGTGCGATCCAGAAGTTTATGTGGTCCAAACCAACATAGTACATATAATTTACTCATTCATGACTTGCGCAATTACATTCATACAAACACAACGAACCAATAATATAACATCCGAATAACATACAAGGTGAGACTAAGAGTCAAAGCAACGAGATGATTTCAGAAATTACAGGTTGTCACATCATCCCCAACTTGAAAGAAAATTTCGTCCCGAAATTTGATAAGCAATCCAAAACAACAAGATGCTAACTCAGGATGACTGTGGATTTTCCGCGGGTACCACATCATCCCCAACTTGAAAGGGAATTTCGTCCCGAAATTCGCCAATGATATCAGAAGGTGATACAGCCGTTTGAATAACCGGGGATACTAGGGTTTACTCTGATCATTGCGTTCCCACGTGAACTCCGGTCTACATCTTGAGTTCCAACGAACTCTCACGATTGAAATCCGACTGTGTTAACAGTGGGTTCCTCAACAAGGGTATCACAAGTGTTGTGTCGAGCAGACGCTTCTTTAGGTTCGAGACATAAATGGCACCGTGCACGTTACCTAATTCGTGAGTTTGTGCGCCATATCACCGATCTGTTCCATAAATCCGAATGTCCCAGCGTACCGCAAACTGAGCTTGCCATGTTTCCCATAGCGTACCGCACCCTCCTAGGGTGAGGCTTTCGATTATGAGACGTTCGCCCACAGCGAACTCCCAGTGTTTCCTAAGCTTATTAGCTTCCCTGACGGTCACGCGTTGCCGCCAAACGATTTCCGATCTAAACAATCTTCACAAGAGTTTCGAGTACGAGTCCTAGACCCATGATTAGGTTGTCATCCACCCTAATCCAACAAAGAGATTAACGTTACTGCCCATGCAATGCCTCAAGCAGAGCTGTCTGAATACTAGAATGGTAACTGCTGTAGTAGAATTCATCCGAGGATAAATCTCCCTTTAATTCTTACTAAAGTCAATCACACACATACTCGCAGTATGTCTTCGAGTGTCTAGACGTGCGCCGAGGGTGTTGTGTTTTGTCTGCCATAAATCAGGTATAGACCAAAATCAAAGGTATCAAGAGTTGGCACCTCGTGCCTAAAAGCCGCCTCTCTCAGAGGGACATTCACAAGCTATGGAGACTCGTCAGTTTCCCTGATTGCAAGAAAGTGTACTTGTTACATGAGACAATCAACGATCACCCAGGTGATAAAGATAATGTTTCCGTTTCGAGTTGTAAGTAGACTAGTGACAAAATCCATGGCAGTCTGTTCTCATTTCCATATGGGTGTTTCTGGTTGCGGACACTCCACCTTGACTTTCCCACCAATCAAACCTCATTCACATAGATTACCAGGTGGGCCTTCATGCCCGACCACCAGTACAAGATTTATAGATCCTAATATCTCCTATCGAAACCCAGACGACTAGAATATCGAGGCCGGTGTGCTTGCTCAACACAAGTTCCCTAAAGTTGTCGTATAATGAGATCCACATTCGTTCCATGGGGTAGCGAATATCATCCGACCTGCCAAAGGTTGCTTCTCCATGCCCCGCATGGGTTCAACTTGAAAATCCTCTTCCTTCAGTTCTCTAGTCTGAACAGAGCGAATCTGATTAGGTAGGTTAGAGTCGATAATGAGCTGCAAAGCTCGTGCATATTCAAGTTCCATAGTCGTAATCACCCAAAAGTTCCATCCAGTGATACCATTAACTGATTTAGCTCTTTTGTAACCAGGGTACATGGGAGGCCCTTGTGATCGGTCTAAGTAGTGCATTTGGTACCGTCCAAGTAATGCCTCCAACTTAAATCCAAAGGCCACGGTTTCCACCGCGGGTTGTGTCTCATGCAATTCTCCTTCGTAAATCCACTACATGTGTCATCGTCTTCTCGTGTTGCCTCGGCGTGTAACTGAGTCTCCGATTCGATCCATCATGGTATACCGTTAGATCACCCATACCCTCGAGTGAAGACGTTGCTTAGTGCATTATAGTATTGGGTTCTCAAAAGCTGAAAAGACGTTCTTCGGCTTTGTTTTCCACGACTACACAGCACCCTACTGTGCTGAAGAGATTAAAATTGCGCGATCTTCAAAAATCCCTCGATGGCTCTGCGATGGTATCTAGCGAGACCAATAAGTTGTAGTATCCCCCAAGGGCTCTTTGGTGCCGATCAATTTCTAATAAAATGGATCTTAGCGAGATCCGCGTGTATCCCCCACCACGTTGACTATGTGGCCAAGAAAGTGTACTTCTCAAATCCTGAAGTCACACTTAGGTAGACTTCGTATGGAGTTGCTCCTCCCCTAGGAGCTCCAATATGATATACAAGTGCTGCTCATGGCATTCCTTTTTCCTGGAATTGATTCAAAACGTCATAGGTGAACACGGTTGACGAATCTGGCGAGATGAGGTTGACACATACCACTCATGTGATCCCTAAAGCTGCTAATGTGTTGAATAACTTAAACAACAAGAACAGAAAATTGTAGTGGCGTGTGCCTGCAACGCCGTGTTTGGAATCATCCTCCCGTGGGTCTTCCATCAGGTGATAGTTCGTTCATTAGCCACCCCTCGATTAGGGGCTTGACCCTCGCTACTGGTCAACAGACTGGCAATACATGGTCAAGGCAATCGGTCTTTAACTATCACCTTGTTAAGTTCTCGATAATCAATACACATACAAAAAGGCTTATCTTCGCGGATATAACTGGGCTCCCCCAAAGCGAAAAACTGGGTCCGATAAAGCTCATGTCCAACAGTTTCTGTAGTTGATTAGACAATTCTTGCAACCCTCCTGGTGCAAGATGGTAGAAGCACAAGTAATCAGGGATGCCTCTGGCGCGAGATCAACTGAGATTCTTCTCTACATTTGTGGAAGTAGACTGGTAAATCCTACGAGTAGAACATCGAGAGAAATCATGGGCCGTTGGTGGATCCTCGATCCTCTTTTCCTTAACCGTAACATCAGTGACAGTTGCTAACATAGAAAGGTAATACTTCCGTAGATACTTCTGGGTCTTCATTGATGAAACGATGCTAACCTTTACACCATGCTGACACTTTAGAACAGACGACGGTTCCCCACTAAGACGAAGGATACGCAAAAATTTTCTTCTCACAGGGTATATCTGCACGATGTCTGGATAACCAAGCCACACCAACTACTGCATAGAGCCCGTCAAAGATAGCAGAAGAAAGGTCAATGTCGTACTCCTGTCCCCCAAGGTCGAGTTTGCATTCCAGCAAACATATGAGGTTTCAATTGTCTTGCCATCCGTCAATTCCACAATAGGTCCAGGTTCGAGAAGCATCAGGGTTAAACAGAACAGAGACAAAGCAATTAGCCATCCATACAAGCTACCATGTTGCTATAATGCCTAGCGTCGCCTACGCCAATCCTAAACGTCCTTCCACGAGTACCACTACCAGCGTGGTTGTTACGGTCATGAGGATCCCCAATACTGTCATTTTTCCCTGGGTTGTTAGCGTCTTGACTTACATCGGCCAACCCTTGATGAAGCCCCCATCATTTCCATACTGAAAGTCATGATTTACGGGTACTTTGATGTCATCGTGACTATTGTTTCTAATGCCGTTGCTCGAGACGGAGTCCTGTGACCTTTCACCATTAGGGTCTATCCTTTCACATTCCGTGTTACGTCTTAAGGCACTATTCCTGGTGTGGGCAGTTACACATCCCTCCCTATAGTCGATTGTCATCGATTATGTCCCGGTTGATTCGTAAGTGTTGACTCCCATGAGTCGCTTACTAGGGTTAAGGATTCGATTGAAGCCAGTTTGCTGGTGTTCATTGCCAGTAACCAAGTCCGTTCTAATAGTGAGGTCGATGAGATACCACGATCATTCTCTTGTCCATCGATCCAACAAGTTGATTGAGTCATACATGGTATATTGCTAGAGTGTTGCAGAAGTGATCGCACTTCTGGATCTAAGGCGTCAATTCATCGAGTTCCAGCAAACGAAGAGAAGTGAGAAAGGTATAGACCAATCATTGATTTTGCAACATCCAGCTCAGGGACGTTCATACAAGCACCTAACATTCTACACAGTTCGCTAGGCGTTCAGATGGGTGGTCAGGTAATACTCGATGGCATCGAGATTCGAAGGGTTTCAGAGGGAAATGGAAAGATCACATTCGAGTAGGAGACAATCACTACTATGACTCCTATAGACTTGTTATGTTTCACAAGGATCAAATAACGAAACGGAACCCCTTTTCACTTGTTAAGCCTCACTGGGACTCGCATGCACCCCACATTATTATTATGTGTGCACCCACAATAATACTGCGATTTTCATGCTCATCTCAGTTCCTCCTAACTCATGTCAAATGGTTCCTCAAACTCAAGTGCCAACACAGAGGTTATCAAACGATAAGATAACAGGAATCTAAAGACTACAAAACTCCAACTACGCATCATAAAGTAAACAAGTAATCCATGCCATCATGCTATAGTGACAAGTGTATGTGTTCGTATGATACGTCATGAACAAATGTGTACTAATCATGTAAGATATGCAACAAGTGAGAAAGACGAACCTTGCAATCTGGAGCTGAGTGTCATGGTCGTATTCACGCATTCAGAACTGTTCGGTTATAGTCTGGTTTTACAAAAATGTTTTAAAACCAAGTTCACTATAACCAGTGGCACTGATACCAAACTGTCAGACCCCCAAAATACCACATGCAGAAACACCGCGGGACGTGTGACGTACCAGGATCCAAGCCACCAATCAAACTGAACTATAGCATATATTTAAATAAAAATTTTCATTCGATATCATAAAGTGTTACAAAACATTTAACGTAATTCATTGTATACAGCGGAAGCATAGATCATTTGTTAAGCGTTCCATAAACCACATGTACAAAATCGTTAGACTTATCTTGCGATTCAAAATATCTCGACCCATGACCACTCCAGCATCCCACATAGCAAGTTCCCAATGATATAATCTATAGACCTGCAAGCATGCAGACAAGTGTGTCAGACGACGCTGGTGAGTCCAAAGTTTTGTTAACGCTTTTAGCTACCAGATATGTGTGTATAACAGTTCAACAATTTGTTTTGATGTTGTTATTAACTCGATTACCGCAAATGGCTACAAGATGTATTTGCCCAACCCCAATGCCTCTATCAAAGCATTGGTCAAGTGGTCAAGGTAATTAGTTCACGCCCGTCCTCCCCGGTACGGTGTGAGGGTGCCAAACCTAATAGCGCTATCAACGAATAACCTCGTTGCCTCCCCGGAAACTATCGGTAGATGTAAGGGGTCTTATATGATAGAACTGAGTGTAATAACAAACATCCCAATAACCTGACATTCCTCCCTGGAACGTTACCCGATATCCCTCCCCGGGATGCATGCTTGGAAAAGAGCAGTGAACTCACCTTTGATTTGCTCGGTATGACTAATTACATTACCCGTTCCAAGTTGGTCAACCAAACCCTACCGTGGTTACCAAAGCCAGTCAGTTTCACGTACACATAAATCACATATTGGTTATACACGTTTCATAAGTTGCATACAAGCAAGACATACATCGTTATGCAAGCCGTAATGGGAAATCATTCAACAATCCACATCCTTATATAACAAGTATTTATGTCATATGCAAGTTCATGTTTTCTTAAATCACATAACAGTTAGGTTGGGGTACAAAACATTCCCGTATTCAACAACTACCATGCAATGTAGGTCACCCACAGTACTGGGCTAGAGGTTCGGTTCACACAAGAGTAGACACGCAGATCCAAAACATCTAACCACATAATATTTCAGAGCATTAGGCATCCAAGTGTGTGTGTGCATATGTGTGTCTGGCCCAAATAGATGTGCGCGTGGCCCAAAACAGGGGCCTGGCCCAGACATGTTGTGCGATCGGAGATGGGTTGTGCGACTGAACGACCTTGTGCGATCCGAACAGCCTTGTGCGACTAGACTATCTTGTGCGGTTCACTCGTGCCCGTGGGCCACTAACTGTTGTGCGGCCCAACTAACAAAATAGGCCATGTGCTTGTGCGATTCTATGGTCTTGTGCGTTCAGACTATATCTTGTGTGATTCACATTTAAAACATTAGGTCGGTTACACTGTCATTTTGTTAACAAATAATTTCCATGATTACAGGCAATCAATCCACAATTACACCACATTTATTCGCTATTTATCAACAAACCTTCCCCATAATTTGATCAAGACAGTTACACAATTCAAAGATTATGAACCAAATCATATAATCATAATCACTAACACTATCATCATTCTTCAATTAAATCCGACTAACATAATTATTCTACTAAGGTTTATCATCATACAACTCGAGATCATCGCTAAAACATCAAAACAGTTTCTAGATTATGATCATGTATTCCTCATAGTAAGTGACTAACACTTCATTAAAAAATCACAATGCCGACTCTATTTTCAATCAATCATCAGTTCATCCGACACTATTATGTACATAATTACCGGATCAAAATTGAGTATTTTACATAACTCCAACACCAATATTAACCCACATAACCATGTATAACCAAGAACAATTGATACCAATCGAGACGAGTAAATGGATACTAACCGAGAATCGTAGGGAGTATGCTAGAATGAGGAAAAGTAATCAGAGAAGGAGGCTTGTCGAACACAAGGGGCTGCCGTTGAAGTGTGTGCTTGGAAGAGAGTTTAGGGTTTCCAAATATCACAATTATACCAACACATTCCCTCTTGTATGCGCATAGCATGAGGATTGGGCTTTGGGCCGGTTGGGTTTGCTTATGGGATGTACAATGGCACAAGATATGCGGTTGTGGGTTGAGGAGTCGAGTATGCGATCCAGAAGTTTATGTGGTCCAAACCAACATAGTACATATAATTTACTCATTCACGACTTGCGCAAATACATTCATACAAACACAACGAACCAATAATATAACATCCGAATAACGTACAAGGTGAGACTAAGAGTCAAAGCAACGAGATGATTCCAGAAATTACGGGTTGTCACAGTTGCACTGACCAAGAATGTTCCATCTTTAGCTGGGAGCCATTTCCATTTATCCGGATCAATACCCATACTTACCGCTTGGACCATGTCTGTTAGTTGTTGAAGTTCGGTATCGCAAATTTATTTATTTTTATTATTAGTAATGATTTATTATTTATTATTAGTCTTTAGTTGTTATTATTTATCAAATTATATTTATAGTAGTAACAAAAGCTATAAAAAATAAGTACCTTCTTACAAAATTATTATCATTTAATAGTTTACATGCAGGTCTTTAATCTATAACGAAATATGTAGCAAGTTGTGTTATCCAAGAATTATAAATATTTTGACGTGATTCAAATATATTCTCCCAGCCAGCAGCATCATTGGTTTCTCTCCTTGAGGTCCTAAGTTCAACTCCTACTGGCATCATTTTAAAGGACATTAGCATGGTTGTAAAAGTCCCACCTAGGCTCCGAGTACTCGCTACAAGGTAGGCTGCCGAGGCCCGAGTATTGTTCGCCTAGGTCAATTACTCCCCGAGTAATCTCCCGCTAGGCGGAGTACTTCCCAAATACTCCCGAGTACTCTCAAATCCGACTAGGGAGCGCCTAGCGACTTTTGCAACCATTGACATTGGTAGTGGCAATGAAGCTTCGAACTAGGCCTTTCTAGAGGTCACCATTTTGGAACCGAGCCGAACCGGGTTTTACTACAGTGGGCCTTTGGGCGGCGGGTTTTCCCCGGAACTAGCTCGGGTATGCATCTAACTCTGATCGTTATGGAGGATGGGATGCATTTTCTCAATTGAGGGCATCTCAGGATGCTTATCCGGTGATTTAGTTGGTCGTTCAAAAAAAGACCACCCACTCACAAACCTTTTTTTGTTTTTATTTTTTAGGCTAAATTACATTTTTCGTCCTTTATGTTTGTATCCAATTGGAATAGATGCTAACTTCAGTAATTACAATCACAGTCTTTTATTTGAAAAACTCATTACAACTTTCGTCCCTTATCATTAACCAAGTTAATCTTTTCAGTTAAGTCTAGTCATGTGCACCTCATATGAGGGCATTTATGTCAAAAGAATTAAAAATACCATAAACACATATTCTCTCTAATCCCTTACAATTTGTGTGGACTTCTAATTTGTATGGATTCAATCTTTCTTCAGTTTTTGCTAACCCTGTTGGATTAATCAGGTTTGCACACGGGTCGACAAGTTATCGGGTCACAAGTCAAATAGTTCGAATGGGTCACCTGGGTTGTTCCTTTCAGCATATGCTAATATTGAATAAAGAAATTATACCAATTCTTTCGAATCTGAACGTTAATGTGAAATGGTCAATTTTGACTGAGTTTCACGCAAATGGACGTTGGATGGAAGTGAACGTGTAGTAATTGTTTTTTAGCATGTGTTCTTTTTAATTATAAATAGTAGTAGGTTTTCTTTGTTTCAGTAAGCACTTGTAAATTCTCTTTTGAAGTTCGATATACGAAAACTTATCGTAAGTGTTTGTCTTGTGAGTGTATTGAGTGTGTGTGTGTGTGTGTGTGTGTGTGTGTGTGTGTGTGTGTGTGTTGCAAGGGGCCTGAACCAACATTTGGTATCAAAGCCTAGGGCTCGTAAAAAGCGGGTTTGAAGATCGGAGGAAGCCTCAGCCACCGGCGGGTGTGTCGATCGATGGAGGGCAGTCGTAAAAGAAGGTGTTGTTTCGGGGTTGTTTAACAGCGGAAGACAGAGACGTTGTGGTGTTCGTGTCAGTCGTTGTCATGCGGAGTGTTGTTAGGATTGAACCCAACCAGAGGAACAGATAATGAAAGCCAAAACCGGTTCACAACAGTGGATTCACAATAAGTAGCTGTTTACACTAAGTCTTCTCCCTTGAAAGTGATAATAACAGCTGATGGTCTTATATCCACTGCCCGGATACAACTACTGATGTTCTTCAAAACTACTGATGAAGCCCAGAAGACTGCTGAGAACTAAGCACTGCTGGTATAATCTACTGATGACAAAGCACTGCCCAATCAAGGACTGATCAACCTTGAGTAAAGCACTGATCTAAAGAGAGAGCAGTAGTTTAGTATGTCATCTGTTTTATTTATAGTCAGTAGTTAAGATTAGCAGTGTTTGTATAAGATCAGTTGTTACAGGTTGTTAGGATTGTTAGACGTCGCTTTCATGGTGACGTCAGCTGAGATGCCTCAGCGGTTTGGTTTGTCTATAAATGGAACAGTACTCTGTACTGTTACATTTGATCGTTTTGAGTGAGTTCTTCTCCTCAATTCAATCCTTTCATCTTGGGCAACCAACCATGGAGTATCAGGCTGAGGGGGAGTTTAGTTTGTAAGCATGCTTGTAATCTTTTGATTTGCTTTGTAATATTTTGACTGATGAAAAGCATTTGTTTATTTAAACTATTTTCTTCCTTGATTGTGTTTACAAAGTTTGTGATCATTTCCGCTGCACTTAAACTCTATTCATTTCTATTTGATTTGTTCAATTTGTACAAACTGACACAATCACGAAAGCCTCCGATCTTAACAATTGGTATCAGAGCCTGGACAGTCAAATTCGATCTAACAATCAATTTGACATAACAGTTCGGCTCAAAATTTATTGATACTAAGGTTGGTTGTATTTAGTTGAAAAACAGAGTAACGAGTGATAACGCTTAAAGTTGCTATTCAAATACTCTGTAAAACAATCAAGATGTCATAAGACACACAAATTTCACACAACATGAGAGGTCATGCACAAATCACTCATAGTTTTCAGATCTGAAAACATATTTGTTAAACTATGGGATTATTTCTTATTTTCAAAATTGATTTCAACTGTTGTTATGAAACTAGTGATGTCACTATATTAGATGCTAAAGTATGAACCTCAGATTAACAAAAGCCTATGTTCATAAAAACATTAGTGTTTTTTTTTTTTTTTTTGTTAACATAAAAAGAGGGAAATTAAAACTTTAGTCATAAGAACTTACGTGTTGAAAACAGGTTGAGATCCTCAAAAGGAACAAATCAACTCTGTTGAAATACATTAAGAAAATCAGGTGTTGAAATAGTCCAAATCATAAGTAATGTGAGATTTGACATATGCATGTGCAAAATATGGTCAGATCTCTTAAAAACATTACTGCAAAGTGATTCTGGATTGAGTATTTCTTTAATAAAGACCTCCCAGTAAGTATTTCATTACTTATGAATGGGGAGGGTAAAAAGGGAAGAAGAAAATTCACAAAAACTCAGAAGTGTGTTTATCTCAAAACCTTCGAAATCAGAAGAAAAGAGTATAAACATAAAGCACTTAAGAGTCAAAGTTTGGGGTAACAATGGTCATCAAGCAACTATGTGCAATCAATGGTTCAGAAAAGTTCAGGTAACAACAGTATTCCCAGTGAATGAAGTTACAGGAGGACTAGACAAACTTTCAGAATTTTCACATGGTAACAAAGTCCATAGCAGGATTTTCAAAAACTCATGTGAACATGTGTCCTCATTTCTGTTGTCAATCAATCAACAAAAAAGTGGTACCAAACAGTGGTCAAAATGGATTTACAACTTCATACCACTGACCATTTGTCATAAAACTTGAGAATGATATGATTATGTGTTTTATTGAAAATATATCAGGTCCTTTTGGTGTCGTTTTCAGAAAATCCTTTAATTATTTTTCTAGAAAAGGATTTTCTCAAATAAAGCAGGATATATTATTCTTTATTTTTTCTTAAGAATAATATATTTTTTACTTTTACTGGTTTTTGTTAGTAAAAGTTTCAATCTCCTGACAGGATATAGAACCTTTATTTTTGCTGGTAATATTATCCTCAAAATGAATCAAAAGGAAATGATACAAATGTCAAAATCATGTCAAACTCAAGTTTGCTTTTACACTGTGCAAAAGGTTGATTGTTAACAGTTTTTAAGATACTTGGGTACTCATGTTTTAATTTAAATATTATAACGAGAATGAGTTGCCTTGGTAAAAAAAAATTTACATCATCTGGGGTACTAAACCACTGTCAGGAAGTCATAAAAACTTCAAAATACGTAAATAACATGTGGCAAATCCTTGAATGAAAATTTTTAAAAGCTTATCCACTGGTGCACTAAAAGTTGTTGATATACTAGTTTTCAAATAATTACCATTACCTTATCCCTAACCACTGTCATGTTCAAACATATGTTTCCTAAATATTGTCCACTGCTGAAAGTCAGCCACTGATCTTTCATTTTGCTTGGCAAGCACTGATGCTCAAAATCAGTGTCTTATCCACTGATATGCTATTCACTGATAGTAAAAATCATCCACTGATGTCACATTATTACCGTTGTAACCACTGATGCTTGCTTCATCAGTGGCTCTCAAAACAACTGTCCTCCACAAAACATCTCTTCATCAGCGGATTGACACGTGGTCAGTTTTTAGCCCTCAGATCTTTGTAACCGCTGCCACATCAGCACTTACTTTTTCCCTAAATAAAATCCTGATCAAAAACCCCCAAACAGGGTTTTACACTGTCGAATTGAATTCCAAAATTCTCTTCTCAAAGCAGTTTCCAACTTTTCTTCTCAAATCACTCTCCATCCCAAATCATTCTCTGTTCTTCCTTTTCCTTTTCAAAATGACGAAATCAAAATCAAAATCAAAACCAAAACCAAAATCACCATCATCTTCCAAAGAGGTCGCTCAAACGGCCGCTGAATCCGTTGAAATACCATACAAATCCCCTTATAACTATTTGGGTCTACTCACAAAACCCATAAACAACCACACCTTCGATTCCATCATCGACACCTTATCTGAATCAAAGTATAAAACTTTGTTAGCGGGAGATGCTCCCATTTACTTGCAAACCCAGAGAGAGTTTTGGAAAAATGCTACGCTTGAAAAACAAGACGATAAAGTAGTAGCCATCAACTCCTCCATACAGGGTAAAGTAGTTCAAATTTCTCCACAATCAATCTCAGAAGTCTTTAAACTCGATGATCAGAAAGGTAAAACTTCCTTTGATAAAACCGAGTTGAAAACTGATTTTCTGAAAAGAGGGTATGCAGAACAATCAAAGGTAGATACCTTACAAAAAGGTTACTTTCCTTCTGCACCTAGGTTTTTATTTCACACACTTTTGATGTGTGTTTCAAATAAAACAACAGCTTTTAACGAAATACCATTGAAGATTCAATGTCTGGGTTACGCTATTTTAAATAATGAAAATTACAACTATTCCCAGGAGATCTTTAATGACTTGGTAAAAAATGTTGATAGCAAATCATTTTTACTTTTTCCAAGATTTTTAAGCTACTATTTTAAACACAAATTTGAAAAAGAAAATGAAAATTTGCTCAAACAGGGTGTCTATTTTCAAATAAAAGGGTTAACAACTGAAACATTTTCTAGAATGATGGCACCAATAAAAACAAAAGCAGAGGTGCCTGAGCAGATTTCATCAGTCACCACTGCTCCTCAGACATCTGCTGCTAAGCCCACTGCTCCAGGTGATCATAGCATCACAACCACTGCTTTGAAACCCACACCTGACATCACCAAAAAGACCAAAAAGAAGTCTTACAAAAAGCCCACCAAACCCAAGAAAAAGGCAACTCTGGAAGATGAGATCCCAGAGCAACTGCCAGTGACAACACAAATGTCACCAAAAACCACTGCTGCTACTTCCTCACAGCAGTTGGTAGAAAGATCTCCAACCTTACCTCAAACTCCTCCTGCATCCTCACAAAAGGATCAGGTTGTAAGCACAGGGACCCCACAATATGAAGCTCTGGACCCAATCGGATCCATCTTCCTCAGTCCTGATCCCAAGGATATGTCACTTTCAACACCCATACCTGTGACACCTGTGTCACTGTGACCATCAAAAAAATACCAAGCCAATGAAATATTGTATTTAATACTTGGGATCTGTATAAATATGTGTAACTTTTGCACATATCATTTTTTGTTCGATTTCAAGCGTTAAATCACTTTCTGGAAGGTTATACGCGCACTGATGCGTAAATATAACCAGTTTAATGCGAAAAATACTCCGGAACATCAACATAATCTTAACATACCTTAAATAACCTTTACATAACTTAGAAATAAGTTTTGAAGGCTTTGGTAGGGCAAAAACAAGTTAATTCGCTTACAGGGACTAAACTTGACAAACTGCGAAAGTATGCCAATTTGAGCAGTAACAGACATTCCGGAACATGGCCATAAGTTAAACATACCATAAATATCCTTTACATAGCTTAGAAATCGGCTTTGAGGGGTTCGGTGTGCTAAAACAAACTTTTGGGTCATTCAGGCACTAAAAGCGTCAAAAAGTGCACAAGTTTGCACTTTCGCGCATAACTTACGTTCTGAATACATCCGGACATCCAAAAATTTATGTAAGCACTAAAATATTTTATTGTAGTGTTTGGCATAAGAAAAATCCATTCGTCACGCAATTTGGATCGTTTTCCGCGCTTATGCGCATGTCGTCGTAATTAAGCGAACATCGCGATCGTACGACCAAACGAACCGACATCCGGGATATTTTTTAGCATGTTTCATGTCCACAATGTTTAGGCATCATTTTGGGGCCTTAAAGTTGACTTAACGAGCCTTAAACATGTCGGAAATGGCCTTAATACACAACGGGGACTGAAATGGAAACTTTGGAAACTGGTTGCTGATCAGAAGGACCTAGGCGTGACACCTAGCCCCCTAGGCGTCACGCGAGGCCCCTTCAGAACAGAAAAAGCTATTTTAACAGCTGTTAACAGCTCTTATGCACTCCAAAGGCCAATGCCACATGTCAATCCCTGATGTTGGGGGCCATTTTGAGTTACCACAAGTTTGCAACAAGTGTAGGGACAAGATCAAAGCACGTTATTCGATAAACGATCCTAACGGTTCCAAGAATCCTATAAATACCCAACCCTTTCATTTGCAAAAACCCACACCTTTAAAATCTGAATTTCCTCTCTAAGTTGTTGTGTTTAACTCTCCATACCTGAGAGTATTCGGATTCAAACCTTTCGTTCTTGGACCCTTTGTAAGTGTTCCTTCGTTCTTTTATTCTTTTAGCATTAAAGTCAAACTTTGTTTGACTTTCTGCATTGACCAGTTTATGGTCAACACGAAGTTCATTTGAACTTCATAACGTGAGCGTGATCACGATGGTTATAGTCCCTAGTGACTATACCTACTGATTACCACGTTATCTAGGCTCAGTGACGAGTCGTAGTTTCGGCCAAAATGCGCATTCTTGCGTATTTTGTAACCAAACTACTCTTAGGTATCAAAACCGTTTGTTTTGATACCAAACCTGTTTTCTAAACTTAGTTAAGCATGTTTTAACATGCTTAGCTCGTCACTTTTAGTTTTGTGCTTGTTTAGGGTCGTAAAGGTAAGCGATCTAAACAATCGCTTATACTTTCGAACCCGACCCGTTTGGTCGATCATTAGGATCCGACCAAACACATTAGGTGACCATAGTATATAGGGAATAACCTTCCGAGGTTATACCTTATGGTCACGACGTTTAGTTAGTTGTATGATAGGTAGTTTATATGCCTTAGGTAAATTACCAAAATGCCCTTTTTACGCCAAAATTCATTTTAAGCATATGTAACATAACTTATGATATCTAAACTGATTTGGCAACAATATTAGACATGTTAAGGCATATTTTACTTGTCATAGGACTAGTTAGGCGTTCCGAACACGTTTTACGCGAACGACGCGTTAAAGTAGCATAAGCTACCGAAACGGGTCGTAATGGGTCGTAAGCACTTAGGCTAGGTTTCATTTTAGTATGTGGGTGTTGTTAAACCATATTACACGAGTCTCCATACTCGTTTGGTTTACGAACCCTCATTCTATCCAATCCTCCGATTTAGGTCCGGTATATTAACATAGTTACCTATATTAGGTGTCGTTTGATATCCGTGATCTCTAGCATTGTTTGGTTGTTACTCAAGGACTACTAACCAATCTCAAGTGAGTACATAGAACCCCCCCCCCTCTTTTAAATGTTTTCAAGGTATTTATGTGAGTACATAGACCCTTCTTTTACTGTTTTCCAAACGTTTTGGGGTGGAACACATGTGCCTACTTGTTACTTTCATGCTTTCCATGTTTTCACATCATATACTTGTTATGTTCATTAGTACGTTTATAGTACATGATTTACATTACATTTCATGCTATGTATGCCCATTGTGTGCATACCTAGTACATCATTTTACATTACATTTCATGCTATGTATGCCCATTGTGTGCATACCTAGTACATCATTTTACATTACATTTCATGCTATGTATGCCCATTGTGTGCATACTTAGTACATCATTTTTCATTACATTTCATGCTATGTATGTCCATTGTGTGCATACTTAGCACATTGTTTTACATTACATCCTGTTGCATATGCTCATCCAGCATGTGGACACATTGTTTTGCATTACATCCTGTTGCATATGCTCATCCAGCATATGGACACATTGTTTTACATTACATCCTGTTGCATATGCTCATCCAGCATATGAACACATTATATCACATTTTGAACCGTTTGTAACTATTTGACTATGTAAGCCGTTGTAACCATTTGACTATGTGAACCGTTGTAACCATTTGATTATGTGAACCATTTGTATCTATTGAAGCATGTGAACCATTTGACTATACCTAAACATTTCTACAATTGTTAAACATTACATCTTGGTGGTTTGGTTTGAGTAAGTGATTTAAGTAACGAGGCGTGTGTAATATGATACAAGCACGGTTGATACGCCGCTGGTACTTCCTATATATAAGTGTTTGTATGGTATTACATATCGTAGCGTTATTTAAACCATTTCAGTTTAGACATATAACATTTTATACAAATAACATACTTTTCACAAGACATTGTTTTACAAACAAACTCATCTAACTATCCTAACGAAAAGCTAGGAGTAACTGAGGAGCAGTTATCTCTTGGCAAGGATGGAATTATGAGATTGAATGGACGAATATGGGTTCCAATTTATGGAGGACTTCGGGATGTTATCCTCTAGGAAGCCCATAGTTCCAAATATTTCGTTCATCCTGGAGCTGATAAGATGTACCAGGATCTAAGGACAAACTACTGGTGGATAGGCTTAAAGAAGTCTGTAGCTACCTATGTAGCTAAATACTTGACATGTGCGCAAGTCAAAGCAGAACATCAGAAACCGTCAGGTTTGCTACAACAGCCTGAACTTCCTACTTGGAAGTGGGAAATGGTGACTGTGGATTTTATCACCAAGTTACCCAAGACAAGGAAAGGAAATGATACGATATGGGTTATAGTTGATAGACTGACTAAGTCAGCACATTTCTTACCCATTAAGGAGACTTATAGCTCCGACATGTTAGCCCAATTGTACGTGGATAAGATTGTATCTTTACATGGCATACCTGTGTCTATTATCTCTGACAGAGATACTAGATACACGTCACATTTTTGGAAAAGTTTCCAACAATCTTTGGGCACACGTTTGAATTTTAGTATGGCTTACCATCCGCAGACGGACGGCCAGAGTGAGCGTACTATTCAAACGTTGGAAGACATGCTACGCGCATGTGTGATCGATTTAGGTGGTAGTTGGGATAAGCACCTACCGTTAATCGAATTCTCCTACAACAATAGCTACCATACCAGCATTAAAGCTGCGCCTTTTGAGGCATTATACGGTAGAAAGTGTAGAACGCGGTCGAGATTTCTTTTCTTTCATTGTGGACTCAACCTCCCACGTGTATTCGGGACCTCTACGGGCATCCCATTTGACCTTTACAATAGGCACATGCTTCCTTCGAAGCTTCTTAACCTGTCGATCTTCAATCGACAATGGTTTTTCCACAAATTTCAAGCTCTCATCTATATGCACATCTGTATGTGGTATGACCAGTGATTCATCAGCGAAACACTTCTTCAGATTGCAGATGTGGAATACATTATGTATACTACTGAGCTCTTCAGGTAAGCTTAAAGTATCACCCTGGAAGGGGGTGATGCGATTTGGTAAGAAAGGCAAGCTAAGCCCGAGATACATAGGACCTTTTGAGGTCATCAAACGTGTCGGGTCAGTTGCCTATAAGTTAAACTTACCTGAAGAGCTCAGTAGTATACATAATGTATTCCACATCTGCAATCTGAAGAAGTGTTTCGCTGATGAATCACTGGTCATACCACATACAGATGTGCATATAGATGAGAGCTTGAAATTTGTGGAAAAACCATTGTCGATTGAAGATCGACTGGTTAAGAAGCTTCGAAGGAAGCATGTGCCTATTGTAAAGGTCAAATAGGATGCCCGTAGAGGTCCCGAATACACGTGGGAGGTTGAGTCCATAATGAAAGAAAAGTACCCTCATTTATTTCAGTAAATCTCGGGGTTGAGATTTTTTTTAAGGGGGTGAGGATGTAACACCTCGAAAATTCACGTCCTATAATGTGTTGACACGTGTCATATGTTTGAACGTGTGAAAGAATGTTATAAAAGGATTAAAGTTGACAATCATGAAAAGTATATGAAAATACGAGTTCTAAATGTCGACAGTGAATAAATATATTCTACATTAACCCTACATGATGTTTATACCATCAAACGAATAAATCATGGACCATACGAAGCTAAAAGTGAGAGATTTCAAACTACAGGGGTTAAATATGCCGACATGTTTAAGTTATACCTCTGAGTGACCTTTTGACAAACCCGAAGCTTTGTAATGGTTAATTATGCTCCCTAGAATGCACGACATAAATTTCATAAAGTTTCGTTATCGTATGAGAAAGTTATGATCAAATTCGTATGCGAGGGGTTAAAGCGTCAACGTTGAAAGTTAGGACCTTTCGGGTAACAATAAAGTTAACCGAGGACTTAACAAAGTGGGTAAATATCTTGAGGCCCTTATATGTCAAATTAGAGGGTTCAAATTGCAAGAAATAAGTTAGTTGACCTTTCGGAAGGGCCAAGAGACGAGATGCAACAACTTGAAAACGTTTTGCCTGATCAGAAGGCCCAAGCGGGCCGCGTAGACTTCATCAACATCTTACGCGGGCCGCCTGGCCCGCCCAGATACAGAAAGTTCAAATAGCAGCCTGTATTCACGCTTAACCGACCTTTAACAGATATTTTCACATTGTGGGCGACCCCTAAACAGTTCCTAGAGCACTAGGGACACTTGTGGGTAAGTTATGGTCAGTTGTAGACTTAGATGTCAACAATCTATGGTGATTTGAACACTATAAAAGGCCACTAAGTTGCAACAAGTTCTTCACACGTTCCATCTGCACTTTGGAGCATTTCTGGAACTAAAGACTTCTCTCTAAGCTTCACATTTCGTGCATAGGACTTCAGTAAGTTTGCTTGTCCTTCCATAGTTAAGTTTTTGCTTAGTTTTAGCTTAAAAGTCAAACAGTCGTAATTAACGGTTGACTTCAAGATTAATCACTAATGGTCCAGTGATTAGTCGAATTGAAAGTAGTTATAAGTTGGTAATTATGTGGGTAATAAACCCTTAAAAGGGTTCCCCCTGATTCCCACTCTAACTAGGTCAAATGTCGGGTCAAACTTGTTATTAAAAAGTCAACAGGATACTTAAATTCTAATTTATGCATGATTAGCAATGTAGAACACATACAACCTGTTTGATCATTAATATAACTTGGTAATTAGTGTAAGAACATGTCTAAACATGTTCAACCCGACAATTTACTGTTTAGACCCGGTTCGGAACCGAAAGTCGCAAAGCTTTGACTTTTGCTTTGACTTCAGTTCTGACCTGTTTTGGTATGATTTAGAAATACCTTAGAGCTCTATTTGGACCAGGTTACATGCTAGTATAACCCTCTGTGATTATACACCATGGTTCATTAGTTAACCAATTAATACGCATGATTCCGTTAATTGCTCATATGTTGACCATTATGCCCTTTTCACCTTAAAACGTGATTTTTGAAAAAAAAATAAAAGAGTAGAAACTTTAATTACTGATATATAAACTTGCACCCAAAATTTGACATCAGTTTGAGGTGTAGATTGAGAGTTATGCTCATTAGCGTAATTAGAAGCTTCTTTAGCGATCAAACGGCGTAATTAGCGTATGGCCTATCTAAACCTACTTTTTGATATCAAACTCATTACCCATTTATGTAATATATTATTTTTGGGTTTTTGAAGATTTTTAATTAATTTTAGGCTGAGCATAACTTAGAGTCGTAGGCTTAATCCGGTAATTGTCGATTTTGCCCTTACGGGCTATAAAATGAGTTTTACATATCTAATCGACTCCAAACCTTTTGCTACCGATTATAAATGATAAATAAATTATTTTAAGCCTTCTGGAATAATAAAAATATCAGCTTTATGTATAGAACCCGGAAATGGCTTCTAATCGCCTTTTTAAGCGTTTTTAACGCATAGTATGTACTAGAACTATTTTAAACATACAAGGGTTGATAGCTACTGATATTTTAGGTAAATTATAATATTTTAATAGTAAGCAAAGGTTGTTAAACTCAGACTTCAGTTTTGAGCTTTTCGGCTTATGTGAAATTACCAAAATGCCCCTACGGTGCATAGTTTGGCTATAATTGATAAATTTCACATATATACCTTCCCTACTGTTATAACTTAGTAAAATGAGTATTTTTGCTGATTATTTCAGACCTGTAACTCAGGTTAATACTTAGACTCTTTTATAACCTTGTAAATGACCAAACTACCCCTACGGGGCATAGTTTGTGTTTAAATTCGTTTCGGGCATAATAAAAGACATCTTACTGATGTCACAACATATTTGAAGCATATTAACTTAGGAAACCTGTATATGGCTCTCATGAATACCCGTTACGCTTATTATGCGTTCGGTTCGGTTTATGTAACTAGTTTGCATAAATTAGCCGAAACGGGTCAAACCTTATCGGTTTTATCTCAAAATCCAGAATGTGTATGAAATACCCATATTAAACAAGTCTTCAGACTTGTCGGGTCTAAATCACATTCTATCCGGTCTTCGCTTAATAGTGCGTACGAACCGTATCTTTGAAACTAACCGGTCTAAGCTTAAGCTTAACTAAAGACCCGTTAGGATTCTTATAGGTTATTATAAACCTTCGTTCCAGATTAGGAGGACCAGTAAAAGCTACTTGCATTTGCTTATTGTGATTATTACTTTGCTCAGGTAAATACTTTTAACTCATTTTCCCTATACGGGCTTGGGTTACGGTATATAAAATACCACTTGGTCGGGCATCAAATCTTCCATCGTTTGGTGGTTAATTGAATAATTTGATCGGCCCGTTTAAACAGTTTTGTTTACTTAAAAGCCTTTGGGGGGTTAATGACCATGTCCTGGATATCCTTGGCATCATTTTACGAAATGGCCACGACATAAGCGCGGAGTGTAGGCGTACACTCGTCAGTGCATAAATAGTTGATGTGGTGTGTCTATTGATCTTTAACCCGGTACGTCCGGGCTACTGAACGCATAAGGAACTTGTAATTCGTTCACAAGATTATATATTTAAATAATTCTCCCAAGTTATAAAATGTTTATGTCACGTGCATCCAAATCAATTTTTAATCATTTTCTAAAATGAGTCAGTTGATTGTATTTACCAGTGTAAACTGACGTATTTTCCCAAAAAGATTAAATGAAGGTACTAAGCATAATTGGCTGGGATTTCTCCTTAGCATCAATATAAGTCTCGCAAGCTTAAGATGCCTAAAGTCTGTTGAACTCCTATTTATTTTTGATCCTTCTGTGGACAAACTTTCAACTGTTGTGATACACGATATTACAATATTATTAAAGTTGAATTTATATCTTTCATTTGCTTCCGCTGTGCATTTAAATATTGTGTTGTTTGACTATTATGTTGCCAACCACGTCACGATACTCCCCACCGGGCCCACCGGTGACACGTGGAATCTGGGGTGTGACAGGTTGGTATCAGAGCCAACACTGAGTGAATTAAACACTAGTCTTTTGTGTTTAATCTCAGTTACACAATTGCACATTCCTAAACTTTCGAGTCTAGACAAATAACATAGGACAAACTCTACCTTGTTTTGTTGTGTTTTGTTTTGTCCTTTATTTTATATATTCTTGTCGTTATCTCATGTTGTACTGACAGGATTAATTATGCTGCCAAGATTCTTTCGACGAAGAGGACGAGGCAAGGGGCCAATCACCGCCCCCAACGACGACGAGGCAGGACCTTCGCATGTGCGAGCTCCTTCTACCACCGAGAGTGACGATCCTCGACAGAACTGGAGGAACCTCTTTGAGCCGGCTAGACGGTCGGTTTCGCACAGTTCGACACCTCCCGTTCATAACTCATATGGGCCACATTCGGAAAATGAGCCCAACAACCCACAACCTTCCTACATACCTTTACAGCGATCTTCATCGCACCACTCCTTTGGTGACCCTACACTTGTTTTTAGGGGCCGGTTTAACCCGGAAAATTATATACAAGAACCAGTGGGTTTTAACCCATTGGGACCGGAGGACCACTTCTCGGGAGACAACGCTATGGATATGGACGAGGACACGGATCCCGTCGAACCTGCCAGTGGTACACCGAACCATCCCATTGAGATCTCGGATGGATCTTCTTTTCACGGATCACCCTACGGTGGTCCAGACAGCTTTCAGGCGAGGTTTACTCAGCACGAGTGGTACTTCACACCCTCGCATCATTCATCGCCTCATCAGCAGCAGCAGGATCCCTCTGTGGATTCACGGTTTGTGGCAGTCACGCCACCACCTCCACCGCCACCAGTTCAGCCGGCACCTCCACAACCGCCGAGACGTAGGAGGACAGGCGCACGTATGTCTGCGCGAGCGGGGGATTTCCATTTTAGCTCCCCACGCCAATCGAGTGGCAGTCATTACCCGCCACTTCAGTAAGACCCACAGATGGGTAGGCCTTCGCACCCAGTTGCACCGCAACCACCACCTATAGGTTTTGATAACCCGATTCCGGCATACACGGGTTCCATGGCGTATAACCCGTTTGAACAGCCAGCTCACACCAACTACGGTTACGCTGAAGCCGACCCATACATGGTAGCGGCCAATTACAACGCCTTTAACCTGGAAGGACCATATGGAGCTCCTTGGGGAGCAGGGTACCCAACCCAGGGGTACCAGATACCTGCCAGACCTATCATACGGACGCAATCGCAGCCGCCATGGTTTTCTCCCCCAGAACGGGAGGAAATTCTTCAGAGGCTAGACCAGGTCGAGCGAGACTTTCACCGCGATCGCAGGGAGAGACAGACTTTCTTCCAAGGATTGACAAGCCTAATAAAAGGGAAGAGTAAGAAGGTCCATTGAATCCTTCCACTGTTGTTGTAATTTCCTTGTATCATTTGAGCCCCTGCGTGGGCATGTCTTGCTGTATTAGCCCCTGCGTGGGTATGTTTGTTTGTTTTGACCCCTGCGTGGGTCTATCTTTCTGTTAACCCCTACGAGGGTATGATGTTTGTTTAAGTCCCTGCGTGGACTAGTATGTTGTTTGACCCCTGCGTGGGTAACTTGTTTGTTGAAAAGACCCGTTTAGGGCAGTATGTAATCTTTTAATAATTAATGGAATGTTATGTTTATAAATTTCATTTTTTTTTTTGCTATTATCTGCATAAATATATTACATGAAATAAATAAATCAAAATCATTCCCTTTTAATAATAATCTGCCTATTAAATATTGATTAAGAATCTTAAGAGTGAAACCTAGCCTGAGTGTCATTGTGAAGACCTGGCCATGATGGTAAGACCTGTTTAAAAGATTTGTATCCCTGTTAACATCTGAAAATATGTTAACACTCCTGGCAGACGTGATTCATTAAAATCACACACGTCATTCTTATTATTGGATTCTTCAAAAGATTCCTAACCCAATTTAATGATCTCTGAATAATAGGTTTAGATCATCAATTGAGATGATCATATTTTGACCATACGTGGTAATATAGTGCCTACGGGCCCTGCTCATTTCCATATGAGCCAAAAGACAGTGGTAGCGATGACTCCCTGTCAGATAAAGGTAATGAACTAGGTTCAAACCTTCATGCTTTGATTCTCTGAAATCATAGCTTATAATTTATAAATGTCTTTGTGACTAGGCCTGTTGTGCCAGTATACCTTCATGCTTTGATTCTCTGAAATCATAGCTTATAATTTGAAATGTCCTTGTGACTAGGCCTTATGTGCTAAATATATATTGTTATTGTTTATAATTAGGATAAATTATAATAGAAATCCTAATTAAATACGATTAATAAATTAACCAAATATGGTCTCTGTTTACCATGGTTAATGAATTACCCTAAGGGGCAATTCCATAATAAACTCCCAAATAAACTATTGTCCTTGTTTTCTGTAACAGTTCAATTAAAATGGCTGACTCTGATGAAATTAATAGTCACCCAGTGGAGAATAATGATAACGCCCGAATTAATCTAACGGGTGCTGAATTGAAAGCGTTAGTAGACGACGCTGTTACAAAGGCATTGGAGCGGCAGTACGAAGAGTATAGTGGGACTCGGAGTAGGACCCTATCTACACCGCATTCGAAGCCACCTTCCAAGAAGGATGAACTCAAGAAAAATGATGATAGACTCTCCTCAAACCACCACAGTGCTCCGTCTCAGCAGATTGTACTAAATCAAGAACCCCGTACTAAGGGTTGCTCCTATAAATACTTTGTTTCATGCAAGCCCAGGGATTTCACTGGGGGAAAGGGAGCCATTGACTGCATGACGTGGTTAGATGAGATGGACACAGTTGTGGATATCAGCGGATGCGCTGAGAGGGATGTGGTCAAGTTTGTGTCGCAATCATTTAAGGGTGAAGCCTTAGCCTGGTGGAGATCACTGATTCAAGCCACCGGGAAAATCCCATCGTACAACATGTCATGGGATCAATTTGTTGCCCTTATCAGGGAAAATTATTGCCCTCAGCATGAGGTGGTGAAGATAGAGTCTGATTTTCTATCGTTGGTTATGATAAACCTTGACTGTCAAGCTTACCTCACGAGCTTCAACACAATGTCCCGGTTGGTTCCGTATCTGGTAACCCCAGAACCAAAAAGAATAGCTCGTTTTATCGGTGGTTTAGCCCTGGAAATAAAGGCAAGCATGAAGGCCTCCCGGCCAGCTACTTTCAGATCTGTAGCTGACATATCTTTGTCCCTCACCTTGGATGCGGTCAGGCAAAGATAGCTGAGGAACAAAGATGCTGAGAAGAGAAAACATGAAGATGATAATTCACGAAGGTCGAGCAAGAAGCACCATGGAAATGGTGACAACAAGAGGGGGTCTGAGTCAAGGAAAGATGGGCATCAGTCTGGTGAGAAGCCCAAGTGCAAGATTTGCAAGAAACAGCACTTCGGGAAGTGCAGGTTAGAATCAAACTCACAGACTCAGTCAAGAACTTTTGCCTGTGGTATATGCAAGTCCAAGGACCACAAGACCTTGGATTGCAAAAAGCTGAAAGACGCAACGTGCTATCGTTGCAATGAAAAGGGGCACATTAAGACCAACTGCCCGAAATATGCAAAGAAAGACGACGAAGGAAAGAAGTCAAATGCTAGAGTCTTTAGAATGGATGCAAAGGAAGCGGTTCTAGACGACAACGTGATTACAGGTACCTTCCTTGTAAATGATGTCTATGCAAGAGTACTTTTTGATTCAGGCGCTGATAAGTCTTTCGTAGATAATAAGTTTTGCAAATTGCTGAATTTACCTGTCAAAACCTTAAGTGTGAATTATGAGGTGGAGTTAGCAGATGGCACCAAAGAAACCGTCTCAACTGTGTTAGATGGATGTGTTATATCCATTAAGAACCACTCTTTTCCTCTGTCCCTACTTCCCTTTAAGTTAGCCGGTTTTGACATAGTTTTGGGTATGGACTGGTTATCTCATAACCAAGCCCAAATTATCTGCAACAAAAAGCAAGTGGTGATTAAGACTCCGTCTGGTGAATCACTTACCATTTGGGGAGATACCCAGTATGGACTGCCTGAGTAAGTGACTATGCTCAAGGCTTCCAAGTGTTTAAAGAAGGGTTGTGTCATCTACATGGCACAAGTGATTATTGATGAGCCTAAACCGAAGATAGAAGATATCCCTGTCATTTCTAAATACCCTGGAGTTTTTCCTGAAGAACTACCTGGTTTACCACCAGATAGGCAAGTCGAATTCAGGATTGACATCATCCCTGGGGCAGCACCTCTTGCTGGAGCACCTTACAGGTTGGCACCAACGGAGATGAAGGAATTCAGGACACAGCTGGATGAATTGCTAGCTAAAGGTTTCATTAAACCTAGTTCGTCTCCTTGGGGAGCGCCAGTCCTGTTTGTCAAGAAAAATGATGGATCGAAGCGTCTGTGCATCGATTATCGTGAGCTTAATAAGGTTACGATAAAGAATAGGCATCCTTTGCCCAGGATCGACGATTTGTTTGATCAATTGCAAGGAGCAAGTTATTTCTCGAAGATTGACTTGAGGTCAAGCTACCATCAACTGAAGGTTAGAGATGAAGACGTACACAAAACTGCATTTAGGACTCGTTATGGTCATTACGAGTTCCTAGTGATGCCTTTTGGGCTCACTAATGCACTGGCCGCATTCATGGATCTCATGAATCGCGTTTGCAAGCCGTACTTAGATAAATTCGTCATCGTCTTCATTGACGACATTCTCATTTACTCGAAGAACCAAGCTGACCATGAGAAGCACCTTCGCTATATTCTTAAACTTTTACATCATGAGAAACTCTACGCCAAATTTTCAAAGTGTGAATTTTGGCTTCGAGAAGTCCAATTCCTTGGACACGTGGTCAGTGAGCGTGGTATCCAAGTGGATCCCGCTAAGGTGGAAGCAGTTATGAACTGGCAAGAGCCAAAGACACCTACAGAGATTCGTAGTTTCCTGAGATTGGCAGGATATTACAGGCGTTTCATCGAAAATTTTTCAAGGATTGCTGCACCCCTAACTTCCTTGACTAAGAAGAAAGTAAAGTTCGTTTGGGGCCCCAAGCAGCAAGACTCCTTTGATATTCTTAAACAAAAGTTGAGCAACGCCCCTGTGTTGACGTTGCCGGATGGAATCGAAGAATTTGTAGTTTACTGTGATGCATCTCACACTGGCATGGGGTGTGTGCTTATGCAGAAAGGCAAGGTCATTGCCTATGCTTGGAGACAGTTAAAAGTGCACGAAAAGAATTACACCACACATGACTTGGAGTTGGGTGCCGTTGTATTTGCACTAAAACTGTGGAGGCATTATTTGTATGGTATCAAGTGTGTGATCTATTCTGATCACAAGAGCCTTCAACATCTATTTAATCAGAAGGATTTAAACATGAGGCAGCGCCGATGGATGGAGACTTTAAATGATTATGATTGTGAAATCAGGTATCATCCCGGAAAGGCGAATGGAGTTGCTGATGCCTTAAGCAGGAAGGAAAGGGTGAAACCCATCCTAATCAATGCCAAGAGCATTGAGATAAAGAACAGTTTGACTGAAAGGTTGTTAGCTGCACAGAAGGAAGCGGTGTTGGAAGCTAACTATCCTAACGAAAAGCTAGGAGTAACTGAGGAGCAGTTATCTCTTGGCAAGGATGGAATTCTGAGATTGAATGGATGAATATGGGTTCCAATTTATGGAGGACTTCGGGATGTTATCCTCCAGGAAGCCCATAGTTCCAAATATTCCGTTCATCCTGGAGCTGATAAGATGTACCAGGATCTAAGGGCAAACTACTGGTGGACAGGCTTAAAGAAGTTTGTAGCTACCTATGTAGCTAAATGCTTGACGTGTGCGCAAGTCAAAGCAGAACATCAGAAACCGTCAGGTTTGCTACAACAGCCTGAACTTCCTACTTGGAAGTGGGAAATGGTGACTATGGATTTTATCACCAAGTTACCCAAGACAAGGAAAGGAAATGATACGATATGGGTTATAGTTGATAGACTGACTAAGTCAGCACATTTCTTACCCATTAAGGAGACTTATAGCTCCGACATGTTAGCCCAATTGTACGTGGATAAGATTGTAGCTTTACATGGCATACCTGTGTCTATTATCTCAGACAAAGATACTAGATACACGTCACATTTTTGAAAAAGTTTCCAACAATCTTTGGGCACACGTTTGAATTTTAGTACGGCTTACCATCCGCAGATGGACGGCCAGAGTGAGCGTACTATTCAAATGTTGGAAGACATGCTACGCACATGTGTGATCGATTTAGGTGGTAGTTGGGATAAGCACCTGCCGTTAATCGAATTCTCCTACAACAATAGCTACCATACCAGCATTAAAGCTGCGCCTTTTGAGGCATTATACGGTAGAAAGTGTAGAACGCCAGTTTGTTGGGCGGAAGTTGGAGATGTCCAATTATCAGGACCAGAGATAGTCTTTGAAACGACGGACAAGATTGTCCAGATTCGTGACCATCTCAAAGCTGCCAGAGATAGGCAGAAGAGCTACGCAGATCCAAAGCGTAAATCTTTTCACTTCGAAGTAGGTGACAAGGTGTTGCTTAAAGTATCACCCTGGAAGGGGGTGATGCGATTGGTAAGAAAGACAAGCTAAGCCCGAGATACATAGGACCTTTCGAGGTCATCGAACGTGTCGGGTCAGTTGCCTATAAGTTAAACTTACCTGAAGAGCTCAGTAGTATACATAATGTATTCCACATCTGCAATCTGAAGAAGTGTTTCGCTGATGAATCACTGGTCATACCACATACAGATATGCATATAGATGAGAGCTTGAAATTTGTGGAAAAACCATTGTCGATTGAAGATCGACAGGTTAAGAAGCTTCGAAGGAAGCATGTGCCTATTGTAAAGGTCAAATGGGATGCCCGTAGGGGTCCCGAATACACGTGGGAGGTTGAGTCCACAATGAAAGAAAAGTACCCTCATTTATTTCAGTAAATCTCGGGGTCGAGATTTCTTTTAAGGGGGTGAGGATGTAACACCTCAAAAATTCATGTCCTATAATGTGTTGACATGTGTCATATGTTTGAACGTGTGAAAGAATGTTATAAAAGGATTAAAGTTGACAATCATGAAAAGTATATGAAAATACGAGTTCTAAATGTCGACAGTGAATAAATATATTGTACATTAACCCTACATGATGTTTATACCATCAAACGAATAAATCATGGATCATATGAAGCTAAAAGTGAGAGATTTCAAACTGCAGGGGTTAAATGTGTCGACATGTTTAAGTTATACCTCTGAGTGACCTTTTGACAAACCCGAAGCTTTGTAACGGTTAATTATGCTCACTAGAATGCACGACATAAATTTCATAAAGTTTCGTTATCGTATGAGAAAGTTCTGATCAAATTCGTATGCGAGGGGTTAAAGCGTCAACGTTGAAAGTTTGGACCTTTCGGGTAACAATAAAGTTAACCGAGGACTTAACAAAGTGGGTAAATATCTTGAGGCCCTTATATGTCAAATTAGAGGGTTCAAATTGCAAGAAATAAGTTAGTTGACCTTTCGGAAGGGCCAAGAGACGAGATGCAACAACTTGAAAACGTTTTGCCTGATCAGAAGGCCCAAGCGGGCCGCGTAGACTTCATCAACATCTTACGCGGGCCGCCTGGCCCGCCCAGATACAGAAAGTTCAAACAGCAGCCTGTATTCGCGCTTAACCGACCTTTAACAGATATTTTCACATTGTGGGCGACCCCTAAACAGTTCCTAGAGCACTAGGGACACTTGTGGGTAAGTTATGGTCAGTTGTAGACTTAGATGTCAATAATCTATGGTGATTTGAACACTATAAAAGGCCACTAAGTTGCAACAACTTCTTCACACCTTCCATCTACACTTTGGAGCATTTCTGGAGCTAAATACTTCTCTCTAAGCTTCACATTTCGTGCATAGGACTTCAGTTAGTTTGCTTGTCCTTCCATAGTTAAGTTTTTGCTTAGTTTTAGCTTAAAAGTCAAACCGTCGTAATTAACGGTTGACTTCAAGATTAATCACTAATGGTCCAGTGATTAGTCGAATTGAAAGTAGTTATAAGTTGGTAATTATGTGGGTAATAAACCCTTAAAAGGGTTCCCCCTGATTCCCACTCTAACTAGGTCAAATGTCGGGTCAAACTTGTTATTAAAAAGTCAACAGGATACTTAAATTCTAATTTATGCATGATTAGCAATGTAGAACACATACAACCTGTTTGATCATAAATATAACTTGGTAATTAGTGTAAGAACATGTCTAAACATGTTCAACCCGATAATTTACTGTTTAGACCCGGTTCGGAACCGAAAGTCGCAAAGCTTTGACTTTTGCTTTGACTTCAGTTCTGACCCGTTTTGGTATGATTTAGAAATACCTTAGAGCTCTATTTGGACCAGGTTACATGCTAGTATAACCCTCTGTGATTATACAACATGGTTCATTAGTTAACCAATTAATACGCATGATTCTGTTAATTGCTCGTATGTTGACCATTATGCCCTTTTCACCTTAAAACGTGATTTTTGAAAAATATAAAAGAGTAGAAACTTTAATTACTGATATATAAACTTGCACCCAAAATTTTACATCAGTTTGAGGTGTAGATTGAGAGTTATGCTCATTAGCGTAATTAGAAGCTTCTTTAGCGATCAAACGGCGTAATTAGCGTATGGCCTATCTAAACCTACTTTTTGATATCAAACTCATTACCCACTGATGTAATATATTATTTTGGGATTTTTGAAGATTTTTAATTAATTTTAGGCTGAGCATAACTTAGAGTCGTAGGCTTAATCCGGTAATTGTCGGTTTTGCCCTTACGGGCTATAAAATGAGTTTTACATATCTAATCGACTCCAAACCTTTTGCTACTGATTATAAATGATAAATAAATTATTTTAAGCCTTCTGGAATAATAAAAATATCAGCTTTATGTATAGAACCCGGAAATGGCTTCTAATCGCCTTTTTAAGCGTTTTTAACGCATAGTATGTACTAGAACTATTTTAAACATACAAGGGTTGATAGCTACTGATATTTTAGGTAAATTATAATATTTTAACAGTAAGCAAAGGTTGTTAAACTCAGACTTCAGTTTTGAGCTTTTCGGCTTATGTGAAATTACCAAAATGCCCCTACGGTGCATAGTTTGGCTATAATTGATAAATTTCACATATATACCTCACCCTACTGTTATAACTTAGTAAAATGAGTATTTTTGCTGATTATATCAGACCTGTTACTCAGGTTAATACTTAGACTCTTTTATAACCTTGTAAATGACCAAACTACCCCTACGGGGCATAGTTTGTGTTTAAATTTGTTTCGGGCATAATAAAAGACATCTTACTGATGTCACAACATATTTAAAGCCTATTAACTTAGGAAACCTGTATATGGCTCTCATGAATACCCGTTACGCTTATTATGCGTTTGGTTCGGTTTATGTAACTAGTTTGCATAAATTAGCCGAAACGGGTCAAACCTTATCGGTTTTATCTCAAAATCCAGAATGTGTATGAAATACCCATATTAAACAAGTCTTCAGACTTGTCGGGTCTAAATCACATTCTATCCGGTCTTCGCTTAATAGTGCGTACGAACCGTATCTTTGAAACTAACCGGTCTAAGCTTAAGCTTAACTAAAGACCCGTTAGGATTCTAATAGGTTATTATAAACCTTCGTTCCAGATTAGGAGGACCAGTAAAAGCTACTTGCATTTGCTTATTGTGATTATTACTTTGCTCAGGTAAATACTTTTAACTTATTTTCCCTATACGGGCTTGGGTTACGGTATATAAAATACCGCTTGGTCGGGCATCAAATCTTCCATCGTTTGGTGGTTAATTGAATAATTTGATCGGCCCGTTTAAACAGTTTTGTTTACTTAAAAGCCTTTGGGGGGTTAATGACCATGTCCCGGATATCCTTGGCATCATTTTACGAAATGGCCATGACCTAAGCGCGGAGTGTAGGCGTACACTCGTCAGTGCATAAATAGTTGATGTGGTGTGTCTATTGATCTTTAACCCGGTACGTCCGGGCTACTGAAGGCATAAGGAACATGTAATTCATTCACAAGATTATATATTTAAATAATTCTCCCAAGTTATAAAATGTTTATGTCACGTGCATCCAAATCAATTTTTAATCATTTTCTAAAATGAGTCACTTGATTGTATTTACCAGTGTAAACTGACGTATTTTCCCAAAAAGATTAAATGCAGGTACTAAGCGTAATTGGCTGGGATTTCTCCTTAGCATCAATAGAAGTCTCGCAAGCTTAAGATGCCTAAAGTCTGTTGAACTCCAATTTATTTTTTATCCTTCTGTGGACAAACTTTCAACTGTTGTGATACACGATATTACAATATTATTAAAGTTGAATTTATATCTTTCATTTGCTTCCGCTGTGCATTTAAATATTGTGTTGTTTGACTATTATGTTGCCAACCACGTCACGATACTCCCCACCGGGCCCACCGGTGACACGTGGAATCTGGGGTGTGACAATTTCATGATATGTATGTCCATTGTGTGCATACTTAGCACATTGTTTTACATTACATCCTGTTGCATATACTCATCCAGCATATGGACACATTGTTTTGCATTACATCCTGTTGCATATGCTCATCCAGCATATGGACACATTATTTTACATTACATCCTGTTGCATATGCTCATCCAGCATATGAACACATTATATCACATTTTGAACCGTTTGTAACTATTTGACTATGTAAGCCGTTGTAACCATTTGACTATGTGAACCGTTGTAACCATTTGATTATGTGAACCATTTGTATCTATTGAACCATGTGAACCATTTGACAATAGACATTTGACTATACCTAAACATTTCTACAATTGTTAAACATTACATCTTGGTGGTTTGGTTTGAGTAAGTGATTTAAGTAACGAGGCGTGTGTAATATGATACAAGCACGGTGGATACGCCGCTGGTACTTCCTATATATAAGTGTTTGTATGGTATTACATATCGTAGCGTTATTTAAACCATTTCAGTTTAGACATATAACATTTTATACAAATAACATACTTTTCACAAGACATTGTTTTACAAACAAACTGATCTTACATGGTTATTCATTTAACCTTACATTTATTTATACATATCATCTGATCTTATTGTTTTTCAAACGATTTACAAAACAAATCAATTTACAAGGTTCATGACTAAACTTTATTAAACATCTTTTTAAACTTACAAGTCATGAATCCTATTTTCACAAAACTTATGTATCTCACAGGCATTTTTATGCTGACGTACCTATTTTCACATGTGTTTTCAGGAGTTGATGCATAGGACTTATCGAGATACACTTAGGCGGACTTGGGCCTTAGTGACAATAAAAGATGCAAGACTAGTTATTTATCTTATATTTCTGTGATTGTCAAGACATTGTAACTCTTTTAATCAATAAAACAATATTTCAATTTCCATGTGTTATGAAACAATGATTCTATTACAACACTCCCCGACGTTTCCGCCACGTTTTTGTTGTTTTACGTGGTCGGGGTGTGACAGAAAAGTTGGTATCAGAGCCAGGTTATAGGGAATTAGGTTATTAGTAATGCTTTGACCTAGTCTATAACCTTCCTAGGACCCTAACGCGAGTTTACTTGCGTTTAGTCATAAAACAATACCGTTGCCTATCTTTAGGCAGCAACCACAACGAGAACATCAATCCCGAATCAGCTTTGAAAATTAATCATCTGTTCTTGGATGATTGATTACTAGGTTTTGAACCTTCTGTTGTAAGGTTTTGAATCCTCTGTTATAAGGTTTTGAACCCCTTTGAGTTTTCAAAATCTCGTCAAAAGTTTTGGGTCCTAAATAGTGTGAACACGTGCAAACTGGAAGAGTGGATGCCTGTACCCTGGGTTTTCTGTCCAAGGCTAGAGTGTTCGTACAAATCCACATAATCGGACCAGTCACTCTTACCTGGGAACTCTTAGGGTGAGTGTTCACTTATAGGCGAGCATGTCTTCGCGATACATCATTTTGACCCATTTACTTTGATTAGTCACAATGTGTCGTTTGTTTGCCTTGTGGTAACAGACAAATGGCAACCACCTTTGCTTTTGTCAAATATTGTAACACCTCATCCTTTTTCATCTAATCATCTCGTTCGTTTCCTTTCATGTTTCCCTCCCTTAGAATGCCTCCTCGACGCGACAATCAGATAGCGAATGCCGAACTGGCGGAAATCATCGCGCAGCAAATGGCTGCTGCTTTCCTAAATCTTATTGCTCAATGGAACCAAGCTAACAACAACCATAATGCTCCATGCAATTTCAAGAGTTTCAATTCGGCTAAGCCACTCAAGTTTAGTGGTTCTGAAGGAGCAACTGGGCTCCTACAGTGGTTCGAGAGCACTGAGAGTACATTTCATCACGTTCAGTGTCCTGATAATCGCAAGGTCGAGTTTGCTTCCAGTGTGTTTCAGAAGAGGGCTCTTACATGGTGGAACGGGGTGATGAGAGACCGTGGTGCTGAGGTTGCTTTAGCACAGACTTGGGCCGAGCTTAGGGCTCTTATGATGAAGGAATTATGTCCTCGTCATGAGCTAAGGGCTCTAGAAAGGGAATTTGATGATTTGAAGCAATATAGCGGCGAGTATCGAGCCTACACGGACCGTTATGAGGAGTTAAGTCTGTTATGCCCAAACATGGTCACGCCTTTGGATAAGGCAATCGATTAGTACATTGATGGCCTCCCTGACTCAATACAAGACATTGTGACTGGTAGCAACCCTACTACAGTTAGACAGGCCATTAAGCTATCTGCAACCTTGACCAAATCTCAGATCAGGAAAGGTAAACTTTTTCGAAAGGGTGACAAGAAACCAATCGAGGAATCAAAGACCATGGATGAACAGACTGGATCTCCTAAGAAGTCAAAGAAGGGAAAGGCTTCTCAGAACTTCGCCGTGGTCGCTCACAATGATCAAGCCGTCCCCAACCAACCAGCTCAATCCCCTGCTAGGAAGCCCTACAACGGAACTGCACCCTTGTGCAACCAATGTAGCCTACATCATCATGCTGGTGTGAAGTGCCGCACATGCCAAACTTGTGGACTTATAGGCCATACAGCAAGAGTCTGCCCAGCTGCAGCTGCACCAAACGAAGCTGGCAACAATCCCGCTCAAGGTCGTTTTCCACCAGGTTCTTGTTTCAACTGTGGCGAGATGGGCCATTTCCGAAGAAATTGCCCAAAGCTTGCTAATGCGAATCCAGCGCAGGGATGAGCGTCGGACCGAATGGAAGACAACGTTGTTTAGAAATAATCAATCTTTATGTATTATTCTCTTTTGTTGTCAAGATCTAAGAAACAGTTGTTGATGTTGTTTATAAATAAATATTTTATTTACATTGCAATATGTTTATTATGGTTGCATGAATAAACAACGTATCCCCTACGATACCGACAATCGAGGAACCGTATTCCTTGAAAAACCGACTACCCCCAAATTTCTTCCATTGTTTGATCTCTTGCGTTTTCCACGAAATTCCTAAGTACCCGTTTCTTCCAAGGAAAACGAAGTACAAGACGCCAAGTTAATAACAATCAATAACAAAATAACAATTATGTGATCAAGTGCTTATGTGTTCATTTATATGTTTTGTGTGATCCAAACTATGTTATCCAAATCCTCGTAGAATCTTCCATATCTTCGTATAAGGGATTCATGGTAGGATACCCAAAGGTACTATCTAAAATCCTTAATGGACTTCTACGTTGTAGTTAAGTCCCTTGGATTATAAAGTACTACTCCATAATTAGACCCCTTAAGTGGTCTAGTTAAACAGATTGATCCGAAAATCTGGTTAGGAATATCATGTGATGGTATAGCTGAAAGGACTCCTTGGTGGCCTAATTATAAAGATCATCTGTCGATCTAATTAAAAGGACCCTATGGTAGTCTAGTCACCTTCATCACAGGTTTAATTTTTCCTCCCCTAAACATTTCAAGACAAACTGTGCGGACTGTGCAAGGAATTACGTAATTGTGGATGCATACATAATTATGGAATTTAGTGCACAGAAATCACAGCAAGTTCTGTCATGTATCTAGAGTTAACCCAATTCATTTCCATTTCTGATGAAGCATCCGTTGAGGAAAAATGAACTAGCTATTCATTTTTTTTTCACTACTGAAGAATATCCGTTGAGGAAATGAATATCCGTTTGTTAAATCCTTCATTCCCATTTCTGACGAAGAACCCGCTGAGGAAAATGAATCATCCATTCATTTTCGCTTCTGAAGAATATCCGTTGAGGGAAATGAACATCCGTTTGTTTAAATCCGTCATTTCCAATTCTGAAGAATACCCGTTGAGGAAAATGACTCTGTTTGTTCATTTTCGTTCTGAAGATTACCCGTTGAGGAAATAAATATCCGTTTGTTTATCCTTTTCATTTCCGTTTCTGAGGAAGCAACCGTAGAAAATGACTCCGTCTGTTCATTTTCGTTTCTAAAGATTATCCGTTGAGGAAATGAATATCCGTTTGTTAAATCCTTCATTTCCAATTCTGAAGAATACCCGTTGAGGAAAATGACTCTGTTTGTTCATTTTCGTTCTGAAGAATATCCGTTGAGGGAAATGAACATCCGTTTGTTTAAATCCATCATTTCCAATTCTGAAGAATACCCGTTGAGGAAAATGACTCCGTTCGTTCATTATCACTTCTGGAGAATATCCGTTGAGGGAAATGAATATCCGTTGATTATTCCTTCATTCCCGTTTCTGATGAAGAACCTATTGAGAAAAATGAATCATCCATTCATTTTCACTTCTGAAGAATATCCGTTGAGGGAAGTGAATATCCGTTTAGCTAAATCCTTCATTTTTCGCCTCTGAAGACTACTCGTTGAGGAAAATGACTCTGTCCATTCATTTTCGTTTCTGAAGAATGCCCGTTAAGGAAATGACAGGATTATGCCTTGCATATCTCTGGTGGTTATTTGACACAAAGTCACAGATAGACTCCTACGAATAAATTTCGGGACGAAATTTCCTAAAGTAGGGGAGACTGTGACACCTGGGTCACTGCGACCATCAAACAAATACCAAGCCAATGAAATATTGTATTTCATACTTGGGATCTGTATAAATATGTGTAACTTTTGCACATATCAATTTTTGTTCGATTTCAAGCTTTAAATCACTTTATGGAAGGTTATACGCGCACTGATGCGTAAATATAACCAGTTTAATGCGACAAATACTCCGGAACATCAACATATACTTAACATACCTTAAATAACCTTTACATAACTTAGAAATAAGTTTTGAAGGCTTTGGTATGGCAAAAACAAGTTAATTCGCTTACAGGGACTAAACTTGACAAACTGCGAAAGTATGCCAATTTGAGCTGTAACAGACATTCCGGAATATGGCCATAAGTTAAACATACCATAAATATCCTTTACATAGCTTAGAAATAGTCTTTGAGGGGTTCGGTGTGCTAAAATAAACTTTTGGGTCATTCAGGGACTAAAAGCGTCAAAAAGTGCACAAGTTTGCACTTTCGCTCATAACTTACGTTCTGAATACATCCGGACATCCAAAAATTTATGTAAGCACTAAAATATTTTATTTTAGTGTTTGGCATAAGAAAAATCCATTCGTCACGCAATTTGGATCGTTTTTCGCGCTTATGCGCATGTCGTCGTAATTAAGCGAACATCGCGATCGTACGACCAAACGAACCGACATCCGGGATATTTTTTAGCATGTTTCATGTCCACAATGTTTAGGCATCATTTTAGGGCCTTAAAGTTGACTTAACGAGCCTTAAACATGTCGGAAATGGCCTTAATACACAACGGGGACTGAAATGGAAACTTTGGAAACTGGTTGCTGATCAGAAGGACCTAGGCGTGACACCTAGCCCCCTAGGCGTCACGCGAGGCCCCTTCAGAATAGCAAAAGTTGTTTTAACAGCTGTTAACAGCTCTTATGCACTCCAAAGGCCAATGCCACATGTCAATCCCTGATGTTGGGGGCCATTTTGAGTTACCACAAGTTTGCAACAAGTGTAGGGACAAGATCAAAGCACGTTATTCGATAAACGATCCTAACGGTTCAAAGAATCCTATAAATACCCAACCCTTTCATTGGCAAAAACCCACACCTTTGAAATCTGAATTTCCTCTCTAAGTTGTTGTGTTTAACACTCCATACCTGAGAGTATTCGGATTCAAACCTTCCGTTCTTGGACCCTTTGTAAGTGTTCCTTCGTTCTTTTATTCTTTTAGCGTTAAAGTCAAACTTTGTTTGACTTTCTGCATTGACCAGTTTATGGTCAACACGAAGTTCGTTTGAACTTCATAACGTGAGCGTGATCACGATGGTTATAGTCCCTAGTGACTATACCTACTGATTACCACGTTATCTAGGCTCAGTGACGAGTCATAGTTTCGGCCAAAATGCGAATTCTTGCGTATTTTGTAACCAAACTACTCTTAGGTATCAAAACCGTTTGTTTTGATACCAAACCTGTTTTCTAAACTTAGTTAAGCATGTTTTAACATGCTTAGCTCGTCACTTTTAGTTTTGTGCTTGTTTAGGGTCGTAAAGGTAAGCGATCTAAACAATCGCTTATACTTTCGAACCCGACCCGTTTGGTCGATCATTAGGATCCGACCAAACACATTAGGTGACCATAGTATATAGGGAATAACCTTCTGAGGTTATACCTTATGGTCACGACGTTTAGTTAGTTGTATGATAGGTAGTTTGTATGCCTTAGGTAAATTACCAAAATGCCCTTTTTATGCCAAAATTCATTTTAAGCATATGTAACATAACTTTTGATATCTAAACTGATTTGGCAACAATATTAGACATGTTAAGGCATATTTTACTTGTCATAGGACTAGTTAGGCATTCCGAACGCGTTTTACGCGAACGACGCGTTAAAGTAGCATAAGCTACCTAAACGGGTCGTAATGGGTCGTAAGCACTTAGGCTAGGTTTCATTTTAGTATGTGGGCTTTGTTAAACCATATTACACGAGTCTCCATACTCGTTTGGTTTACGAACCCTCATTCTATCTGTAAGGCCATATAATGGTGTAGGTTTACGCCTATCTTTATCAAACACAAATATGGGCTATTGGGCTTAGCCTTGTAGTGGGTTAGATAGTAATGGAATAAGCCATGTGGGCTAATTAGTGATTTGGGCTTGTTTGGTTAGTAATATTGTGCATGTGGGCCTGGCCCAGTCTGTAACTAGGTCACCCTATGTAACTATAAATAGGGTGAACCTAGGTTATTAGAAGGTTAGACATTTTTGAGAGGTTCTTCTAGTTATTTTCAATTTCTTTTGTGGGTGTACCAGACGGTTCCTAGAAACCGTGTGCACTTTGTTATTCAATTGATTGTGTTCTTGTTCTTAACACTTTTCTCAGTATTCCGCGCTTTGATTAGTGTTTGATATCCGATTGTGTAGTGTTCCTGGACTTACAATTGGTATCAGAGCCTAAGTAGTCTTGCGAAGGCTCGGTTTTAATCGGATATTTTTGAAGTTCGAAGAACACGAAGAACACACTTGAAGATACGAAGAACAGTTGAAAATTGGTGGTTTGATCCGTTTTGGGAAAAAAAGTCAAAGTGTTTGCTATTATTTTGGAAAGTTATTGGTGGAAAAATCTCTCAAAATTAAATTTCGAAATCTGTTCCTTATTTTTCGGGATTTGAATTTTGATTGGTTTAAAAATTTGGTGTGGGAATTAAATTTCGAAATCTGTTCTCTATTTTTCGGGTGCAACCGAAAAAAAAAAGTTGAAGTGTGAGCTGTATTGTGCGATTCATCATCAACACACATCATCTTTGCATTGAAAGTCAAGTTCTGCGACTAAATTACAAGAGTGCATGTGCAACACCTTCATCTTGTGCGATTGACTTCAATTTGTGCGATCCAACAACTTCTTGTGCGACTGAAATTGAGATTGCTGTACGCATTTGTGCGATTACAACATTCAAATCTTGTGCAACTGCATTATTCTTGTGTGACTGAAGTTCCGTCTTGTGCGACTGAATAAAACTTGTGCGATTCAAATCATATCATCTTCATCATCGATATAGCATATACTGGTTCATCATCTTCTAAATAACCGCACAACATACATCGACACCGGAACCCATCTCGCACACCATCACCTCCCACCGTCATTCCGCATAGCCCGACAACCATCTTCATCTCTATTGCCACCGTCGACCTTCATCGCTTCACCACTGCTCAGCCGTACCCAACACTCAACGCACACCGGAACCGTACTCCGAATCCGCACACCGTTTCTAGTTCACTGTCTACTCCGATCAACACTGATCCACAACAACACTATCACCCACACAGTCATCAATTCGTCATAATAAGAACATCATCGTCACACCATCATCCTCTCCGCTCGAGTTCGAGAATTCGAGTTCGTTGTCTTCCGATAACCGTCGTCATCTTCCACCATTATCAACCAAACAACCTGCCATACTTAGTCATCATCGTTATCTGCCATTAACGGTCAGCATCATCATCATCCTTTTCGAGTTTATCTTCGTCTTTGAACTCCATTTTCTCCGATCATCATCTTCTGACGGCGGCTGAGTTTGATTCTCGGGTTTTGGTTCGACGACGTAAACGAAGAAGAAGAGACAGATTGTTTTCGTTTGTTTTAATTAATTGATTATATATTAATAATAATAATAAGTATAATAATAATAATCATTAGTTAATCATTACTACATTATTAATAATAATAATTATAATATTAATTTAGGTTTAGTCTTATATAAATAATATTAAAAAAAAATTATTATAAAATATTAAAAGTTAAAAAATATTATAATCTTATTTTCTTTTAAAAATAAAAAAAGGGGTTTCGTTATTGTTTGGTAATAAGTTTGGACAGGTTTGGAGGCGCAGTACATAAAAACTGGTTCGTGCATTTTTCAAAGGCTTGAGTTAGCTAGTACACGGGTTCTTGCTTTGGGCTTGTGTTGAAGAAATAGTTAAAACACACATTTTCGGGGGATCACATCTTTGGGGAATCACATTTTCGGGGGATCATACTTTCGGGGGATCACAATTAAAATTCTTAAAAATGTCTTCTAAGAGAGAAGTGCTTGAGCAGGAATTTCAAGGATTCAGATACTCATATGGTGAATCTATAGAAGCACTTACAGGCCGGTTTGCTGAACTGCTCTCTGAAATGGAGAAGGCTGAGATTGAGGTGTCTAATCGCACGAGCAACACAACGCTTCTGGATGCTATAAAAAGGATTCCAGATCAGGCAAACTGTAGTTGGTTTAGAAATGTTAATGAGATAATTGTGACAACCGACTGCTACTGTTACAAAATGAAGCCGGATGAGCTGATCTCACTCATCAAGTCATATAACAATGCTGACAAGCAGTCTACTCAAGATATTCAAATGAATGACTACACTCCTTCTGAGGCTGAGGTATGTGTAGATGATGTTTGTTGTACTGAAAAATGTAGAAAGAAAGTAAAAGGTTTTAAAGAACAGGCTCAATCGCTTACTATGCAACTTCAATGTACCAAATCCAGTAGCTACGAAGTTAAAAAGAAACTGGATGGGTATAAGGAAATGGTAGAGGCTCAAAAACGTGACATTCGACAGTTGCATAGTGATCTAAGCGAAGCAAAATGTCGTTATCTCCACTTCAAGGAGTTATCTGAAAAATTAACTGTTGAATTAAACGACTTAAAATCGACTTTCGAAAATACAGAATTCAATTTTAAAAAGTTTGATGTTTCAAGTGAAAAAGTCGAAAAGATGATTAATCAACAGTTAAAATATAGCAAAAAGGAAGTCAGGAATAAAGGATTGGGATTTGTATGTATACCTCCACCATACAATCACAATTACACCTCAATTTCCATGACTGATGAGGAGATAGCCGACTTGCCTGAAATGGAATATGGGAAGCCTGGGGATAGGAAGGCTGAGCCTGTTAAGCCAAAGAAAGTTAAAATCACAAGGCCAGATAAAACTGAAATTATTCTAGAAAAACAGCCGTTTGATAAAACTTTCGTGAAACCTGCTGAAGTTTCAAACCACACTGAGACTCTAAATTTTGAGAAAAATGCTGATGTTGATAAGCATTTTCAAGTGTTAGATAATACTAAATCAACATTTTCTCAAAATTCACCTGAAGTACAACAACAAGAGAAAGAGTCAAAACAATCTTGTGAAAATAAACCTGTCACAAAAGAGCCTGAAGCAAAAGAACCTAGAGTTAACGTAGATAACATCGAGTTTGCTATGTTAAGAGGTTTGACTGAGTTTGTGAAAGAGTTTAATAAGAGCAAACAAGGTGAATCTGCTTCGTCATGTGACACATCGTGCGACACTTTTGAGACATCCACTTCTGAGAAATCAGAAATGGATGAATCACCTAGTGTCCACAGTGTATCACCTGAGGAAGCAGAGGCATCTCAAGCTGAATCATTAGCTTCATCTGATTCAACATGTGACTCCTATGAAAAAACTGACTGTGACAACTCAGAGTCAGTTGATTCAGTGAAGTCAACAAATGAATCATCTGAAACAGTTGATTCAGATTTGCTTAAAGAAGAATCAGAAACAACATCAGGAGCTTTTGTTGAGTTAGATGGTAATGAAACCACAGAAGCCCCTGCTGAATGTTCAAAGGAAAATAATTATGATCCTTCTGAATCAAAGGTGTCACTAGAGGCTGAAAGCAATTCTGCTGCATCAAGTGACACTAGTTGTAAGAAAAATAACGATACTAACCATGTTGCTTCAAATGTAGACCAAGTAATAATTGAGGATTGGGTTGAGGAGGATGACATCGTTTGTCAAAGGGTAACGATGTTTGTTTAAAAACATCAAATTTGTCTGCTGATGCCCCTCCATATGTGAGAAAGGCTGTTTCTAAGCCAGCTTTGAGTGGCCCTTCAAACAAATATGTGCCTCCAAAGCCAAAAGTTAGAAATGAAAATGCCAAATCTAGTGGATGTGCTAACTGTTGTAAACAGGAACATATGAAGCAGGGAAGAAAGGCTGAGCAGGCTGCAAACAAATCATCCAACAAGTGTTATAACTCATACTCAGCATCAGTTGGATTGAATGGACCGGGATATGCTCCTTATGTAAAGAAGCAAACATGCTACAACTGCGGCATACCCGGTCACATTGCAAGGAACTGCACACATCGTCCCTATGTGCCATACTATACACAACATCAGAGGGTTACACCAAGGGACAGATCTTATTCAAAGCCGATGAAGGTTGAAAAACCTAAGGCAATGATGAATAAGCGTCCCCAGGTTAAACCATCTGATGGGGACTGGAATGCTGCAAAAGCTAAACGAAAACAAGCTTTGAAACCAAATAAAATATTGAAAAACAAAAAGGTTGAAAAGCAGACTGTTTTGCCCAAGGCACCTAAGAAATTAGAAAAGCCTAAACAAATTTGGCAGGCAAAACACAAAGCAGCGACATCACCAGTCCTTGAATCAAAAGGGGGCATGTGTTTTCGAGAAGTATCTTATATTGATGCTTCAGGAATACCCAGGACCACTATGGCCTGGGTACCAATGTCTTACTAATCTCCTTACTTTTCAGGGATAGCCATGGAGGAGCTGTTGACAATCCTTGGATGTTGATAGCGGTTGTTCCAGAGACATAACAGGTAACATTTCACTGTTGCAAAATGTATATTTCCTTACAGTTGATATGTTTCGTTTGAAGGAGATAAGAGAGGTAAGACAAGATCAGCGAAAAGGTACAAATTTAAATTTCGCATTCTAATTTTGATATTGATTAGTCTTAAATCTGATAATGGAACGGTTACACAAAACAACAAAAATATTTTCATTTTCTTTTGTGTTTCTCTTTGTACATACGTTTTCGTTGTTTAGGTAAATTTGCGCGTAAGATTTACGCACAAATTTAGGGGGATATCTAAACATATCCATATGTAAATAGAGAAAATGAAAAAAATACAAAAATATTCGAAAAACAAGAAAAATCAAAAATATTTTGTTGCATATATGGGAAATGAAATAATTTCAGTATGTGGATTAAGGCTGACTCATGTAAGACCAATATTGAAATGGTCTGACTCTAGAGCGATATGTTGGTAGGCTTTATCCTGATGGCTGGATTCTTTGACTGGATCTGTGCAGAATGCTAATATTATTCTATGACCTCAGGAAAGAACGTCACTTGGAATTAGGACATGGCTATTTGAATGCGTGTGTGATGTCCCGATACACACAATTTCGTTCTAGTTCTGAAATCTTTTCTGTCCAACTCGTGTATCTCCTCTGTTTTGCGTGAGCAAAGACCTGGAGATGCTAGGCAACGTCAGCTTCTGCTGCATCCAGATACATGCTGACCTAGCTGTACGTTGTCGTGCTATAGATCAAATACACCCGAAAGAGGCCCTCTAGTGCCCAAAAGAAACCCGAAAAAAAAATAAAAAAAAACCTATATCAAACTGAGAAAATCTCATTTGATCTGTATATTATATCCATCTCTGCAAATGATCTATTCTTTTCTCTTCTCAATCCAGTCCCAGTCAAGATTTCAGAATCCTAGAACGGGCTTGTGAAATATGTGGTAGGGAAACTGCATGTATGATAGCGTGTTCTGATTAAAAATTCCGGGATTTGATCGTGATTGAATTGAGTGTTCATATCAATTAAATTGAAAAACATGATAAATCAGTTGCAGACAGTTATATGAAAAAGGCCTAAGGAGATAAGTTTAAGTGGACAAACATACTGGCAATCGCTCAGATCATCCAAAGTAAATTAGTGTTGATAAGTGTAGTCTAGCCTGAAACACTGTGATTTGATCCCATTGCAAATTGTAATTGTATATTAGTTTCTTTGTTTATTTGTGTTTTAGTTTAAATTGTTAGTTTTTATAAAATCAAAAATCCAAAAATAGAGTGCTTCTTTGTTTTATTAAAAAATCTTTAACCGTTCTTGAAGATTTGATTGATCATCATAATTTGAAAGAAATTTGAATTGTAAAATCTGAGTACAAATACTTGGTTGTACCAAGTGTTCATGTGGTATTTCCCTCTGTTGCACATAAATGTTTGCTTATGAATTTCTGAGTATGTGCAGAATTTAAAATTCAAGTCAAGAAACAGGGGTTGTTGAAGATTGAGATGCTGTTGGCTGATGATAAAGCATGAAGCATCACAACAAGAAGATGTGCCTGAGTTAGAAGAACCAGATACAAGTCATCATCTGACAGTGATAGTGCATTTGAAGAAGTACCTGTGAACCTGCTTGAAATTGAAGACATTGACAATGAAAAGAGTTGCTGAGAATCCTCCGCTTGCATTCTTTTCAACAAGATTTTCAAGCAAAGCTGATCACGAGTAAGAAGAACAAAAGAACCCAAGTTTGAAGATGAAAAGATGAAGTATCTTCCCACAGATTCATGATGAAGACAACAGTTTGATAAAGACAGCATAAACCTAGGGGGATATTGTAAGGCCATATAATGGTGTAGGTTTACGCCTATCTTTATCAAACACAAATATGGGCTATTGGGCTTAGCCTTGTAGTGGGTTAGATAGTAATGGAATAAGCCATGTGGGCTAATTAGTGATTTGGGCTTGTTTGGTTAGTAATATTGTGCATGTGGGCCTGGCCCAGTCTGTAACTAGGTCACCCTATGTAACTAAAAATAGGGTGAACCTAGGTTATTAGAAGGTTAGACATTTTTGAGAGGTTCTTCTAGTTATTTTCAATTTCTTTGTGGGTGTACCAGACGGTTCCTAGAAACCGTGTGCACTTTGTTATTCAATTGATTGTGTTCTTGTTCTTAACACTTTTCTCAGTATTCCGCGCTTTGATTAGTGTTTGATATCCGATTGTGTAGTGTTCCTGGACTTACACTATCCAATCCTCTGATTTAGGTCCGGTATATTAACATAGTTACCTATATTAGGTGCCGTTTGATATCCGTGATCTCTAGCATTGTTTGGTTGTTACTCAAGGACTACTAAGCAATCTCAAGTGAGTACATAGAACCCCCCTCTTTTAAATGTTTTCAAGGTGTTTATGTGAGTACATAGACCCCTCTTTTACTGTTTTCCAAACGTTTTGGGTGGAACACATGTGCCTACTTGTTACTTTCATGCTTTCCATGTTTTCACATCATATACTTGTTATGTTCATTAGTACATTTATAGTACATGATTTACATTACATTACATTTCATGTTATGTATGTCCATTGTGTGCATACCTAGTACATCATTTAACATTACATTTCATGCTATGTATACCCATTGTGTGCATACCTAGTACATCATTTTACATTACATTTCATGCTATGTATGCCCATTGTGTGCATACTTAGTACATCATTTTTCATTACATTTCATGCTATGTATGTCCATTGTGTGCATACTTAGCACATTGTTTTACATTACATCCTGTTGCATATGCTCATCCAGCATATGGACACATTGTTTTGCATTACATCCTGTTGCATATGCTCATCCAGCATATGGACACATTGTTTTGCATTACATCCTGTTGCATATGCTCATCCAGCATATGGACACATTGTTTTACATTACATCCTGTTGCATATGCTCATCCAGCATATGAACACATTATATCACATTTTGAACCGTTTGTAACTATTTGACTATGTAAGCCGTTGTAACCATTTGACTATGTGAACCGTTGTAACCATTTGATTATGTGAACCATTTGTATCTATTGAACCATGTGAACCATTTGACAATAGACATTTGACTATACCTAAACATTTCTACAATTGTTAAACATTACATCTTGGTGGTTTGGTTTGAGTAAGTGATTTAAGTAACGAGGCGTGTGTAATATGATACAAGCACGGTGGATACGCCGCTGGTACTTCCTATATATAAGTGTTTGTATGGTATTACATATCGTAGCGTTATTTAAACCATTTCGGTTTAGACATATAACATTTTATACAAATAACATACTTTTCACAAGACATTGTTTTACAAACAAACTGATCTTACATGGTTATTCATTTAACCTTACATTTATTTATACATATCATCTGATCTTATTGTTTTTCAAACGATTTACAAAACAAATCAATTTACAAGGTTCATGACTAAACTTTATTAAACATCTTTTTAAACTTACAAGTCATGAATCCTATTTTCACAAAACCTATGTATCTCACAGGCATTTTTATGCTGACGTACCTATTTTCACATGTGTTTTCAGGAGTTGATGCATAGGACTTATCGAGATACACTTAGGCGGACTTGGGCCTTAGTGACAATAAAAGATGCAAGACTAGTTATTTATGTTATATTTCTTTGATTGTCAAGACATTGTAACTCTTTTAATCAATAAAACAATATTTCAATTTCCATGTGTTATGAAACAATGATTCTGTTACAACACTCCCCGACGTTTCCGCCACGTTTTTGTTGTTTTACGTGGTCGGGGTGTGACAATACCCTCACCAATCATAATGCCACAATCAATAATACCCTTGTTGCATGCAGTTGCTATAGCTCAGACACAAACCAGTTCCTCTCTATCACCTGTCACTGAGAGTATACATCAACAAGTGACTGGGTCTGATGCTACTACATCTGTTATCCCAGCAACAATTGAGGAGGTTACACTGCAGGAGTTACAAGTAACTCCTGTCAGTAGTTCAAGTGGAGCAGCAACTACAAATGTTGGATCAACAGATCTACATTTGGGCAGTTGTTTCATCAATCAGACTCCCTTGAAGGCAATTTCTTCCATAGCACCTCTGGTAACCACTAGTGAGGCTGTTTTGTCCACTGGTACCATCAAAGGATTATCAAGTGCTGAAGAAAGAAGTCCCCAGTACCGAGAACAAGGGGCATCAATGGGTGATTTTTGGGACTCAGTTCCTAAGTCACACATTGGTACAACCACTGCTGGTGGGGAATCAGATGATCCTACTAACATGGGTGATGATTCAAAATATCAGGAATTGACGGGCAGAGTTGAAAAACTTAAAACATCAGTTGCTGAGATAAAGGATATGGTGCAACAGCTATTAAAAGCTCAAAAAGTACAAACCACTGTTGTTCCACCTCAAGCACCTGCTCAACCACAAGCACTTGCTGCAAATGAGCTCTGGAATCTTTTTCAACCCTTGCTAGTAAAACAAAAACAAATGGCTGATCAGCAGCATGAAATACATGTAAAAATGCAGACAAACATGGTGGAGTCAAGATTTAAAGATACTCAAGCAGACATCAAAGCTATCAAGGCTCATATCCAAAGCACCACTGGAAAAGTTCCTTCAACTATCCTTTTCATGGATAACCCTCTACCAGATAATGCCAAAAAGGGGGAGAAAATCAAGTTGAAAAAGAAGGGAATAGAAGATGGTCTATATATTGAACCAGAACAAGAAAAACAGACATCTAAACCACTTCCAAAAGGCTCCAAATCTCAAACCTTAAAATCTCAAACTTCCATCCAAACAGCTGATACAACAGTAGTTTCAAAAACTGCTTGTCAAACAGTTGCCATCTCTTCAACACACACCACTACAACACACACTACCACTGCCCTACCACCATTACCTCCTGTCATAAAACAGAAGACAACAGATGTTACAACATCTGTTGTAATAACAACAGTGGTTGAAGCACCAGTTGTTTCAACAGCTGTTAGTCAGACACTTTCCACCACTCAAACCACTGTTCCACTCAAGACATCATCAACATCTCCTACAATAAAAAGGAGAAGGGTTTTTATTCCTGATGATGATTCTCCATCAACATCACCAAAAACAAATTCACCGCCTTCAACCCCTGCTCAAAAGCAGAAGACATCTACTGACACATCAGTAGTTGTAATGACAACAGAGGTTGAAACACCAGTTGTTTCAACAGCTGTTAGTTAAGCATCTACCACTGCTCTCATCATTCCTACATCACAACCAAAATTCCCTCCAAAGCTTCACAAAAGAAACAACTCAGGCTACTGATAAAAAGTATGATCCTGTTGCTGCAAAATATCCACTGGAACTAGAAGCTGTGAAAAATGAGATGAGACAATTTTACAACGAGGAAGACCCTTCAAAAAGAAGATTTCCCTCTCTCATTGGATTCATAGTCCCAGAAAACATGGATGAATATCTCGAGATGAAGGCAAGGCAAGCTAGGATTAGAGCTAAACTTGAATGCAGAGATGAAGGTGATAAAGCCATTGCAGAAAGAATGGTACTCTTGCTCACAAAAGTTAAGCTAATGGAAGACTTTGCACAAGATCTGAGCAAAGAAAAGGCAGATCAACGAAAAGAAATGAGAAAAAGCTATCTTGCATATATCATGAAAGAAAAATTATATCAAGCTGAAGAAAAACAGTTTGAAGAATGGCCAATGATCGCTTTAAAGCATGAAGCTAACAGAATTGAAAAGATTAAAAATGATCCAAGAAAGAAGAAGACAGCTCCAAATTGGAACAAATACAAAAAGCTAATTGCTGATCTCACTTCTGAGTACAAAAAGAAAAAACAGGAACTGGTAGATGCTAAAGTGGATACTGCTGAAGCCATAGCAAAGTGGACGACGCAGTACACTGATGAGGCTTATGAAAGGCTGAAGAAAAGAAGGATAACAGTCTCAGACACTTCTAAAAAGCCTGACTACAAAAAGCTAGAACAGCAGCTTGATGCTCTCAAAACACTGATCACATTAAAAGTTAACCCGAGCCTTGTGATAAACCAAGAGAAAGGAAAACTGTTGACCAGTGAAGAAGAAAAAGAAAAGGAAGCTGAGTACTTCACAGATGTCATCAAGAAAATGGATCTAAAAGAAGATAGCTTAGTGAAACTTCAAAACCTTTTTAAAAGGGTATTAACCAAACCTGCATCACCAAACACTTCAACAGAAATGACAGACATTGAGAGGCAAGAGCTGATCGAAAGAGAAACTGCAGAAGATATAGCTGCAGCAAATGATGTCATCGAAATGGCCTTCAAACGTATGTCTGAAAATTTACAATTTTTCACAAGGCCAACATCTCTAAACTCATCTTTGAATAAATCTCTCCCAAGAAACCCATTGGGTTTAAAAGTACTAAAGTGGATGTCTGATCAAAAGACCCACGTATTGACTCTAGTCAGATCCAATGGCGAAGTGAAGTACATATCAAGGAAACAAGCACTAGGCCTTAGTGTTGAAGATTTGCAGGATCTCCTTAAACTTACACTGTGCAGGGATGAGGATGATTCAAGTTCCAAGGACTTTGAAGTGGAATTTAAAAGAAAAGCTACGGAACTTCTGATGAGAAATAAAAATCCAGAATAATGAAGGGTTTTGGCATTATCTGTTCCAGGGGGAGATTGTTAGGATTGAACCCTACCAGAGGAACAGATAATGAAAGCCAAAACCGGTTCACAACAGTGGATTCACAATAAGCAGCTGTTTACACTAAGTCTTCTCCCTTGAAAGTGATAATAACAGCTGATGGTCTTATATCCACTGCCCGGATACAACTACTGATGTTCTTCAAAACTACTGATGAAGCCCAGAAGACTGCTGAGAACTAAGCACTGCTGGTACAATCTACTGATGACAAAGCATTGCCCAATCAAGGACTGATCAACCTTGAGTAAAGCACTGATGTAAAGAGAGAGCAGTAGTTTAGTATGTCATTTGTTTTATTTATAGTCAGTAGTTAAGATTAGCAGTGTTTGTATAAGATCAGTTGTTACAGGTTGTTAGGATTGTTAGACGTCGCTTTCATGGTGATGTCAGCTGAGATGCCTCAGCGGTTTGGTTTGTCTATAAATGGAACAGTACTATGTACTGTTACATTTGATCGTTTTGAGTGAGTTCTTCTCCTCAATTCAATCCTTTCATCTTGGGCAACCAACCATGGAGTATCAGGCTGAGGGGGAGTTTAGTTTGTAAGCATGCTTGTAATCTTTTGATTTGCTTTGTAATCTTTTAACTGATGAAAAGCATTTGTTTATTTAAACTATTTTCTTCCTTGATTGTGTTTACAAAGTTTGTGATCATTTCCGCTGCACTTAAACTCTATTCATTTCTATTTGATTTGTTCAATTCGTACAAACTGACACAATCACGAAAGCCTCCGATCTTAACAAGAGTACAGATTAGGATGACGGGGGTGATGGGTGAATGGTGTGTGTCGGGTGTGATATGTTTTTATTGATATTTTAAGCCCAATTTACACATTAGTCAAGTTTTAAATTTATAAAACACGATATTCTACTAACACTAAACACACACATGGGCAAGTGCACCCATCGTGAGCGTAGTATAGCGTTGGTAAGATACCGAGGTCGTCCAAGGACACAAGAGCTTTTAGTACCGGTTTATCCTCAACGTCTAATCAAACTAAAACTTTTGGAAAAGATTTTAAGCATGAAAAATAAAAGAAATAAAAAGGCTGAAATAAAAATAAAAACATATAGACAATATGAATCACTTGGATCGGACTCGCCTTTAATGTATCCTTTGATGATTTCCGCACTTTTGCACTTTTTAAGAGAGTATCTTAGTTATGGTAGTAGGCCCCTCTTTTGAAGGTGATGTTACCCTCAACCCAGCGGTTTGAGTCAACAAGGATACAATCCTAAAGGGTCAGAATATTGGAAGATAATTAATTAAGTTATTAATGCGAAAAGTGGTAGGCCCCTCTTTTGAAGGTGACGTTACCCTCGGCTAAGTGGTTTGAGTTAGCAGGGATACAATCCCAAGTAGCCGGTTTAATGTATTAATAGTAGTTTACATATGAGGGGATCAAGCCATTCGCACCCCCGCCATCCAATACCAGTGGGTATTGAAGGAGGTCCTAGTAAGCTTGACCCAGTTCCTTGCAGGATCTATACACTGAACAAGGCAAGAACCTTACTAAACCATTCCCTTAACCCCCGACTAGGTAGCCAACATATCTCTATATAGACCGTAAAGATATGAATGGTGAAAATATTTTACTTTATATAGACAGTAAAGTAATGCCAAGACACCACGGACAAATGATAAAGAAGTTTCACCTTCAACATAAGAAACTAGTTATTAAAGTCATTAATACAAAACCAAATAAAAAGTGCGAAAAGATTAAAAATCAAAAGTAATACATTAAATGCTTGTCTTCACCAAGTGATGTAAGAGACTTAGCCAAACATGGCCTTTGATTGACAAGAACTCTTACGATCAATCTTGGATCCCGAGACTACTACACACATTCTAAGGTGGATGATGGATGATGGTGGTGGATGTGGGTGTTGTAATGGTGGTGGAGTGGTGGCAAAGTGGGAGAGAGATGGTTTGCCAAGGGATGCATTTGAAGTGAGCCTAGCACCCCTATTTATAGCCTGAACAGAAGCCCGGCCACGGCCCCGTGTCCAGCGGACACGCCCCCGTGGCCATTCCTTTTCTCTTCCTTCATTAATTGCAATTGTCTGCATTAGGCTCCACACGGCCCGTGTTCGCTGGGCATGGCCCCGTGTGCAGAAGCGTATCTGTACTACCAAGATTTGCTAGATTCTGCAAATCTTAGCGTTGACCACACCCCGTGCTGAGCTGGGCACGCCCCCATGGTGGGCATAGAAGCTTCCACAGCTTTGTCCATTTCTGCAGACATCTGACCATGCCCCCGTGTCCAGCGGACACGGGCCGTGGTCAGCCTTATGTTTCTTGTTTTTGCTCTTGGAGATGCTGTCGAGGGGTCGGGCATGCCACGTTTCTTCCTTTTCTTTGTATTTATGTTAGTTTTTGCTGCATATTTGTTCCTTTTGTTCGTTTAAGCTCATTTGGTCCTGAAAATACAAAAGGAAGATAAAAACACACTTTTTACAACATTATTACTAAAAAGGGTTAGTTTTATGCCTAATTTGATGTAATTTATATGTTGCATTTTACACACATCAGTGAACACCGGTGTGTCTCGTAGCTTTTAGCGGTGATCAAAGGAAGATGATTCAATGTTGTTTGGTTGTTAGTTATAGGTTTGCGCAACTGGTATACAACCGGTGATAATTAGTGCCTTGATCAGATTGTTCATGATAACAGGAGACCGGCGTATGTGCGTATAAAGCGGGCAGAAAGGATCCATCAAAGCAGATGGCTTTGGATTCACTTCGTTTAGCAGTTGAAAGAAAACGGTATAAGCGGGTGGCTTTGTTTTCTTCGTCGGTGGAATGGCCTCTTGAACAAGGGTGATCGGAGAAAGGTAAAGAAAAACTACACGGTGTAACATTATGGCATTGGAGTTCAAATCAGGTGGCTTTGGATTTGGCCGGGGAAGAGGTCGTCAATCTGTGATAAGTTAAGATTGTTAGTGAACGGTTCCAACGGGGTTCCATGTTACGGTTACAAGTGTAGTGAGTTTTTATTCTTGTTGATCAGAGACAACTTTGGACGCGGTCGAGGTGAAGACCGGGGTGTTCAGGATAAGTTGAGTAGGAGAAGACTTGGACGTGATCAGTGGAGGTCGGGTGTCTGGGATAGGTCGTGACGGTTCAGGAAAAAAAATGGTGGTTCGGTGTTGTAAGTGACGGGTGTTAACAAACCTATTAAGGGGGTGATTGTTGGATTAATCGGGTTTGTACACAGGTCGGCACGTTATCGGGTCACGAGTCAAATAGTTCGAATGGGTCATCTGGGTTTTTCCTTTCAGCATATGCTAATGTTGAATAAAGAAATTATACCCATTCTTTCGAATCTGCACGTTAATGTGAAATGGTCAAGTTTGACCGAGTTTCATGCAAATGGACGTTGGATGGAAGTGAACGTGCATTAATTGTTTTTTAGCATGTGTTCTTTTTAATTATAAATATTATTAGGTTTTCTTTGTTTCAGTGAGCACATATAAATTCTCTTTTGAAGTTCAATATACGAAAACTTGTTGCAAGTGTGTGTCTTGTGAGTGTATGGAATGTGTGTGTGAGTTGCAAGGGGCCTGAACCAACAAACCCATCATCATGGGTGTTTGGGTTAGCTTATTTTGGAGCTACTTTTGACTTATTAACTTCTTAGAAGTTAAAAAGAATCCCAAACACCCCCTTAGAAGGACTTTTATGGCTTAAAGAAGGAGAAATTGAGAAGTAAGAAATTCTAACTTCTCACTTTTGACTTCTTAGAAGTTATAAGTCAGAAGTTAAAAGGAATCCCAAACACCCCCATCAATCCTAGGGTTGGCATATCGTGTATACCCGTACACGATAAGACACGATACACGAAATCCCATACACGAACACGACACGATATACACGAAAAATACATGTTAATACCTGTTAACACGAATGTTCGACTATTATACACGAAAATTACCTGTTAACACGAACACGACATGTTATCTGAGAGTTACAAAGGGAGTTTAGGGTTTTATTTTTTTTTTAATTGAATTAGGAATGAAAATAGAAAGGAATTAAAGAACCCACACGCACATGGATGATGAATTTTATTTAATTTAATTTCTTATCGTGTACTAACGGGGTATTAACAGGTAAACAGGTATTTAACATGTTTATACACGAAAATTAACAGGTAATCTCGTGTCTACCTTTTTGGTACACGATACCTGTTAAGGCCATACACGATACCTGTTAACTTCGTGTAGGTTCGTGTCGTGTATTCGTGTAAAATTGCCAGCCCTAATCAATCCCAAATGGTTGGCCTGTATACATCAAATCCCCACCTCCCTCTCTCTAAACACCATAAACATATGGGTTTTCCCCAATCTGGAACACCCACATATCAAAATTCAATCTTTCTTCCGGTGTATTATATATTAATTATATATTCTCACAAAAAAAGAGACGTGACTGAAAACTTCGATGTCGCCGGAAATCAATATACTTACCCAAAAGCTGCATATGTCTTCAGATCTGTAACGGTTCTCGAATGTATCGATGTCGCTTGTCTTGACCATCTGAAAAACTAGAGCCACCACCAACCATTGAACCCATCTAGTGCCACCACTGGATCCAGACAGATTTAGTCATCAGATTCCTTGTGTCGTTGTAACACCTCGTAAAAATCACGTCCAATGATGTCTCGACACGTGTACTAAAATCTAATAAAGTCAAACGTTGAATTTTGAGGGACTAATTTTGCGAAAAATCGAAAACTTTGAATGCGAAAGGACTAAAAGTGTCAACATGCTTAATATAAGCCTCCGAATGATGTTACACGGTATTCATAGTCATAAATGAGCCACTTGTTGATCGAGAATAGCCGTTTGCGTAATTATGTGAAAGTTTGCGCGACGAAGGGTTAAAAGCGTCAACATGTAAATTCTTACCTCTGAGTGACCTTTTAACAAACCGAGAGCTTCATGGTGTGTGAATATAATCTCATGAATACCCGATATTGGCCATCTAAGGCTTTTATGCCTATAGGTGACGTTAAGCGCAACTTTGCAACTTAAAGGGGTTAAAAGCGTCAATATGTTTAATTATACCTCTGAGTGACCTTTTAACAAACCTGAAGCATCGTGATGTTTAATAATACTCTCGGTAATGCCTAATATGGACTAGATAGGGCTTGATGCTATTAAACGATGATATGCGCAAGTTTGCGAATTAGAGGGACCAAAAGCGTCAACTTTTAAATCTGCACCTTTGGGTGACCATTTAAGCGAATGGGAGCATCGTAATATTTAAGCACATGCTAGGGAACACTCAATATGGACCACGAAAGGCTTGGATATCATTAAACGACATTTCTACTTTGTGCGATTAAGGGACTAAAAGCGACGACTTGCAAAACTACGCCTTTAAGAGGCCTTTTGAACGAACCAGAAACTCTGCAATGTTCATTCATACCCTCAGAAGTATTTAATAATAGCCATATAAGAATTCTATACCGTTTCGTGATGATGCGCGCGAATTCGCGAATTAAGGGGTTAAAGGCGTCAACGCGCGAAACTACACTTTAGTGTGAACTTTTGAATGGAACAGGAACTTTGTAAGGATCAGTTAACTCCCAAGTGTACCTAAGGTTAGCCGTATGAGGTTTCGTACCTTATATTAACATATTATTTATGAAACAAGAAAGTTATGTGCAATATATGTCATTTTGAAAGATTTAAAAGCTGAACAAAGAGGACATGGACCAGAACTGTCAACCTGAATATTTGTTTCCTGGACTGGACTGCTTCACGGGTTACGAGCCCACAGGACCAGCTCTCCGCGGGCTGTTAAAGAACCAACAGCAGTAGCAGCATTTTGTTACTATTTTAGTTGTTTCGTGCACATTAAAAGCTGAAAATAGATTACAGGGACCAAGTCTGCATTTCTGCCAAACATGTGAGCTGGACTGAACAGCCTCGTGGGCCGCCAGAACAGAAACAGCAGCAGTAAGTTGTTTTAAACTGATGTTTTGCAATCCTTGTTTATTCTCCTCACATAATTCGAATCTATGGGCTGTTTTGCTGGTATTAACAGCTGGTTTTACACCTGTGATGATCCTATGATCCTCCTTAACACATGTCAATCATCCAAGTTACCCCCAAAATCTATAAATAGGGGTTGAAATTCATTTGAATAACTCACAAATATCATTCAAGCTGCTCTTGCTCTCAATCATAGAGGATCCCGAATAGTTTGGAACCTCTTTTGAGTTCTATTCAGTCCATTAGACCCTTTGTAGGTGTCCTCTTGTAGCTAGTTAATTTTAATTGGCTTAAAAAGCCAAAACGTCAAGGCTTTACGATAAACGCTTTGAATTTTAAACGGTCGAGCCATTGTTCGCAACGAACATGGCTACGTGAACGTAATTAGGTATGTGTTAAACCCTCAAAAGGGCACCTCCTAATTATCACGTTTAGTTAGTTAATTGTCGGGTCAAAGTAATTAAAATAAAAGTCAAACGAGTCAGTTTTAAATAAAATTCATAACTGACAGTTTTGTCACCTAAATAAATTGGTAATATTAATTGAACATGTCTAGGCATGTTCAACCCGACAATTCTAAGTTTAGGCTCGGTTCGCAACCGAAAGTCGCAAAAGTTGACTTTTGCTTTGACTTTTAGTTCTGACCCGATTTAGCTTAGTTTAGTTATGCCTTAGGGTTCCTTTAGGACCATATTATATGTTAGTATAACCCTATGAGATTATACAACATGGTTCCATAGAAATCCTAATTAATTGCATGTTTCCGTTAAATGCTTAAAAGTTGACCATTATGCCCTTTTAATATAAAAATGAGATTTTTGGAAATGTGAGTGGACAAAAATCTCCATTACTGATTTATAAGTATGTCCTAAAAATTTGACATCCATTTCTGGTCTAGAATGAAAGTTATGCACGATATCGTAAAACTAAAGATTTTTTTAATTAAATGGCATTTTTGGCATAAATCATATTTAAACCCAATTTTTGGCACCAAACTTTCTACCCACTGTTATAATATAATATTTTGGGATTTTTGAAAAAAAAATTTGAATTTTATACTGACCATAACATGGAGTTCTTGCATGGACTCGGTAATTGACGATAATGCCCTTTTTCGCTAATAAAATGAGTTCTACACATCAATTACATGTCAAACCTTTTTCTACTGATTTTATATATTAAATGAGATCTTTTAAACACTTGAGACTGATTAAAATCTCAGATTTCCTTAAACAACCCGAATATCGTCAAAATACCGACTTTTATGCGAAATAGGCGCATAGTATGGTTTAAAACCATATTTAGCACCTAAGACTTATTACCTACTGATTTTAAAAATAAATTTTTATACTTTAACAGTAAGTTTAAGTCTCGAACTCAGATTTCTAAATTTGACCCTTAAAGCATATGTGAAATGACCAAAATGCTCTTACGGTGCATAGTTTGGCCATAAATGATAAATTTCACATATATATGATATCTTACTGATGTAACTTGTTAAAATAAATATTTTTACTGATTGTATTAGACCAGAACCTCATATTATTATTAATCACTTTTCTAAACTTTAAAATGACCAAAATACCCTTACGAGGCTTAAATGGGTTTTAAATTCGTTTTGGGCATAATGGAAGATATCCTACTGATATCACAACATATTTTAAGCATGATAACTTATGGAACTTGTACATGACTTGTTTGGTTACCCGTTATGCATATACGCGTTCGGTAAGATTTATGTAACTAGTTTGCATAAATTAGCCGAAACGGGTCAAACCTTATCATTTTTACTTCAAAATCCAGGATGTATTTAGTTTACTTATTTTATACAAGTCTTCATACTTGTTGGGTTTAAATCACATTCTAATCCAGTCTTCGCTTAACCTTGCGTTTTGAACCGTAAACCCTTCTTTAAAACTAACCGGTCTAAGTTATAACTTAAATAAGACCCGTTAGGAATCTCATAGGTTATTAAAACCTTCGTTCCAGATTAGGAGCCCAGTAAAAGATAATTGTACTTGCTAATTGATATACGGCTGAGAATAAAAATTACTTTTAGCTCAGGTAAATACTTTTAACTTATTTTCCCTATACGGGCTTGGGATACGGTAAATTATTACCGCTTGGTCAGGTATTGAATATATAATCGATTAGTGGTTAAATCATTGAGATAACCCGTTTTAATTTGTCTTGTTTGATGCAATGCCTTTGGGGGGTTAATGACCAATGTCCTGGATATCCTCGGCTCATTCATTAGAAATGGCCACGACTTAAGCACGGGGTGTAGGCATACACCTGACAGTTGTGTTTGTATAAACGGTATCTCACTCTCTTGCGGGCCTATACTTGTGGCATGCCTATTAATCTTGTCTCGGCTCTTCTAACCGAGCTCTGAACGGACGACAAACATACAAATCTGTATACAAGATTATTTTTAAATAATTGTCCCATGTTATAAAAGATTTTATGCCTTGTGCGTCCAAACCAATTTTATAAACACTTTTCAAAAGAGTCAGTTAATTGTATTTACCAGTGTAAACTGGCGTATTTTCAAAAAGACTAAGTGGCAGGTACTACGCGAAATTGGCTGGAAGCTCCTGAGCTCTAATTAAGGAATCATGCAAATTCTTAGTGCTTAAAGTCTGTTGAACAATAATGTGTATTCTACTTTAGATCCGCCTGTGGATCCACTCACAACCGTTTGTGTAATATTTTATTATACTTTCGAATTCGGTTTGTAATATTATTTTAGACTTCCGCTGTGCATTAAACTGTGATTATTTGTCTATGATGATATCAACTATGTCACGATATTCCCCACCGGGCCCACCGGTAATACGTGGAAATATCGGGGTGTGACAGTCGTCGTTTTCTGGTCATCTGGCGGCTACTGCCACCTCGTGTCGTTGTCGGGATTAAGATCTAACACAACCACTAATGCTGGATGTTGATGTCATCTCCCTTACCGTCACCACCAGACTCCTCTGATTTGTGGATGGGGCTTTGAGTGGAGATTTAGGATGGGATTTGAGGATTTTCATTTGCATTGGGTGGTTATGGAGGTTTGGGTTTTGATGGAGAAGAAGAAGATAGAGTTCTTGAATGTGGTGGGTATGCGTGTAGAAGCTATAATCAACTGGTTTAGGTTTTGATGATGAAGAAGATAGAGAGTTGTTGAATGTGATGGGTGTGCGTGCAGAAGCTATAATCACCTGGTTTGGGTTTTTAGTGGGGAGGAAGACAAACTTTATTGCTCTTACATGGGGTACACATTACTAAGCTAACGTTTAAAACAGATCAAGTTAGTGTTAAATAACGAAAGGTGTAACGAGTTTTTCGAATAAAAGATTAACTGTAATTATTAAAGTTAAAAGTTGTGACGGTATATGTTAAAGTTAAAAGGCATTCGAGTTTTCCAAATAAAAGAGTGTAATTGAGACCCAAGTTCAAATCTCACTTATGTCATTTTAGGGTGGATATAGACAATAAAGGATTTGAACTAAATCTTGTGCAAGGTTGTCAGTTCGATTTCCAAATCCACCCGGGAGTTCTGCTTTTGAAGCGCCTCAGCAACAACTGTCAAATGGCAGTACGCCTTAAAACCCGAACTCTAAAATTGGCGTAGGCCCGGTTAAAACTACATAGTCTAACCAAAGTGAGTCAAATGGAGCTCTCCAATTTGGAGAGTATTGTAATCTTAATAAATGAAGTTCACCGTTTAAAAAAAAGACCAACTTAATTATTAAATTTAAAGGGTATGCATTTCAACCAAAATGCTCTATGCATTTGAAACAGTTGGGGGACATTGGCAACATGGAGCGAAGATGAAAAAGAACATTGGGTACAACCTGACTTCTTTCCAGTGAAGGAAGATAAGCATAAAGACGTCATGAAAGATTAGCGATCGTCAATTCCATAACCAATTACAAACTATATGAAAGCGAAGATGTTATAATCTTAGATAACAAGTTTTTAGCATGTAAAGAATACATACATACTACGGTAACAAAATCAAAACAAATCAAACTAGTCCATAGGGATCAATCTTAAGCACGCTCCCCACGGATACGCCTAGCCAACTGGATGTCTTTGGGCATGATGGTCACCCTCTTGGCATGGATGGCACACAGGTTTGTGTCCTCAAACAGACCCACAAGGTAAGCTTCAGCAGCCTCCTGAAGGGCCAACACAGCATGGCTCTGAAACCTCAGGTCAGTCTACAAAAACCAAGAAACAAGTTAGAAAAACATGACAGTCAAGATTCTGAAATAATGATTTTTAAAAATGTGGGATGAAGAGAAAGCACGAACCTTGAAATCCTGAGCGATTTCACGAACAAGCCTCTGGAAAGGCAATTTGCGGATGAGAAGCTCTGTGCTCTTTTGGTACTTACGGATCTCACTGTATAGAAATTAAATTCATTATCAACAATCACCAAACATGTTCTTAAAAAAACTATCAGCAATATCGAAACATATAACAAGACAGAAAGCCAAAATCCTAATTGATTATAAAGTCATTGTTGATGATCATCGACCATGTTCTTACAAAACTACTACCACTGTCAAACAACCATCAAACATGTTCGTTCTTACACAAATATCATCAACACCAAAACAAATAATAACTAGGGGTGTGAATTTCTAACAACCCGAAAACCTGACACAAACCAAACACAAAATTCGCGGGTTTAGGTTTAGTCCAAACAGGTTCAGGTCAGTTTCAAGTTGAACCCATACACCCGTTTATGTTAACAGGTCAGGTCAACCTGGTCGGGTTGACAGGTTGACCAGTTTAACACGTTTATACTTAAAAAGGAAATTAATATAGATTTTATAATTTAAATATGATATTATTGTATACATTTTTGTTTTTTAAGTAAATTTGAATTTAGTTTTAACATATTAAATTCAGAAAAATTTAAAAAATTCGGTTGAACAGACGTGTTCGGGTCAATCCATGAAATTTCGGGTTGTGTTCGGGTTTATGTGTATGATACAATTTCCGGGTTCGGGTTCGGGTTTGGGTAAAATTTTAGGGTTCAGGTCGGATAAAACGCACCAACCTGTGAACACGACCCGTATAGCACCCCTAATAATAACCATACAGAAAACTCAAAATCTCAATAAGCTATCATCAATTCCTAAACAATGATCATCAAACATGTTCTTACAAAAGCTATCATCAATACAGAAACAAATAACATACAAAACCCTCAAAAAACTCAATCCATATATAAAAAGCTTAAAATCAAATCGTAAATTAACAAAACTATCATAAAACTTACCGAAGAGCGACGGTTCCAGGACGGTAACGGTGAGGCTTCTTCACTCCACCGGTTGTCGGAGCAGATTTCCTAGCAGCCTACACAAATCGAACAGAAAAACTGCTTCAGAAATAAATCAAAACACGAATTCAGATCTAAATAAATCTACTGAAACAAAATCACACACCTTAGTAGCAAGCTGTTTACGCGGAGCTTTTCCACCGGTGGATTTACGAGCAGTCTGTTTTGTACGGGCCATTGTTTTTTTTTTTTTTTTTTCAGATGGAGAGATTTGGGAAATTAGGGTTTTGAATCGGGGAAGAGGGTTGGTGAATTGGGGGTGGGTGGGTTATTATATAAAGGTGAAACGTGGGGCTCAAGTTTACAACGGGTGGGTGTTGGTGGTTTGAAATGGCCAATGGTCGGTCATGTGAGTTTGTTTTGATTGGTGGGTTGTGCATACGTGGGTGATTGTTATTGGATTAGATAGGTTCACCCGGATCGGGATCTTTGTGTTTCTTTTGTGTGTGTTTTGTAACATGACCACGACTTCGGTTGTGTTTATATGGAACTGGGGTGTTGGTATAAATAAAGTTGTCTAACGACGTTTATCTACTTTGAAAAAAAGAAAAAAAAAAGTTTAAACGAGTTACGAGTCAACGGTCGTCGGTCACACACTAAAGGTTTCTATATATATAGAGATTTTTAACGGCTAATTTGGATTATTGACAGACCACTGAAGTATTATCTTGTCATCAATAGAATCATACGATCATATCCAACTCAACTGGGTAATAATGTCTTACACCAATTCAGTAGAAAACCCAATATATTTGGGAAAAACCTTCTTGTGGGAATCAAACCCAGGATCTAGTGATTTCAAAGTATTATCTCACCCTCAGGATGTTACTAGTCTATAAAACCATGGACCAAAAGTTTAAAAAGGCATTTTAGTTAAAAGACGTTTTGACCTAAAAGAGCACAAGTTCATTCTTGTGACTTTTAAATCAATTATATTCTGTATAGACTAGTCATATATATTTACTAGGTTTGTTAACGGTCGCGTGTTGTGGCGAAACAAAACAAAAATGTTATTTATGAATAAAACATGTTGTTTAGAAAGTCAAACCGTTAGGGTTGTTTAGTTTATCATCGTACCGTTTTAAGATAACAAATAAAATACTCTATTTTGAATATAACTTTCTTTTTAACAAAACTAGGGCTATTCAAATTGCTCGACGCTCGTTCGAAGCTCGCTCGGAAAATACTCGGAATTTGCTCGTTCGATTCAGCTCGATTAATAAAATGCTCGGTTCGGTTCGGATTGGTTCGGTTTGTAAACGAGCCGAGCACGAGCAAAGGTCCGCTCAGTTCGGTTCGGTTCGGCTCGGCTCGGTTGGCTCGATTTATTTTTTAGTATATATTTATATATACATATATATTTATACATATATATTTGTGTTTTTCGTGTGTATCATTTTTAATGAAATGACTAGAGACCAACATTAACAATGTTTGGTACAAGATCCAGATAGAGCTCATTTAAGTAATTAGAATTAAAATTCAATACCAATAGTCCATTTTCCAATACTTAAATGTCCATTTGAGTAATTGAGTCAAAATTTCAAATACTAAAATGTGAAGCGTCGATCAATACTCAAGTCTCAACCCGCCATTTGATTCAGAAGTGCAAGACCCTATTCAAAACCCCCCATTAGCCATCATTATTCGATTTCTCCATTGCCACTCGCCAAGACGCCAACTCGTCAGGATTTTGCTTCAATCGATTCATTCAATTTCAAACTTCCGATAGAACAAGGGTATGTTTCAATTGGTCGACGATTTATCTTCTCGCTTAGTTAATCTCGATAGAACTAGTTGAGTGCTTTTGTATTTCTTGTTATTTGTTAAATTTTTAATTGTGTTATATTGGACGAAACATCAGGGACGAAAACTGCACTTTATTCTAATAACTAGCACTCCCATCGTCACTTTCCTTGTTTATTCTGCGACGATCGATACTCGCTCGACGTTCGTTCGAAAAATGCTCGGATCGAAAGACGCTCGTTCGACTTTGGCTCGGTTGAAAAAACGCTCGATTCGGTTCGGATCGGTTTGTAAACGAACCGAGCATGAGCAAAGGTCTGATCGGTTCGGTTCGGCTCGTGAACAGCCCTAAACAAAACTAATACAAGATTGTCGAGAAAAAAAAAAAGCAAAACTACGTACTTAAATTTTTAGAAAAAAAAGATTAAGGAACGTTAGTTACTAAAGAAATATCAAATTAGTTGATAAAAGAAATATGATTTAAAAATGATTTATTGAAAACAAAAATTAAATAATAAAAGAAATATGGTTTTATTAAAGGAAAAAAACAGTAAATATATCAAAACTTAAAAGTAAACATAATAATAAACTATTATAATATTGAAATAATAAAATATGTAAGAACTTATATTATTATAAATTTAAAATCACTATTTATCGCACTTCGTAAACTATATATATATAATTGTGAGGATTTTCCTAGATTATATGTATCATCTTACTTCTTGTTCAAACCAATATTGTTTGAATTTCCCAATTGAAGATCGTGGCATTTGCTTTTGGTTATCATGATGGAAAATTCCTTAGATCACATCCTAGAACTCTAACGCACATGAACACTGATTTCATTACAACAAGTACCCGTAAAAACACGTTTATCATATTTAAGGAAGGTGTTTTTTATGATTCAATATATTTTATATAGGCGATCGATTCAAGACTTGAGTAAGATGCGACATTACACTTAAAACTTGCATGAGGCATCCAATGTACATTACACAATCGAATGAGGATGAAGTCCACACTTTCAAACTGCACCATACTTACACTACTATAAAACTGACTATCATTGACTAGATATCATTACTAATAGATCCAACAAATTAAACATAAACTCTATAAATATATGTTATTTACCTGTAAGCAAAAATACAAACAAAAACTAAAAATAAACTTTAGACCACCCGTAATGAGGTTTTTTTGGCGTTTTTCCCAAAAAAGACCCAAACACGCCCCTTACCTGCCCCCTTGGGCCCAGGGCCGGCTCAACCATTTTGGTGGCCTAAGGCAAAGTAAAATCTTGTGGCCTTTTTCCCAAAAAAATGTATGTAATTGAAAGTTAAACTTGAAGGGCTCAAGTGTAATTATTTGAAAGATTGTGTTAAAATTTAAAAACAAGAAAAAAAATAGTGAACAAGGGATTTGAACCTGAGTCTCACCAACATCCATACATACACAAAACCACTACACTACCAACCATCAATTTGTTGATAATCCACACCCTAAATCTTTTATAAATGGACTGTGGTTTCATCAAATAATGGAGGCCCTATAGTTTTGGTGGCCCAAGACCCAAGCCTCATTTGGCTTACCCTTGGGCCGGCCCTGCTTGGGCCTTTTTTTTTTTCAAATTTTTGGTCCCAGGCGTTCTTAAATCCACGCATTCCTTCAATTTTTTTGGCCAATGACCACACACCTTCCCAATCTTTGGCCAATAGCATTTTTGATAGTTTTTTTTTATTTAATCCTATTAAAATATAATGTCCCACAAGATTTCAAGCCTCACTACACCCCTTTTAATATATGTAGTTTTTTTTTTTTGAGTAAATTACAAGTTTTGTCTTTTATGTTTGTCCCAAATTTCAGGCGTTGTCCTTTACCTTTAAAATTGACGAGTTTTGTCCTTTATGTTTGGAAATCCTGCACGTTACGTCCTTTTTGGCAAACCCGGTTATATTTTTCAGTTAAATTAAGTCATGTGCAGGCCACATAGGGGTAGAAATGTAATTTTACCTGCCACTTGTCTTTCCTCTTCATTTATAACCTCATCTGCCCCATTCCTTTCACCTGTTTCACATTCATCATCCCTCAGCTTTCATTATTAGGGTTTTAGACACTGAAAGAACGACGATCAGAATTCCGATGTCGCAGGATGAAGAAGGCTGGTATGTCAGGGATAATCTTGTCACTGCAACACTAGATCTTCTTCTCCGACGACCGCCTTCACTCAACCTGCAACCTGCAACCATCACCCGTCACCGTGTTCCGTTCATCTCCGACCAACCTGCAACTCTTTGTTCTCCGTTCAACAATCTGTAACCTCCGTTAACAATCATCATCATTAAAACAACTTCAGTCATCTTCATCATCTTCGGCAGTCCCTCATCACCGTACAACCACCATCAACATCCAACCTCAACATCCAACCTCTATCTTCTCAATCACCATCTCCGGTAACCTTCATTCGTCACCAACTCCTGCCAGTCATCATCTTTATCACCTCCGGCGACCTGCAAGTTTGGCATCTCCGGCGATCACTGTTTCACCTCCGACATAACCTGACTCAACTCCATCCATAATCTCCGGTCATCACCTCTGTTCACCGTCAGTGGGTCACCGTTAACTTTCATCGCCACTTCCATCACAATCCACCATCGTCATCATCTTCATCCTGTTGTATCGTCGTCATCGCTCATCATCATCATCGTTCAGTTGAATTGCCGTGTTTCCTACAACCTCCACAATCAACAGTCTTCATCGTTTGTTAGTGGTGGCGGCTGAGATTAATTTTAGGGTTTGGTTCTGTTTGTAACGAACCATTAATGGGGGAGAAGTGATGAGAGAGAGGAGAGAGAAGAGAGAGAGAATGGATAATCTTTTTTTATTTTTGAGTGTTTTACAAATAATCCCTGAATAATATTTTATTGCAAAATAACCCCTGAAAGATAAAATGACAAAGATGTCCTCATGTGCATGCCACATGACCATATTTAACAAAAAAATCTGATTGAGTTAGGGCTAAAGGACATAACGTGCATGATTTCCAAACATAAAGGACAAAACTCGTCAATTTTAAAGGTAAAGGACAACGCCTGAAATTTGGAACAAACATAAAGGAAAAAAACTTGTAATTTACTCTTTTTTTTTTCTAGTATGTTGTGTTTTTTTTAGTATGTTGTCTTTTTTTTTTCTAGTACCTTATGTTTTTTTAATGAATTTGTAGTGTTTTTTTTTTAATGAAATTATGTTTTTATTAGTTTTCTAGTTATTAAAATGGCCATTTAATTTAAAAAATAAATATTTAAATAAATAAATAATTAAGTAATCATGACGGGGGCTCCATCCACACTCTGCAAATTAAAGCCCCCAGGCTGACATGGCGCTGACGTGGATCCTACGTGGCCTGATAAAGCCCCAAGGGGCTCTAACCACACATTCGAGCCTTATAGTTTAATCGGGGTAGTGAATGTTAATAACTTTTATTTCTTGTCTCATCACTTGAACAACCAACAAATAGTACACTCCATAGTTGATCAATTGTTTTACATTTAATGTTTTAAAAACCGGCCAGTAGTATCGGTTAAACCGCCTGCTACACCCGATTAAACCCTTTCCGAGTCCAAGCCAGTGCGGTAAAAAACGGATTTTAAAACATTGCATTTTATTATAATCTGAAAGAATTACTTGGTTTTAACAAGCTCTTAGATGATTTTTCGAAATGTTAAAAGTAACGATTTGTGACGTTTCTTGAAAGTTTGAAAGGTTTAGATAATGTGTGTTACATGACGTGTTTTCTTTGCATAATTACAATTCTTTCTTTGTTATCTTTTGTAAACAGGATGAGATTAAATCACTTGCAGAGCTTGAAGTTGCATCAAGATGCTGCAAAGGGTATGCTAATCTTCATTCCTTCATTAACTAATTATATAGGACCGTGTCAAAATTATATGCTCCTTCACTTTAGTCTTTATATAAACTTCTTGTATATTTTTGCTTCTGTTGACCAACTAATACTGCATACAGACTTGAAGATTATGTAGAAGCTACACCAGATTCACTCGTCGCAATGTATGAATCCTCCTTCACTTCATCCACCATAGATTATTATTCCCTTTTAGTGTAGTTGGTCATTCCGGCCCAATTCATACTTCCCCTATCGTCTGATTATGTCTTATCTCTAGCAAGTCAAACATGTAAACAGAAAAGCAAGTTGACACATTTTAACGTTTTGTTTATGTGTCGTGGAACATAAATCAGGTTCGTGGAAGAAATCAGGTTCGTGGTAGACATGGTGGAAGGTTAACAATAGCCTACAGGCTATGCTTAGCAAATCCATTTCAAATAATAACATTTGTGAAAATAACCCTGCAATTGTTCAATAAAAATTTCAAGTTCGAAAAAACAACACAAGAGAACAAACGTCTCTCTTGCTTCATGTTTCATAAACTTCTATCTGACAGTGACCGCTTTCCTGCCTGCCCAGTAGCATTCTCTAGTGACCGTATTTCTGAAACTCCCACTCGCTGTTATCTGCAAAATGAAAACATTAAACACTATTTTATAAGGATAATTAAAAAAGCATCATGATGATAAATAGCAGGTGTGTACCTAGAGGGCACACTTGACGTGTTTTCAGCCAACGGCTAATGCAGTGAAAATGGAAAGCATGGTTACAGACACCTGCGAGATGGTATAGTTTGGTAAAATATCATACAGTAAGATATAATATTAAGGCGTGCAAACAAACTAGCCGCTCGGATTGAATCACACAGGTAAAAGCCAGGAAAACGTAGAGATAACGAGTATTTTTCACTACAGAGAACAAAATTAACATTCAAAACAGTGAATTTTAAACAAACCAGTGATCTCAGGTTCCACCACAAGAAGGGCCGACATCAAGCCAAGCTTTAGCTTGTTTAAGCTCTTCAGACAAACAAGTGGCACAAGCTAACAGGATGCGTTACAAGCCAAACTCGATTTTAAAAAAGTAAGCTCAAACTCGGTTTATCCGGCTAATTACTAGTTGCTAAATAAAACTCAAAGAACAACTAATGATCAGTCATAACAGTTTTAGAATCACAGCATATATTCACACTAACACAACTACAAGCATAAAAACAAGTGTAGGGAAAACTAGGGTTTAGAACCGAAAACTTACCCCAAGCAACAGTACACTCTTCGCTAGTAGCGCTAGCCTGATTAGCTTGACATTCAATACCTGAATAAATCAAAACACATAAGAGTTAATAAGACTGGATCCAACAACAAAATCAATTTTCAGTAAAAAAAAACTCACTCACATAGATCCATGATGTGATTTCTGCAAATCGCACAGTTGTCAACCACAATATCTGCATCAAGCAAAGCACAAACAGATTTTAATCATTAAAAAAAAAACATAAAATCAGAATTAGGTTTTTGAAATACCGACCCCAAGCCCAAAGAGAAACGGCGTTCCACTTCTTGATTTCAAAACGCTTCGGTTTCTTTGAAGATGGACCTGGAAGACTCGATGAGTCACCGGCAGGAATCATCGCTACGTCTGAATCCATTGATGTTCAACGAAATCGCCGGTAAAACCTTATTTGTATGGCTGGAAACAGGTAAGCTGGAAAGAGGTAACCTGTAGGTAACCTACTGCTAAGATACAATAATAGAAAAGTAGACCATGTGATTTTTTACGTTTTTAAAAATAATCAAAATTTGAAAGTTGGGATCCATTATTTCTCCTAGGTGCATAAAATATAAATCTGTCTTATAGACATTGGATATAAAGTAGTTAAACGAGTCATATTCATGTTTAAAAGATTTGCTAGCCCTACTTATTTGTACGAGATCACTCGATCGCTACTGATCCAATGGTTTTGAAAATTACTGATTAGTATTTATGAGATAAAACCTCATTTGTACGGAAAAAAATAACAATCTACCGATATATGAGTAATGAGATTAGAGGTGTTCAAAATAACCGGTTTTTTAACCGGAACCGGTTTTTAACCGGAACCGGAACCGGTTTTTAACCGGTATCTCAATAACCGGTTTGGGTTTTGGAATAACCGCCGGTTCGTAACCGGTTTTTGATCCTTTCGTAGTAACCGATTTATAACCGGTTATTAATAACCGGTTTTTTTAACAAGATAATAACCGGTTAACCGGTCTGGTTATGAAAAAAAACAACCAGAAGGCTGCAGTCTGTTTTGTGAACGTTGGGGGCTGAAAAAAACGGTAATATTACCGTTTTCTTACCGTTTTGGACGTGAATCATTGTGTTTTTAACCCACAAAACATCTATAAATAAGACTTGGATGCATATGTTTAGTCCCACTTCAATTCTAGCTCAAAAACACACTTACAAGTTACAAATACGAACATAAGTTTAATACGTTTCAAATGGCGAGTTCGAGTGGTCATGCTACGGCCGATGTTGGTTCTTCTAGTGAGTTGTTTGTGAAGAAGATCTTGAGCACGAATAGGGACCCGACACTATGGGTCAATTTTGATTTATGCGAGATGTCGAATGGAAAAGAAAAGGCGAGGTGCAAAAATTGCGGGGCCTTTCTTGCGCCGTCATCGAACTCTACTTTGAGAGCACATGTGACGTCGCATTGCAAGTCGTTAAAAACAAATCCCGCTAATGATCAAGCGCAAATATCACGGGGTATGGGTGTTTGGAATTTCGACCCGGAGGGGGTTCGTCTAAGGATGGCTCAATTTGTTATTCAAGAATCGTTGCCGTTCGATCACTTTGACAATCCGCGCTTGACTAAGTTGATTCAAGAGACATTTCAACCACGTTACGTTCACGTAAGTCGTTCAACTCTTAGACGCGATTGTTTAAAGTTGTGGGTAAAAGCTAAAAAAGAAATGATTTTAGGTTTTCAAAAATTAAATACCGGTGTTAATTTAACAACCGACGTATGGTCGGCTCCATTTGGTTTACCGGATTCTTACATTTGTGTTACCGCGCATTGGATCGATCCCAATTCGTGGAAAATGATGAAACGTACAATCGCGTTCGATATATTTGGTTATCCACACACGGGCGAAAATATATTTCATTTCTTAGACGATGTTATCACAACTTATAAATTAGAAAATAAAATATTTTCTATTGCTTTTGATAATGCGTCGAACAACACAACCGCGGTGCAAATGTTAAAAATAAAATACAATCCGATTTGCGGTGGAGAATTTTATCATAGCCGATGTGTTGCGCACATCATTAACTTGGTTGTGCAAGACGGACTAAATGTCCAGTCCATTAAAGAAGTTAAAGAAACTTTTAAAGATATGTTACGTGACGTTTTTCAAGGTAGTAGAAAAAGATATGCGGATTATAGAAAATGGTGTAAAACTTTAAAAAAGAAATGTTATAGCGCACATTTTGACATGGTCGTCCGTTGGAACTCTACGTGGAAAATGTTTGATAGCGCGATAATGCAAAAAGAAACATTAAAATCTTTCCACGATAGTCTTGCAACGGCCGGGTTGGTGGAAGCATTTGATGACGATGGTTGGCGGTGTATTGAAACGTTAACACAATTACTTGAAGTATTTAGAACCGCCACAATGATTTTATCGGGAGTTTATTATCCCACTAGTTCTTTGGTTCTTAAACAACTCTTTTTGATGACACAAAAAGTAAACGATTTTGAATTCCAATGTGACATTTATGAACAAATGATTGTTCCAATGAGAGAAAAGTTTAAAAAATATTTTCAAGAAATGCCGCCGGTTTTTGCATGTGCCGCCACCTTGAACCCGACTATAAATTATTCGGGTGTTGAGATGATGATATCGGATATTTGTTCGGATTTGGGGTTAAATGACGAAGACCCACATTTTACAAGAAATGCACTAAGACGTTTTGACGCTTCTTTAAACAATCTTTTTGATCATTACTTTCAAATATATGGTAACGTGTCATCGTTACACCAAAAAATGGCGGCGAGCTCGGAGTCGTCGAGAAAAAATGCGGACTTAAACTTCTATAATTCGTTAAGAAATGTTAATAGTAAACGTTCTCGAGAAGGTGCCTCAAATAATGAACTCGGGAGGTATAAATATACCGATTTTTTAGCAACCATATCACCGGACGAGTTTCACAACTTTGATATTTTGGCTTGGTGGAAGATACAAGAACCGCATTATCCCGTTTTAGCCGCCATGGCACGTGATCTACTAAGCTCCCAAGCTTCTACGGTAGCTTTGGAGTCGGCTTTTTCTCTTAGTGGAAGGGTACTATCTATTCGGCGAACAAGACTCACACCGGAGGCGATGGAAATGTGCATTTGTTTGAAAGATTACTTGGATGGCGTGGAACGTATACAACATGTTTCTAATATTGAAGGCGAGCTTGACGTGGAAGAACAATTACATGAAGTTGAAGTATATCAAGGACGGGCGCAACCACTTTCCGATGACGAACTCATGTACGATGAATCCGTACGCTCTACTAGCCCCCGAAGCGACTAAACGAAGAAATGAAGAAACGACACGACGACAACTTTCATTCTAGACTAGTTAAGAAAAATGTATTGGATATTTTCATGTCTTCTAATGTAATGTTTACTTGAAAAACTATTAAAATAAAAAAAAAAACGTATTTTTTTTGTCCGTTTGTGCGTTTAAACAAGTTTTTAAATTTTTCCAGCCTTTTTTTTAATTTCTGCAGCTATTTTTTTATTTCTGCAGCTTGTTTTAATATTTCTGTAGCTTTTTTTATTTTTCTGCAGGTTTTTTTATAATTCTGCAGGTTTTTTTTTTATAATTCTGCAGATATTTTTATATTTCTGCAGCTTTTTTATAAGTTCTGCAGGTTTTTTTTTATATTTCTGCACCTATTTTGTTAATTCTGCAGGTGTTTTTATAATTCTGCAGGTTTTTTATAAGTTCTGCAGGTTATGTTTAAAATAACCGAAAAAAACCGGTTTTTTTTAACCGATTCATAGGTTAACCGGTTTATTTTAACTGGCCGGTTATTATCGGTTAATATTTTTCAGTTTGAAAACCGGTTATTAACCGGTCGGTTATTAACCGTAACCGATTTTTTTTTTTGGCCCAATAACTACTACAACCGGTTAACCGGTTTAGGTTATGAAAAAAACCGATTTGAGCACCTCTAAATGAGATGCAAAAAGAAGAGTAAGAGATTGTATGGGCCAACATGAATAAGAAAAGTTACAAAGCCCAATTAAAATAGATCTTCCCAAAGATAAGGTGGTCCATTGGATTGGAGGATAGATAGTATGTGTAACTAGGGCTGTAAACGAACCGAACGTTCAGCGAACAGTTCGTGAACCGTTCGGTGGGAAGTTCGTTTATGTTCGTTCGATTAGCTTAACGAACGAACACGAACAAAAAATTTCGTTCGATTAGCTTAGCGAACGAACACGAACACAAGTCTCGTTCGTTCGACTACGTTCGTGAACATTCGGTTATGTTCGTTCGTGTTCGTTTGATTATATCAAAAAAAAAAAAAAAAAAAAAACCATTTATCTAAACATATTGAAAACTTGAAACCCTATTTGTTTCTTTGTTAGCTAAAATTTGGACATTCCAAAACATTTTTAGGGATAATTATGGTTAAGTTAGTTAAACTTGATTCATCGTTTGGTGGTGTACTAGACTTTTTGTGTTTTTATTTATCATTTGATGGTTGTATTTATCTAGTTATATCCGATGTTTAAGGATAACAATGTTTTATTTTTTTATTTTCAAGTTAAATGCTCGTTTGCGTTCGTTTTTATTTGCTAGTGTTCGTTTGTGTACGAGACAAGTGTTCACGAACTGTTCGTGAACAACTGAATTTCCTTAACGAACGAACACGAACATAAACTTATGTTCGGTATGCGTTCGTGAACAGTTCGCGAACATGTTAATTTCCTTAACGAACGAACACGAACACGACTTTGTTCGTGTTCGTTCGGTTCGTTTACAGCCCTATGTGTAACTTATAATTCCACTTATTAAGCAATTTGGTAGAGTGAAGTTGAATTGATTAGTATTATCTTTGTATATTTTCATAATTATGAAATGAGAAAAATGCCTGGATACTTCTTGTGGTTTGCCCATTTTTCACCTTTAGTCCCTAACTTTTTAAAATTACAGCTATAGTCCCCAACTTTTGCAATTTCGTTCCCAGATAGTCCCTGGCGCGAATGGAGGTTAGTTTTTGGTATTAAGTGAATGTGAAATGACCAAAATACCCTTACTAATAAAAAAATATTTAAAACATTAAAAAATCTAACTAATCCTTATAAATGGGCCCTACCAATTTCTTAAAAATATAAAACTAACTCTCTACCCCACCCCTATCCCCATCCTTCCTTCTGTCTTCCCGACAAACCCACACCCACCGGTTGTTCTGAGCACCCCAAACCCCCACCGTTATAACTCCGGCCGAATCCCCTTTCAGATCGATTTGTTGCGACACACTACGAACCGAAAGTACAGGCATAGAGTTCCAATGCGTCATATCCAATTTCCATGCAATTTCATTTTTCAACTCCGGAATTACTCAAGATTGTGATGGCAAGAAGAACCATAACTTTTTCCTAAATGTAGCCAAATATCTTTGGCAGTTTTTAAGTTAATGGTGGTAGTGAGCACATCTTCAAATAAAGACCCTAATATCCACCCCTGGGTTAGGGCGTCGGACCTCCGCCACCACTGATGTTTTTTGGTTCCAGTCTCGGGTCGTATGCCCTCGATGAAACCAAGCATGTCATGACCTTCCATGAGGCAAAGCATTTGTTTTCGCCACAACAGGTAGTTGCCGTGGCCTGAGAGCCTCACAGAGACAAAATTGGCAACATTTACGGTGTACGGATACGAGTAAGCTGCCACATCTTCCTCTTGAATAGCACTGGATGGTTTTTGAGCTCGAAAATGTGGCTGGTGGAGGATTCTCCGGTGGGTGGTGGTTGTGACGGAGGTGAACCGTAGCGGGAGTGAAGACTCGCGAGTGTATGTATGGCACAAGGAAACTGGCGAGCTTAGACTCGCGAGTGTATGATGGCCATTTATGCTGATGATGAGGGTGGTGATGGTGGTGGTGGTGGTGAGAGTTAGACCATGTGTAGTGGTTTAACTCAATAATGGCCCCACCATGGGGCGTTTTGCAACACGTGGCAGTCCAGTCAGCATGGGGCATTATTGGGGGTTATTGCAAAAGTGCCGTAGTGGGAATAATGCCCAATAACGTCCCTTCCAATCATTAAACAATTATTTTTTATAGAGAAAAGGACAAAAAAAAAAATAAGAAAATGAAACTTACACTTGGACCACTCCCATTGGCCAGTCAACATCTAATCCTCATGCAATTTGTTTGGTTGAGCGTTGTTAATAAAACGCTGATTCACTTTTTTTTTTAAAAAATGCCAAACAACGCCCTATTTAATGGGTGGGGGGGCGTTTTTTGGCGTTATTTTTGAAACAAAAAAAAAAAAAAAGCCCCGCTACAGGGGGTCTTATAGAGAAAGAAGATGAAATAGAGAAAAAGGAGAGACAGAGAAGAAAAGGGGGAGAGGGGTGGGTTGGGGCCCACTTTCTTTAATTATTATATAATTAATAAAATATACAATTAATAACATTTTTATTAGTAAGAGTATTTTAGTCATTTGCCACCAATTTAACACCAAAAACTAACCCCCATCCGCGGTAGAGACTATCCGGAAACGAAAATTGAAAAGTTGGAGACTATAGAGGTAATTTTAGAAAGTTATGGACTAAAGGTGAAAAAAGTTCAAACCACAGGGACTATCCGAGCATTTAACTCTTATGAAATTTACTACGTTATTAAGTATGAGATTACTTCCCACTACAACCTATAATTATTTTGTTTTATTTTCAATATATTATTATTTTAGACTCGTAAAATTGTTTGCAATTGCATTCACGAAGGTAGATGAGGATTGCTTTGTTTCCTTACTTTAGATTTCGACATACATTTAGTTACACTTATATTTTTAACTAGTGCTAATACCCGCAAATTTCGCGGAGTTGAGAAATGGTATGTTTTTTTATTTATTTTTTGAAAAAAATATACATTTAAATTGATCATAATCAAATGCATTGGCTTGAAATTACCAGCTCATTTAGCTATGAACCTTTATGGATATAAATATATCATACATATCCATTACCCGAGATTTAGCTATGAACCTTTATATATGATTTAATATATAAATTACGTACATGTACAACCTAAAAAACATATATAATAATGTTACATATCACATGAATTGAATAATATAACATATCTTTTAAATTTACCACGATATCAAGTGAAATAGTACATGTCTGGTGCTCATGATCGGTACCTCTCTCTCACAGTTGCTTAAAATCATTGTATTTCGGCAAAATAGCCTACACAAAAAATTTAACTTTTTACGTAACTATAGGTCAAGTGTATAATATCTGTGTAAGATTAAATATATTACGTATTAATATTTAATCTAGTAGCCATATAATCATTTACATTATATAGATCAAAATATATAACAATCCTATTATTTAAATTAGTTGGTAATTGTTGATGGACCATATTACCCTTATTAACTAATTAGGGTTTTCTCCTGGGTGCTTATATAAGGAGAATTATGTGGAGGTTAAGGGGTTAGACAGTTACACATTAGAAACACCCCATTAGTCAATAACATCATTTTCGTCCTCCATCTCCAATAACCGATATCCCTTTTCGGTTTCTCTTAGCCACCATCATCAGTCAGCATCCTAAGGAGGAACCAGACCAAGATGACAATCATGTCAACCTTAATGGCTGCGTCTCCATTGCTGGATTCTCTGCTAACCTGTGCTGATGCAATCAAAGGTATGTTTTCATGTTTTCCTTTATGTTCAAACAGAACTGAACCAACATGTGGTATCAGAGCATATGTTGATTAGTCGGTTCTGTTTTTGTATCCATTATTCTGGGATCAAAAATCTGGAAAACGAAAGTTTTAAAGCCTTAAAAAGTTCATCGAAATCAAAAACTGTTTTCGAGTTTAATGAGCCGAAATCCCTGTTTTCGGAAGTTAATGTATTAATGTTTTGACTCGAAATCATAATGGACAAACCTAATATTCGAAATCTGTTAACAAAATTCTTAAAATTCAGATTTCGGATATAAGATTAAGGATATTTAATTTTAGGGTTCATAATGTTCTTAGTGAAAATTCGAAAAATTCCCTAAGTTTTGGAATTCGGATCAAATATTGGGTGTTTTTCCTAGTTTTGATCTAAAATTTATCTATTAGAATTTCGAAATATGTTGTAAGACTTAAATGGATAATATTTCGAAATATTTTGATAATATTTGATCATCTTAAAATAGGAAACATATCTCATAATCCCTTAATTTTCGAATTTTTGTTATGTTATCACAAAAGGAAAAACAGCTATTAAACAGTAGGTTTCGAAATCTTTTATGTTCAAATCGCACAAGATCAGATCTCATAAGGAATGATCTGATCGCATAAGTCAATCGCACAAGATCAGATCACACAAGAGATGATCCGATCGCACAAGACATAATGGATCGCACAAGGCCTTATGGATCACACAAGTTACTTGGGCCTAACGGATCGCACAAGTTACTTGGGCCTTATGGATCGCACAAGTCTACTTGGGCCTTATGGATCGTACAAGTTACTTGGGCCTAACGGATCGCACAAGTTACTTGGGCCTTATGGATCGCACAAGTCTACTCGGGCCTTATGGATCGCACAAGTTCACTTGGGCCTTATGGATCGCACAAGCTTACTTGGACTTTAATGATCGCACAAGTTTTGGGCATTACTGATCGCACAAGACTCGATCCGCGCTAACGGGTGGTTTGCTATTAAATAATTGGTTTTGTAATTACTTAGCTAATTAATAAGGATCAAATAATGTTTTACAAAACCAAAATAGCTTAACTTGAATGAGCTTCTGATATATCATTTCTGGCCAAAGCTGACTTGATACATCTTCTTATCATTCAAGTATTACGAAAGCTATGTTGTGTATGCATCATAAGCATGAATGTCTTAATTTCTGGCCAAAGCTGATTTAATTCATTCATAGATGGCATACTCAACAAGTGCATAACTAAAGTGATTGTTTCAATTCTGGCCAAAGCTGATTTGTTACAACCACTTTGCACATATGCTTAAATGATTACACTTCTGGCCAAAGCTGTTTTGTCTTCGTTTAAGTAGAACTTTTTAGCTAAGTCTATTATTTTGATGTTAGTAATAGACATATCACAATCTCTTCACATAATGATCCTTAGCTTAATGATCCTTAATTAGTTTTTTATGATCATTTCGTCTGCCTTGTTCTTATTACCCATAATGTTACTCACTATAATTTTTTTCTTCTTCTTTATATCAATATCTCATCCACTCTAAATTTTTTAAACCTAAAATGTTTGCTTTATTTAAAGTATTTAAAGTTTCTATAAGAATTAGCTCTTAAATTAAATCCTTGATTATTTCCTAAGACACGATAATCCTATTGCTCTCTTCTAATAAAGATTATAAAGAAGAAAGTTAGAGCATGATGAATAGGAAAAATCGAATATGATGTCTATTATGATAATCAAGAACTCTCTAACGTAAATGCTATCACTAAAGTTATTCCAGATTAAGTCTTTCCTGAGACTAATCTTTATTTATGGAATAATCACTAGAACTCCTAAGATGCATGCCTTAATTTGAAACTCTAAACTATAAAGTTAAGTGGTATATGTGAATACATTATAATGTACAAAAACCATGACCCATAAAGTTAAGGGCTTACGCATGGAAATAAGTACATTTTTCTAGTACATTACATACTAAGATTTTCACTTGTACAATTTGATGCATTATAAATCAACTACAACACTCAAGAAATACCAAAGTATAACGAGTGTGTTGATAAGCAACATATGTACAAAGAAATACATGTTTAAAGCTGGAAAATAAGTTGTTATTCACCTTACAACCACTAATAGTTTAAAAGAGGATTGTTCTAAGGTCCATAGACAAATTACAAGTGCTAATTCCAACTTTAAGGTTCTTCAAGGGAAAATCTCACTGCATAATTATGTCATTAGGCTAGACATAAGCAACGAGACTATCCATTATTCTAAAAGAACAGTTGGGTAAATTAATTAGATAGTCACTTACTAATGATATTTAAGTCTGATAATTCTTTAATATTCCAATTAACACATGATTAGTTGACTCTAGTTCCATACGTTTCCTTACCAGAACTCGACAAATAACTAATATGAGAGTTAGTGACAAAATTAAATGTTAAGGCTATAAGAACCATAATAAGCAGTCTTCTAACAAAGCTTTTCGATACATTACATGTTCTGATTATTAATCAGAGTACAGTATCATTACTTAGGCTATGTCATGAAGGTTGTGAGGTTTGCATAGTCAACATAAAGTCACACTTATCTTAAACTCTCATCTTATTTGTTCTAAATATCTGGATAGAAACATTATTAAAATGAAACTAGATGATACCTTACATTTTCACAACTTTTGTTATCATGCACATGAGAACTTGACAAAAGGAAAATGAGACTTATAAATTTCATCCATTATAACCAAAATTTATGAGAAATCATGACATGGTTAATGAGGATGATTATTCATCTAATCTCATTCTAAGTGATTTTAAATCATGACGTTAAAGCCCTAAATATGACTTGGCTTAAGGAATAAGTATGGGTCCATCATAAGTCATTCTTTGACATTCGTGGAACTTATTCCAAATGGAATATTCAGACATAATTCATTTATCATTTAAAAGACTATCAACTTGTATCTAAATTTTGTCGCATATGGCACACGTTCTTAGAAGAAATCTATTCATATATATATACTTAATAAGATTTCTATTAGATATGTCCCTAAACTTTCTTAGGATATTTGGACATTAAAGAAATCAAATAAAGTCTAACGTATATATGATAGGTTCCCACGTCACGTAGCTCATTGAAATTTCTATTGTAGCATTCTAGAGATATTAAAGATCAGTGGGAGCATTAAGTGTCTTAATAATAACTTGCAATAGTTGCAAGAGGTGGGGAGTGAAAATTTTACATTACCTCAGTTTGCACCTCTTGTACAAGACACCGCTCCATCACGACACTGTTCTATCAATATTTGTCTCCTTAAAATCTAATGCTACTCTTACAAAAGTTTCATAGTTGCTTAATTGTGGGCACACTTAGATTTCTTACCTAAACTAACATAATCCTCAACAAGAGAAATCACAACGACTAACGTCATTAATTTGTTTTCTCTATTAGAATTTGTTGGTCGTTAAGCATTGACCCTAAGCATGCTGAGTTCCTAAAGATTCCTAAGGTCAGTGGGAGCAGTAAAAGTCCTTATTATGATTTGCAAGGAATACAAGAGGCGGGGGGAAGAATGTCATTAAATTTCATTCCAAATTTAACTCCGATTACACCTCTTGTACACCATACTGCACCAACTATTATAAACTTAGAATGAAAATGATAGCAACCTAATCAAGAGCTAATCCATAAAACTGAAACTTCTAATGAACCCAATAATCAACTCAGGAGGTCATCTAGGTTTAAAAGCCTACTAATTTTGATGATTACATAACCTCCCTAATTGAAGTTGAAATGGATTTTGGAAATGTTTACTGATCCTATCTCTTCAAATTAAGCCATTAGTGTCAATCAATATTCTTAATGGAATAAAACAGTTTTCTAGTAAAACTGATTTTATGTGTTCGTATAACGTTTGGGATTTGATTGAACTACCTAAGAGTGTTCATAACTAAACCAAATCCTAATATAAGCGTTAAGACACGAAGAAGCATGATTGATTGTCAAAGGTTGTACTTAGGAAGAGATAAATTATTAAAGAATCTTTATTACATATCTAACAAAAGATTTCTTTAAGGATCATCACTGTTCTAGTAGCTTATAATAGTTTAAAGCTACATTAGATGAACATTATAAACAATTTTCCATAACAAATGGCTGACACATTTATATGTTCATTAGATAACAACCTAAAGTTTCTAACTGAAGGTTAAAGAACACTTTATTTGTAAGCCAATAAAATCCATGTATGGGTTAATGCAAACATCATAATGTGATGAAATCTTAATGTAATTATTTTCATCAACAACTAAGTGGATTAATGTACCTACCTCAAAATGAGTGGGAGCAACTAAGATAAACTTGTCTATATAGATGACATTCTTTTGACAAGTATGTGCTACATAAGTCAAAGTATCGTTAACACAAACTTTGATATAATAAATCTCAGAGATATCTCTTATGTGATTGATATCATAACATACTGAGATAGACCCAATGGGATGTTAGTTCTGTTCCATAAGTTTAACATTAAATGGGTCCTTACATATGTAACTAAATACTGCTCTCCTTTAGAGGATAATAGGATAAGTGAGATTATTTATTTACGCTTCATTAAATTGGAAGCCTTATGTAAGTTTAAGTCTATGCTCGTTTAGATATTACTCACATTGCAACACGCTAGATATGTCTAGATTATTGTGAAGCATCTAATGGAGTATTATAATATCTTTAAAAGGAAACGAGAGACTATAATTTAAAGAAGAAGTGAGAATTAAAACCGGTTTATTACTTTAACTTTGTGATGTTCAAAGATGACGAAATGTAATTTCGGGTATATCCTTATGTTAGCAGACAAAACATATCTCATGGAGGAGTCATAATGCACTGATATTAACAACCTAAGTTATAACGACATTATATAGTCACTAAATGTTGTTGGAAATATATCAGTAGACTCATAAGTTTATTAACTCCATATAATTAATGTTTTGAAGACTTAGTGTGATAAAGTCAGTTACCATGACTCCTTGAACAGTAACAGTTCGAGAGGTGCTGCATTAAGTTTCGATACGTAATTAATTATTCGTTTATGAACGAATTGAGGAAACTAAGTTTTGTATCGAAATCATTCATGATATGCTTAAGGATCCTATAACTGAAGGGCCACTACCCATAAGTCTTATTAAGAGAGCTCATAGACGGGTATTAGTTAATGGCCATGCGCAACTGCATATCGTACTATGAATGACTAAGTATTAGTTAATTTTCCTCATCAGTTTGATTTTGTACGTCTCTAAGAATATGTCAAGTCGACATAATGGCATATAGACAAATAAAGTTACAAATCAAACAAAGGGCTTATGCGTATTTTGATCATGACGATTAGGTTTTAAATTAAGGCTATAGTATGATTAATGGGGGTCCTGAGTCGCATAATGATTCAACGGCTGTATTTTTCTGCTATAGTACTTGTTTAAGGCTAAAATGAGTGTTAACTCCTGATCAGGCTTATCTAATACTCATAGTAAATGATTACTCGGCTAAGTGGGAGAATGTAAGATTAAATATATTACGTATTAATATTTAATCTAGTAGCCATATAATCATTTACATTATATAGATCAAAATATATAACAATCCTATTATTTAAATTAGTTGGTAATTGTTGATGGACCATATTACCCTTATTAACTAATTAGGGTTTCCTCCTGGGTGCTTATATAAGGAGAATTATGTGGAGGTTAAGGGGTTAGACAGTTACACATTAGAAACACCCCATTAGTCAATAACATCATTTTCGTCCTCCATCTCCAATAACCGATATCCCTTTTCGGTTTCTCTTAGCCACCATCATCAGTCAGCACCCTAAGGAGGAACCAGACCAAGATGACAATCATGTCAACCTTAATGGCTGCGTCTCCATTGCTGGATTCTCTGCTAACCTGTGCTGATGCAATCAAAGGTATGTTTTCATGTTTTCCTTTATGTTCAAACAGAACTGAACCAACAATCTGGACTTTTTGTTTCATATCCAAAACCATAAGGGAGTAAGGGCGCTCCACTAGTGATGAAATTCGATCACTCACAACATCCAATCAAGTTTCGCCACGTCATTGAGCTTTATTCCATCACTAGTGATAGATTTTAGTAGAAATGTCCATCACTAGTGATGGGTTTTTTTTTCAATTATAAATTAACAATAAAATTATAAATTATAAATATAAATTTCATTTAAATAAAAAACAATATTTCTAGAAATATTTTAGATTACAACTTAAAAATAAACATATAAAAATAAAAAGATACATAAAGAAAACCTACTCCTCGTCCGAATCCGGAAGTTCCAAACCTAAAGAATCTTCAAGTTCAATTAAATCATATCTCAACCGAAAGTGAATTTCTTCATTGCACAAGTCTTGTTGGACATTTTCGGGAACGGAAACTTGTATCTCGTTGGTTTACGTAGGAACTCTTTGGCATACAATTTAATGATCGTGTTACAAAAGAATTGCAAATATTCACGTGAAATTCTGTCTGACATAGCTAAGTATTCATCATATTGATCGGGAGGATTACCTGTCGCTAGTTGGCGAATGACGGATGTGCATTTTTGTATCGGCGTGAAACTTCGTTTGCCCCTCCCGTCGTAACATTCTTGAAACCATTCTTCGCTTGCTTCGATGTCTCCAACAAGCTTTAAAAATAGATCTTTTGGTAAACGAAACCGATCTCTAAACGTTTCGGCATTGTAGACCGGATTCTCCACAAAATAATCCTTCATTAACACTTCGTTGGCATGTATACGATCACGATCCACCATTTTTTTCTTTGGGCGGCTCGAACCTTCAAGTTCGTTATACTCCTCGAAAAATTCAAGCGTCTCAATGTCGGAAGACGTTTCGCTATCGCTATCGGTGTCTATTGGAAACGAATCTGTAGGAAATATCCATTTTTACCAAAGAAAGTGGTATAAGTTTATGTTTTTTGCGGGTGGAATATGTAGAATGTAGGTGTTTTTTTTGTTGAAAAGATTAAAATAGGTGATATATATATAGTGTTTAAGTTTTTTTTTTTAAATCTCAAATGGTCAAAAACTAACGTATACAACGTTCCAACGTTCAAAAACCAACGTTCACAATCATCTTTCCACGCGTGAAGACCACCACGCGTTGCCACATCCACGCATGATGTTTGGTAGCGGTAGTGGTGTATAACGCGCTTCCACGCGTGATGAATTCCTCACCACGGGGCGCCCCGGGTTGCCTAACTATTATGCTTTTTCCAACGAAACCTCCTCTACAGAGTTAAATGTCATTTTAGTCACTGTGGTTTGGGTCATTTTGTCAGTTTAGTCCAAAGGTTTTATTTTTCGCATGTGGATCCAAAAAGGTTTCATCGTTGTCATTTTAGTCCACTTGGTTAACTTCATCCATTATTTCCGTTGACGATGAAGGCAATTCGGTCATTTTATATGGCCGAATTGCTCTTCTAGTTCACAGAATTACATATAAAATGATCGAATTGCCCTTCTCGTTAATAGAAAAAATGGATGAAATTAACCCAGTGTACTAAAATGGCAATGGTGAAACCTTTTTGGACCCACATATGGAAAATGAAACCTTTGAACTAAACTGTCAAAATGATCTAAACCACAGAGACTAAAATGCCATTTCACTCTCCTCCATATAATAAAATAAATGAACAATAAACCTAAAACATCCTATAACATAATTACTTAAGCATACATACAATTACAAGTAGGAATAACTATTAAGAATAGTGGAGAGAAAAAAAAATCCAATTTTGGAGTTGCAATCAAACACATAAAGATTGTATTGTAAAGATAAGAAACTGAAAGAAGCGACATTTTAGGGATTTAAACTTTTTCCAAAATTCATTGTAGGGTGGGAGTTGGCTACAAAATATATTTTTCCTACAAAGTGTAGGAAGTGTTTTAAGGATGACATGTGGCATTTAGAGATGTTATGTCACACCCCCAAAATACCACCTACGGAAACCCCGCAAGGCGTGTGACGTACCAAAAACGAGTCACTAATCATGTTGAACTCATAACACATTTTCAAATGAATTTACCAATTATAAATAACATGTACCAAAAATAAGTTTAATAAAAATCCAACAAGTTCAGTGGAAGCAATAAGTAAATGTTTCAAAGCAAATGTGTGAAATCAATAAACCCATCAGGTGTATCCAATCAATACGACCCATGACCACCCTAGCCACTCCAGACAGCAAGTTCCAAATCCACGAAATCTAACGACCTGCGAGCATGCAAAAAGTGTATCAGACAAAGCTGGCGAGTTCATAGTTTTGTGAAAACGTTAGTTACCAAGTGTTTAGTTCAGTTCATAGATAATAATGTTGATAATAACTCAAGTACCGTACAAGATAGCTACCAGATTGTTTGCCCGTCCCCAATGACCCTATCCAAACATTGGTCATGATTTAAGGTCATTAGTTCACGCCCGTCCTCTCAGGTACGGTGTGAGGTTGCCAAGCCTAATAGCGCTATCAACTAATACCCCGTTACCTCTTAGGTAACTGTTCGGTATAAAATGGGACTTAAAATGATAGGAAGAGTGTATTATCTAACATTCATGTTTTACCCAAAAGATTTATCCCTCTCAGGGATACCCATTTGACTGTCCCACCCACCGGGACGCATGCTCAAGAGAAATGAACTCACCTTAGATTGCTCGGTTAATTAAATTACTTTGTTCACGGTTGGTCAACCAAGTCCTAGCATGATTACCAATATAGATCAGTTCCACACACACGTGGTTCACACATTACCACAACTATACTAGCAAATCTGTATACAATAATCATGTTTCATATTCTAAGTCCGTCATATAGTTCACATATATGTCCATGATTCACTAGCATGTATCAGTTTAATTATCATCACATAATATGTTATAGGCATTTATATCACATCACATTACTAACACCATCCTTGGTTCGGGTATCAATTCCACGGCCAAATATATTATTAAACACAGTGTGCGGCCCAGTTGGCCCAACGACCCAACTATCGTAATCCAGTGGCTATGTGGCTCTCGGAACCCCTTATCCCATTAAGGAGCAGCCCCACCCGAATGTGCGGCTCTCCCGTGTTGTGTGACTCGGCCAGCCCGACCCAACCTGGTGAACAACCCACCTCTTATTTGCTAACAATCCATTCAACCCAATACATAATCAAAGTAATTTCCAATTCCATCAGAAATATTAATCCATTCATTTACTTTTTAACACCCTTAATAACTAGTTCATTATATGATTACCTCAGAATTTGCTACACAAAAATATCAACATTCAATTCATTCAGATTACACCATCATCACCTAAACCATGGGATCCTAACCTGCCGTCAAATAATCAAACCGCGCAGTTAAACTTGTCAAGTTATCGTCCCACCATATTTATCATCCTAGCACCCATTACTTATCCTAGTTAATCTCTAATTCCATGATAATTGATATCAACACAGCCCATACGTTACGACTTCTAGGACCATACTAATCTAGCCATCCATATCCTATCGTTCAATCAATTAAGTCAATCTAATTATACCACGAAACCCCATATTGCCGATACACATACACATAACAAGACATACACGTAAACAAGATATACACATAAACAAGATATACACATAAACAAGACATCAAGGAATAAAGGTTAAATCCATAAGTAACATACTAACCGAGTACAAGAAAAAGGAGTAACGTGCAAGCTAGAAAGAAGAAGACTTCAATCGCGTGAGGGCTACCGTCGAGCTTAAATAGGTTTAGGGTTTGTGTGTTTAGAAATTATGAGGATAATCCATGCATAATCGCAATTTAAGTTAGGGGTGTACGACTCGGGTTGGGCTTCATGTGCTATGGGCCGAGGGAAACAACATATGTAACGAGTTGGGCTCAGATGCTTCGGTTTGACACAAGTGTGGGTCGAGGTAAGTGTATGCGGCCCATTACATGCATGGCCCAAACTTAACAACAATTTAGACACTAAGGATGGCCCAACCAACCACTCAAACATACTCTAATACGTTCTACGCTCGACAATTTTATCATAGCAAAATGTTTAACAAAAAGTTTAATATAACAAAAACATGAAACGAGCGAATTATCAAAAGTTAGAATCACGAGACTAAACGACACTAACCTTGAAAGTTTGGGTTGTCACATCATCCCTAACTTGAAAGAAATTTCGTCCCGAAATTTGACAAGCAAGCATAGAGAAGTGAAATGATAAATCAAAATTGCTGTAGATTTTCCTCAGATGCCACATCATCTCCAACTTGAAATGGAATTTCGTCTCGAAATTCACCAGTGATACCAGGATTAGCTTGCTCAGCAGGGAAGAGTTGAGGATATTTGAGCTTCATTTGATCCTCGCGCTCCCACGTGAACTCCGGTCCACGTCTTGAGTTCCAGCGAACCCTCACGATCGGGATTCGACTACGCTTACGAACCTTGACTTCTCGATCCATGATTTCGATAGGTTCCTCGACAAACTGCAACTTGTCATCAATTTTGAGCTCTTGGAATGGTACAACCAGTGTTTCATCAGATAAACACTTCTTTAGCTGCGAAACATGAAAGACATCATGAACATTACCCAACTCAGCAGGTAACTCACGGTTTCTTACGCTTGTCAGCGTAGCTTTTCTGACGGTCACGTGCTGCCGCCATACGGTTTCTGATCTGGGCAATCTTTTCTGAAGTTTCAAGTACAAGCTCAGGACCCGTGATCTGGCTGTCACCCACCTCAGCCCAACAGAGAGGAGAACGACATTTTCGCCCATACAATGCTTCAAATGGAACTGCCTGAATGCTGGTATGGTAGTTGTTGTTGTAGGAAAACTCTATCAACGGCAATTGTTTCTCCCATCCCTTTCCAAAATCAATCACACACGCTCGCAGCATGTCTTCAAGTGTCTGGATGGTTCGCTAGCTCTGACCATCCGTCTGTGGGTGATAAGCAGTACTCATATCGAGACGTGAACCAAATGACTTATGCATCGACTGCCATAAATCGGATATGAAACGCAGATCTTGATCTGAGATAATAGAGGTTGGCCCCCGTGCCTAGAAACCACTTCCCTAAGATAAACAGCTGCAAGTTGTGAAAACTTATCCGTTTCCTTGATTGCTAGAAAATGTGCTGACTTCGTGAGACGGTTAACGATCACCCATATGGTATTGTTTCTGCTTTGAGTTCTTGGCAAACCGGTGACGAAATCCATAGCAATCTGCTCCCATTTCCACATGGGTATTTCCGGTTGTTGAAGCAGGCCTGAGGGTTTCGGGTACTCCACTTTGACTTTAGCACAAGTTAAACACTTACTCACATATGTTGCTATGTGAGCTTTCATCTTCTGCCACCAATACATGACTTTGAGATCCTGATACATTTTATCTGAACCCGGGTGAACAGAATATCGTGACTTGTGCGCTTCATCCATCACAAGCTCTCTAAGATCATCATACAAAGGAACCCATATCCGTTCCATAAAATAATGAATGCCGTCAGATCTCTCCATAAGTCCTTTTTCCATGCCCCACAAATTTTTAGCCTTAAGATTTTCTTCTTTTAATGCTTCGATCTGAGCGGAACGAATCTAATCAGGTAAGTTAGAGTGGATAGTGAGCTGCAGAGCGCGAACACATTTAGGCTTTGTCTCCTTTCGACTAAGGGCATCAGCTACGACGTTAGCTTTACCCGGGTGATATTTGATGCCACAATCGTAGTCGTTCAAAAGTTCCACCCAACGACGCTATCGCATGTTCAACTCTTTCTGATCGAAAATATGCTGAAGGCTCCTGTGATCAGTATAGATAGTGCATTTGGTGCCATACAGATAATGCCTCCAGATTTTTAGCGTGAAAATCACGGCCCCCAACTCAAAGTCGTGAGTCGTGTAGTTCTTCTCATGAACCTTCAGCTGTCGAGAAGCGTAAGCGATTACCTTCTCGCGTTGCATCAGCACACAACCGAGACCCTGAATAGAAGCATCACAATATACCACAAAATCTTCGGTACCCTCAGGTAGGGACAAGATAGGTGCGCTGCAAAGTTTATGTTTCAAGAGTTGGAAAGCATCCTCCTGCTTCGTTCCCCAAGAGTATACAACGCTCTTCTGCGTCAATGACGTAAGAGGTTGTGTGATCCTTGAGAAATCCTTAATAAACCGACGATAGTACCCAGCGAGACCAAGAAATTGTCGCACCTCCGAAGGATTCTTCGGTGCCACCCAATTTCTAATAGCATCGATCTTAGCAGGATCCACGTGTATCCCCATTTCGTTAACAATGTGACCAAGAAAATGTACTTCCCGAATCCAGAAATCACACTTAGAGAACTTCGTGTAAAGTTGCTCCTTCCGCAGGAGTTCCAAGATAAGACGTAAGCGTCACTCGTGGTCTTCCTTGCTCTTGGAGTAGATCAAGATGTCGTCGATGAACACAATAACAAAATCGTCGAGATACGGTTTGCACACGCGGTTCATGAGATACATGAAGACCGCTGGTGCGTTAGTCAACCCAAATGGCATAACCAAAAATTCATAGTGGCCATACCGCATTCGAAAAGCCGTTCTAGGAACATCATCCTCTCGGACTCGCACCTAATGATAGCCCGATCTTAAATCGATCTTTGAATAAAAGCTTGACCCTTGCAACTGGTCAAACAAATCGTCGATACGTGGTGAAGGATAAGGGTTCTTGACGGTCACCTTGTTGAGTTCACGGTAATCTATACACATTCGAAAGGACCCGTCTTTCTTCTTCTGTAACACCTCGTAAATTCATGTCCAATAATGTATCGACACGTGTCATGAGCTTTAAACGTGTAAAAGATTACTTTAGAGCGACTAAAGTTGACAAACAAAGAAAGTATGTGAATAAAAGGGTTCAAAGTGTCAACAATGGATAAATATACTTTACTATAACCCTACACGATGTTTACACCCTTAAACGAATGAGTCATGGATCATACGAAGCTAATTGTGAGAGAAAGTGAGAAATAACAAACCACAGTGGTTAAATGTGTCAACATGTTTAAAGTATACCTCTGAGTGACATTTTAGCAAACCCGAAGCTTTGTAATGATTAATTATGCTCACTAGAATAAGTGATAAAAATTTCACAAGGTTTCGATAAAGTATGAGAAAGTTATGACAATATTCGTATACGAGGGGTTAAAAGCGTCAACGTTGAAATTTGTGACTTTTCGGGTGATCACAAGGTTAACCGAGGACTTAACGGTGTTTGGTTATGTCATGGAGCCCTTAAAAGTCAAGTTAGAGGGCCAAAAGTCCAAGAAATAAACTCAAAACCACGTTTGGAAGGACCAGGGACCAAAAATGCAATTGCTGAAACTTGTTTGGCTGGTTCTGGGAAGCCACACGGGCCGCGTAAGGTATGTATGGATCCTTACGCGGGCCGCCTGGGACTACCAGCGACAGAATTCATCTGCATGTGCCAGTTTAGGTCTGTTAACCGACTTTAGAAGCTTGTTTTGCATACCAGGGACTCCTCCAATGGTATTACATGCAATAGGGGCACTTGTACTGATCTCATAACACTTGTAGACTTCCTTGGCATGATCCTAAGTGATCAAATTACCTATATAAGAACCCACTTGTTGCAACTCTTGTGCACACTCACTTGAAACTCTCACAACTTCACTTCTGGAGAATTTTGGAGCTCAAGCACCCTTCCTAGGAGTCACTAGTCGTGCTTAGGACCCTTGTAAGTGTCCTTAACTTTCTTAAATTCAGTTTAGCTTAGTTATTTAGCTTAAAGTCAAACCGTCGTAATTAGAGTTTGACTTTGTGATAAATCATAATTTATCCAGTCAATTTTCAAATTGAAAGTACCTATGAGTTGGTAATTATGTGGGCAATAAACCCTTAAAAGGACACCCTCTGATTCCCACTCTAACTAGGTCAAATGTCGGGTCAAAGTTTATCTTAAAAGTCAACAGAAAGCGTATTTTCAAATTAATGCATAATTAACAATGTAGGAGCCATGCAACCTGTTTTATCATTAATATAACTTGGTAATTAATGTAAGAACATGTTCAACCCGACAATTTTCAGTCTAGGCTTGGTTCGGAACCGAAAGTCGCATAATTTGACTTTTGCTTTGACTTTCAGTTCTGACCCAATGTAGCATTTTTGGGAATGCCTTAGAACTTTATTAGGACCAGGTTACATGTTAGTATAACCCTCTGTGATTATACAACTTGGTTCATTAGTTATCCCATTCATATACATGTTTCCGTTAAATGCTTAAATGTTGACTATTATGCCCATATGACCTTAAAACGTGATTTTTGAAAATGTAAAAGAATAGAAACCTTAGTTACTGATTTATAAAGTTGTCCCTAAAATTTGACATCAGTTTGAGGTCTAGATTAGGAGTTATGCTCATTAGCGTAATTAGAAAGCTTTTTACTAAATAAAAGGCGTAATTAGCATATAGCCTATCTAAACCTGATTTTTGATACCAAACTTTTTACCCACTAATGTAATATAATATTTTGGGATTTTTGAAGATTTTTATTTAATTTTAGGCTGAGCATAACATAGAGTTCTAAGCTTGATTCGGTAATTACCGGTTTTGCCCTTTTGGCCTATAAAATGAGTTTTACAAATTATTTTGATACCAAACCTTTTTCTACTGATCTAATATGATAAATAGAATATTTTGAACCTTCTGGAATAATAAAAATATCAGCTTTTCTTATAAAACCCGGAAATCGCCTAAAACCGCCTTTTTACGCGTTTTAAACGCATAGTATGTATTAAAACTATCTTAAATATATAAGACTTGATACCTACTGATATTTTAAGTAAATTATTATATTTTAACAGTAAGCAAAGGTTTTAAACTCAGATTTCCAGAATTGACCTTTTAGGCTTATGTGAAATTACCAAAATGCCCCTACGGTGCATAGTTTAGTTATAAATGGTAAATCTCACATATATGTAATACCCTACTGATATAACCTATGAAATTAAGTATATTTACTGATTATATCATACCTGAAACTCAGATTTATATTAAATCTCTTTTATAACCTTTTAAATGACCAAAATACCCCTACGGGGCATAATTTGAGTTTAAATCCACTTTGGGCATAATAGAAGATATCTTACTGATGTCTCAACATATTTAAGGCATATTAACTTAGGAAAACTGTATATGGCTCTTATGGTTACCCATTACACATCTTTCGCGTTCGGTTCGGTTTATGTAACTAGTTTGCATAAATTAGCCGAAACAGGTCAAACCTTATCATTTTTGTCTCAAAATCCAGAATGTGTTTAGTTTACCCATATTACACAAGTCTCCAAACTTTTCGGGTCTAAAACACATTCTATTCCAGTCTCCGCTTAATCGTGCGTTTAAACCGTATATTGTTTTAAAACTAACCGGTCTAAGTTTAGGCTTAATTAAAGATCCGTTAGGAATCTAATAGGTTATTAAAAACCTTTGTTCCAGAATAGGAGACCCGGTAAAAGCTACGTGCACTTGCTGTTTGTGATTAATACTTGCAAAGGTAAATATTTTTAACTTATTTTCCCTATACGGGCTTGGGGTACGGTATATAAAATACCGCTTGGTCGGGAATTGAATTTTTAATTGTATGAAGATTAATTTATTGATATGTCCCGTTTAAATTGTTTTGTTTGCTTAAAGCCTTTGGGGGTTAATAACCATGTCCTGGATATCCTTGGCATCATTTTACGAAATGGCCACGACCTAAGCACAGGGTGTAGGCGTACACCCGACAGTGCATAAATAAATATTAAGGTATAACCGCCGGTTTCGGGAATAACCCGCCGCGGGACTATACCCTGTGGTGTGTCTATTAATCTTTAACCCGACGTCAATCCAGGCTACTAAACGTATAACGAACATGTAATTCTTTTACGAGTTTATATATAAATAATTATCCCAAGTTATAAAATGTTTTATGCCTTGTGCATTCAAATCAATTTTTCTAAACCCTTTTCAAAATGAGTCAGTTAATTGTATTTACCAGTGTAAACTGACGTATTTTCCCAAAAAGGTTAAGTGCAGGTACTAAGCGTAATAGGCTGGCCTCTCCTTAGCATCATTAAGAGTCTCGCAAGCTTGGTTGCATTTAAGTCTGATGAACTATGTTTCTTTTTTTTATTCGATCCGCCTGTGGATCTGTTTCAACTATTTTGTGATACTTAATATTACAATTTATTCGGTTGAAATAAATCTATCTTTTGCTTCCGCTGTGCATTTAAAATTGTGTTGTTTGACTATGATGATATCAACTACGTCATGATACTCCCCACCGGGCCCACCGGTAATACGTGGAAATATCGGGGTGTGACATCTTCACAAATAAAACTGGGGCTCCCCAAGGTGAAGAACTGGGTCGGATAAAATCTCTATCCAACAGCTCTTGGAGTTGATTTGACAACTCCTGTAACTCTCCTGGTGCAAGACGGTAAGGAGCATGAGCAATCAGGGCGGCTCCTGGTGTGAGGTCAATCTTAAATTCCACCTGACGATGTGGAGGTAAACCAGGAAGCTCTTCAGGAAACACATCAGGAAACTCACGAACAACTGGAAAGTCTTCGATCCTTCTCTCATCAGGTTGAGAATCCGTAACAAGAGCTAAAATAGCAGGATAGCCCTTACGCAGACACTTCTGAGCCTTCATAGCTAAGATGATGCCAACCATTGCACCACTACGATGACCTTGAACCGACAAAGATTCTCCACTAGGGAGAGGGATACGCACGATTTTCTCTTTACAGAGAATTTCCGCCTGATGCTTAGACAACTAATCCATGGCAACTACCACATCAAAACTTCCAAGAGTAACGGGGAGTAGGTCAATGTCAAACACTTGACCCATAAGATCGAGTTTACACCCAACGAGGACATGTGAAGCTTCAATCGATTTACCATCAGCTAGTTCTACTACATGTTTGTGTACAAGAGGTGTAGGACTCAACCCTAACTGACGACTGAACCCCAAAGATACATAACTCCAATCGGCATCAGATTCGAATAAAACAGAAGCAAATAGATTGTTTACTGAAAACGTACCAGTCACCACGTTGCCATCATTCCTAGCCTCCCCAACACTAATAGTAAACACTCTCCCACGTGCATCGTTCCCACCATTGTTCCCATTGTTGTTATTCCCAGTGTTGTTGTTATTATTACCCGTATTCTGATTTAACTGAGGGAAATCCCGCCTGAAATGACCCTCGTCGCCACACTGAAAACAAACCTTGCGATTACCCTGATTCTGCTGAGGCTGCTGTCTATCCTGCTGCTGCGGCTGTTTATGCTGTGGGGGTTGCTGCTGCTGTTGCTGTCTTGGGAGTGGAGCCCTACAATCTCTAGCCACGTGACCCACTTTGTTGCACCTGTGACAGACTCGGGTACACGGCCCACGATGATGAAAGTTGCACTTGTTACATTTTGGCCGCTTCCCCGCGTAAGAACTCTGATTCAAATTACTGCTCTGGTTCTGATTAACAGGAGAGGACTGACTGAAACTGCGATTGCTACCGGTGTCTGGTTTCTTCTGTGACTGTATCGAATTGGACGCCTTGTCCACATTATTCCATTTGCGCTTGCTGTCAGTGGCGGGGGTAGTAGCTGTAGCAGTTGTAGCAGAAACACACGGTAGTAGCGAGCCATGCTCCACCTCCTGATCCGTGATCTTGTGGGCTAGACGTATGATTCGAGGCAGGTTGTCGAGATTTGCAGCAGTGACCAAACTCTTGACTGACGGTGCTAAACCTTTGATGTACAATTCGATTCTTCGGGGTGGTGGTCGTGATAAGTTAGGACACATATTCGCGAGCTCATGTGACCTTTTCGTATACGCTTCAATCTCAGACCCTTCCATCTTCAAATTGCAGTACTCCTTCTCAAGCTTCTAAATCTCATCACGAGGACAGTACTCCTCTCGCATCAACTCCTTGAAATCATCCCAAGTAGTTGCATTAGCCATTTCAATGCCCAACATTTGCACCTGGGCATTCCACCAAGTTAAGGCACCATCCTCCAATGTGCCTGTAGCATACTTCACCCGGTCCCCCACGGGAGAGTTACACATAGCAAAGACCGATTCTGCCTTCTCAAACCAATGCAGGAGTCCCACAGCTCCTTCAGTCCCACTAAACGTCTGTGGCTTACAATCCATGAACGTCTTAAACGTGCAGACAGGCGGATTGTTTTAATTCGCAGGTTGACCTAAAAACGAAAGAAAGTACAACACACGGTTAAAATTTGGGTACGCAACACAGGGATAAGGAATGATTGGCACATATCGTACCAGCCTGATAAGCCGCTAGGGCTTCAGCCACACGAGTGTTGATCAGATCGGTTAACTCGGCCTGAGTCATAACAATGTTGCCACGTCCACTGCCGCGGCCTCCACCACGTCCACCATTATGTCCACTCATGATTCTATATAAAAGAAGGGGAAAAGTGTAACACCTCGTAAAATCACGTCCAATAAAGTATTGACACGTGTAATAAACCCTAATAAAGTCAAACCTTGAATATAAGGGACTAATTTTTCGAAAAATCGAAAAACATTAACCATGAAAGAACTGGAAGTATTATCATACCTAAAATAAGTTTCTAAATAACCTTTTACGGTCTTATATTCACAAATGAGCCACTTGTTAATCAAGTGTAGCCGTTTATGTGATTAATTGAAAGTTTGCGCAATAAAGGGTTAAAAGCGTCAACATGTTAATTCTTACCTCTGAGTGACCTTTTAACAAACCGTGAGCCTCATGATATTTGATTATACTCTCGGGAATGCCAATCATTGGCCATCCAAGGCTTTTATGCCTAAAAGTGAAGTTACGCGCAACTTTGCAAGTATAAGGGACTAGAAGTGTCAACATGTTTAATTATACCTCTGAATGACCTTTTATCGAGCCCGAAGCATTATCATGTTTAATAATACTTTCATGAATGCCTAATATGGTTTAGATAAGGCTTCAATGCTATTAAAGAACGAGATGTGCAAGTTGCGCAATAGAGGGACCTAAAGCATCAAACTGCAAAAGTATGTCGATTCGTATGTTATCGGACCTTCCAGAATATGACCATGAGTTATACATACCCTAATTATCCTTTATATAGCTTAGATATAGGCTTAGAGGTGTTTGGTTCTCAAAAATAAACTTTTAAGTCATACAGGGACCAAAAGTGTCAAAAAGCGCACAAGTTTGCGTTTACGCGCATATCTTACATTCTGAGTATCCCCGTACACCCAAATATTTATGTAAGCACTAAAATATTTTATTTTAGTGTTTGGCTTGATAAAATTCCACTCGTCGCGTCGTTTGAATTGTTTTTCGCGTCCGTCCGTGTTTCGTCGTAATTAGCCGAACAACGAGACCGTACGACCAAACGAACCGACATCCGGCATATTTTTTAGCATGTTTCATGTTCCCTATACTTAGGAATCATTGTAGAGCCTTAAAAATGGTTTAACGGGCCTTGGATGTGTCAGAAATGGCATTTGGAAGTGCAGGGGCTAAAGCTGTCAACAAGAAAAAGTTTCTGAGTGCAGACCAGGTCCTTACGGACCGTATGCTATGGACCTTACGGTCCGTAAGCAGGTCCCAGATGCAGCAACTCAGAAAAAATGGGTGTTCAGCCCATGTAACGACTTATATGGCCCTTAAACACTTCCAAGAGCCGCCTAAACTATTTCTTAGGCCTTAGGGACACTTGTTAATCATCAGGGATCATGTATAGCATGATTTGTCACGATCTTAATGGATCAAAATCACTATAAAAAGGCCCTTTGGTTGCAACTTTGTGATCATTCATTCCATCTGCTTTCTTGGAGCTTCCTGGAGCATAAGAGCAGACCCAAGCCATCTCTAATAGTGCATTAGACTTTGGTAAGTATGCTTAACCTTTCTTAGTTGAGTTTTACTTAGTTTTAGCTTAAAAGTCGAACCGTCGTAATTAACGGTTGACTTAGCGATTAATCATTAATGGTCCAGTGATTAGTCGAGTTTAGAGTAGTTATAAGTTGGTAATTATGTGGGCAATAAACCCTTAAAATGGCACCCTCTGATTCCCGTTCTAACTAGATCAAATGTCGGGTCAAAGTTGTTTATAAAAAGTCAACAGGATCCTAATTTGCGATTTAAAACATAATTAACAATGTAGAAGCTTTGCAACCTGTTTTATTACTCTTATAACTTAGTAATTAATGTAAGAACATGTCTAAGCATGTTCGACCCGACAATTTTCTGTTTAGACCCGGTTCGGAACCGAAAGTCGCAAAAGTTTGACTTTTGCTTTGACTTATGTTCTGACCCGATTTAGTATGGTTTGGAAATGCCTTAGAGCTTCCTTAGGAGAAGGTTACATGATAGTATAACCCTCTGTGGTTGGATCGTTGATTGTCCTATTTGTTTACACGTTTCCGTTAAATGCTTAATGTTGACCATAATGCCCTTTTGATCATAAAACGAGAATTTTGGAAATATGAAAGGACAATAATCTTTATTACTAATTTATAAACATGTCCCTAAAATTTCACATCAGTTTGAGGTCTAGATTAGGAGTTATGCTCATTAGCGTAATTATAACGCTTTTTAGTAATTAAAACGGCGCAATTAGCATAAAGCCTATCTAAACCCAATTTTGACACCAAACCTTTTACCCACTGATGTAATATAATATTTTGGGATTTTTAATTGTTTTTAACCTGCTCATAACCTAAGGTTATGGCATTGATTCGGTAAATACCGATTATACCATTTTTGTGTATAAAATGAGTTTTACATAGTATTTTGACACCAATCCAATTGCTACTGATTATATATAATAAATAAAGTATTTTGAACCTTATAACCTGATCAGAAAACTCAGATTTCCTGTATAACCCAGAAATCGCTTAAAATGGCTTTTTAAGCGTATTAAACGCATAGTTTGGGTTGAAACCATTTTGGCATATAAGACTTATTACCAACTGATATGACCTAATAAAATAAGTTATTCTACTGATGTATTCAGACCCGAATCTCAGAATTTTAATTAACCTCTTTTATAATCTTTAAAATGACCAAAATACCCCTACGGGGCTCATTTTGAGATTAAACTCGTTTTGGGCATAATGGAAGATATCCTACTGATATCACAACATATTAAAGGCATATTAACTTAGGAAACCTGTATATGACTCTTTTGGTTACTCGTTACACACTTTTCGCGTTCGGATCGGCTTATGTGACTAGTTCGCATATATTAGCCGAAACGGGTCAAACCATATCATTTTTGTCTCAAAATCCAGAATGTGTTTAAGTTACCCATATTAAACAAGAATACAAGCTTGTCGGGTCAAAACCACATTCTAAACCGGTCTTCGCTTTATCATGCGTCTGACCGTATCTTCCTTTTGAAAACTAACCGGTCTAAGTCAAGACTTAATTAAAGACCCGTTAGGATTCTAATAGGTTATTAAAAACCTTCGTTCCAGATTTAGGAGCCCAGTAAAAGCTATCTGTACTTGCTGATTTGATTCGGCTGGGATTGAATTTATATTTAGCTCAGGTAAATACTTTTAACTTATTTTCCCTATACGGGCTTGGGGTACGGTATATAAAATACCGCTTGGTCGGGCATTAAATCTTCCATCGTATGGTGGTTAATTGATATTGATCGGCCCGTTTAAATTGTTTTGTTTGCTTAAAGCCTTTGGGAGGTTAATAACCATGTCCCGGATATCCTTGGCATCATTTTACGAAATGGCCACGACCTAAGCGCGGGGTGTAGGCGTACACCCGTCAGTGCCAAATAAATAATGTGGTGTGTCTATTGATCTTTAACCCGGCACGATCCGGGCTACTGAACGCATAAGGTACATGTAATTCTTTTACGAGATTATATATTTAAATAATTATCCCAAGTTATAAAGAGTTTGTGCCACGTGCATTCAAATCAATTTTATAAAATTTTTCAAAATGAGTCAGTTGATAGTATTTACCAGTGTAAACTGACGTATTTTCCAAAAAGGCTAAATGCAGGTACTATACGTAATAGGCTGGCTACTCCAGGCATCAATAATCAAGTCTCGCAAGCTTTAGATGTTAAAGTCTGTTGAACAGTGTTATCTTTCTATTTTAGATCCGCCTGTGGATCCTTTACTTTCCGTTGTAATACTTGATATTACTTTATATTCGGATTGTAATATATTTATATTTTGCTTCAGCTGTGCATTTATATATTGTGTTGTTTGACTATGATGATATCAACTACGTCACGATACTCCCCTACCTGGCCCACCGGTCAAACGTGGAAATATCGGGGTGTGACAGGTTGGTATCAGAGCCAACACTGAGTGAATTAAACACTAGCCTTTTGTGTTTAATCTCAGTTACACGATTGCACATTTTTATTCTGAGTCTAGACCTAACATAGGAATACCCTTATCTCTATTCGGAGAATTTTTGCTTTAAATTCTATATTCTAATACGTCGCTAAGCAAAGAAGCCGTAGTGGAATTTCTCCCCAATTGAAGCCTAGGGAAGGCCGAGCTTCGTGCTGCGACTAGGATGAAACGTGCATCCAGGGAGAAAACATTCAGAAATAAAATAAAGAAGAAAACTCCTTCTGCTAAAGATCGTTTCTTTAATAGTCCTTATAAGGACATATTTATCCTTCAGTCCCTTTGAGGACAACATTATTCCTTTCTAGTCCCATTTAGGGCAAACCTGAACTCTTTAAATTTTATAGTGGAATGATTAAATTTAAATTTTCATTCTAAACATGAAATATGAAATAAATGAAAAATAACATTTCTTTTACAAGATCTACCATTATAATAAGATGACAAAATCTAAAAAGGGACAAGACCTAGCTCATGTGTCGTTTTAAGACAGGGCCAAGATGGTAGTTCCACAATTAGATTCAGATCCTTGTTTACATCTCAATTTAGGATTGTTCTGCGTTAAATATTAAAAGAATCTTAAAGGTAAAACCTAGCCTAAATGTCAATGCAGACATGGCCAAGATGGTAAAACCTAGCCTAAATGTCAATGCAGACATGGCCAAGATGGTAAAACCTAGCCTAAATGTCATTGCAGACATGGCCAAGACGGTAAAACCTATCCAAAAGATTCCAATCCCTGTTAACATCTGTAAGTATGTTAACATTTTTGGCAAACTGTGAATCGTTAAAGTCACACATGCCATCTTTTAAAAAGGGGGTTAATCTAAATTCCCTTATTTGAAATAATCATCCCTTAAGGGTGAAGTACCCACGGGCTATAATTAACGTCCTCTGAGACTAAAGACAGTGGTAGCCTACAACTCCCTGTCAAGAAATGGTAATGAACTTTGATTCAAACCTTAATGCCTCGATTATCTGAAATCATGGCTTATATCATCCTATAAGATGATCATATTATAAACATCCCTTAGAAGGGAAGTGCCTACGGGCTATAGTTAATGTCCTCTGAGACTAAAGACAGTGGTAGCCTACAACTCCCTGTTAAGAAAAGGTAATGAACTTTGATTCAAACCTTAATGCCTCGATTCTCTGAAATCATGGCTTATATCATCCTATAAGATGATCATATTATAAACATCTCTTAGAAGGGAAGTGCCTACGGGCTATAGCTAATGTCCTCTGAGACTAAAGACAGTGGTAGCCTACAACTCCCGGTCAAGAAAAGGTAATGAACTTTGATTCAAACCTTAATGCCTCGATTCTCTGAAATCATGGCTTATAAATTAAACTTGTCCACGTGACTAGGCCTTTTGTGCTATTACTAACTTATAAATTAGGATTTATGATAAAAATCCTGAATAAAATAAATATCTTTCCTTTCCTGCCAGTATACATATTAAAAAGAATCTTAAAGGTACGACCTAGCCTGTATGACATTCCAGACGAGGCCAAGATGGTAGAACCTATTCAAAGGATTCAAATCCTTGTAACATTGTAAATATGTTAACACTCCTGGCAACAGTGATGTGATAAAATCACACTTGTCATCTTTATATTAGGAAATTTTTCCAAACCCCCTTGTTTAGCCTAATGATCAATAGGAATCATGGCTAATAAACATCGAACATGATGTATACATCAAAACATCCATTTAAGATGTATGCCAGCGGGCAAAGATGTAATTATGACAAAGATAGTTTCCTTTCATAACTTCCTACCAAAAGGCAATGAACTATGAAATTTATCCGACCCAAAGGATCATTGATTATGTGACAACCCTCACCAAACCAGGTATCCGTAAGAATTAATTAATATTTAGTTACTGCTTAATTACTGTGCTTGCTTACAACTGTGATTAAACTATTTACTGATTTATGATACATACATGCTCATGCATCACATTTTATACTGTCACTCTGTTATTTATACACAACCGTCAGTGACAACCTTGATGCACAAAAGCACAGTGAGCACACTATACGGGATACCCAGTAAACATGCTGACATAGCCAACATCAGACAGACACTGTCTCTAAGGCCAGTATGAGCCTAGTTTACTACACTAGTAGGGAGTGTAGGGAGGTGAGGATTGTAGAACTGCGTCACTAGGTGATAATTATAGTGACCGGATGTGCCTAAAACGTACTTTATGTACAAAATTCTGCACTTTAAATAAAAAAATTCAGCATTTAGCTAACTAGTAAAGTGCCAAAACATGAGAAAAATATTACTAGACACTTTCCAAAGTGTCGGGAATAAATTGTGTCACTAAAAATAATATTAACGACACTTTATATATTTATTTAGCACTTTAACGGATTAATATCCAACCCAACAACCGGACTTAACCCGGAACATAAAAATATTGTCTATGACATTGTTACATTTTTTTCCGAGCTAGTCATAGTCCCTGAGCACTATAACCCCTTACATAATACCCGGTACCCACTGAACACTAGACATAACATTAAACCCCCACTACTTAACATTATTACCCCAAAATAATACACTTACCCCCATATGAAATTGACGGCACATCATGGCCCCTTTTCTCAATTTACGATTTCCCATGTGCCAAAAAGATCCATCAATTCCCATGCAAAAGATCCTAGTACTTACACTAGCACTACTTACACTTAGCACCCCTAAATTACTTATATAGTTACCAAATAACTTTACAATTTAACCCCCCCCCATTACATGAAATCGATTCTTATGTGCCCCCCCCCACCATACGATTTTTGTATCTCAACCACAAGACTTTTTCTTTGAATATTTTCCTTAGTTCCCATGCAATCTCATCTTGGTTTTTGTAAATATTGTGCATGTACTTCTGTGAACATAAGGACCTTTGGTCAAAGGGTTTAAAGTATTATATTAACCTCCATTACCCTCACCACTTACATTAATCACCAACACAAAAAGATCCTTTCTCTCCTTCCTTTGAAAAGCTACGGCCGAACATATTCCCACACACACATTTATTTCCATTTCAATCCAACCAATTCAAAGCTCACTACAAGGTGTAACAAGGCGAATCACGGAGTGTGGAGCTTACGGATCGTCAAGGACCTCCCTCGTTTATCTTTAACCACTCGTTTTTCGTCTAGTTTCTTCCCTAGCCTTGAGCTAGTAGTAAGTGACTCTAAACGCCTTCTTAAGCTTGTTTAAAATGGTTAATAAGAATTTTGTCGGTTAAAATTCATGATCATGTAAGAACAAAAATTAAAAGTCTACTAAAATAATATAAACAAAGTGGTTAATGGATTAATAATGGTGTAAAACTTATAAAACTAGTGTTGTTATGATTATTTTTGGTTGTTGATTGCTAGTATGGGAATGGATCGTCATCAAACCCGCTAGATCATGTTCACAAAACATGAACTAGCCTTATGTTTAGTTGTAAAGTTTCTAGATGACGAACCCTTTCCAACATAAACATGAACTTGTGTAAAAACAATTTTTCTTATAAAATAGAGTTCTAAACTAGTAGATCTACGGATCTACAAGTGGTATTTTCAAGGGACCAAGTGTCAAAAGAAATCATATTTTTAAAGCCGGATCTTTCCTAAACAAAGGTGATTTTTGTAAACACACAAGTGTGTAGACACTTGTGTGACAAAAAGTTTTAACAAAGAATTGTTTTTGTAATATTTGACAAGAAGATGTACAAATGCATTTTCTGAAAGAACAAGATTCGTGAGAAACCGATTTTATTTATAGAAAGATCTACTAAAAATATGGGGAAAATTACTACATATCTTACTCAAACCACAAGTTCATGTGTTTTGCGATTTATATCTATTTTGACTAGTTTGATGATGGAATATTGTTTGTTAATGTTGGGAACATTGTTGAATTGAATCTTTAAAAGAAAATGATACGCTTGAAAGCGTGGCCACCTCCAGTTACAGAGGAAACTCTGGCGAAAATTTTCCAAAAATCTAACACTTGTAAATATTTTTATCACAAGTGTTATGGATATACTTTTTTTAACTTGTTTTCCCAAATAACTTTCGCCACGATTTTTATTACGAAACTTCCAAGTGTCGGAGGTGGGATTTTCACAAAATAAAACTTGCTAAAATATATATTTAGTATATATTTTTCATAACAACACTTGTGAGATTTTTATGATTATTTTGTGAATTACGTAAATATTATTTTTAGGGTAAAAATAATATTACTAAATATTAACGGCTCCAAAATAATAATGAACGCCTTCACAATAATTATTTAAGTTACACCGGTATTATTAATACCACCCGAACTTTACAACGTAACTTACGTATTTTCAGAAAATACTCATAAGCGTGTATTTTGTCAGAAGTATTATTTTGGAAAAAAAATTATATGGAATAAAATATAATTTTTTTGGGAAAAATATTTATATTTTGGAGATAGAAATAAAATATATTACATTAAGTGAGACTTAATATATATTTCAAAGTTATACGAACGCACATGTATTAAAACCCCCATCCTTGGGAAGGAATATATTTACAAAATAATTACGAAGTGTAATTACGAAATAGTTGCCTAACTATTTCCCGAAGACATTAAACCTTAAGCTAAGGCACGGCCGTCCGTCTAATAGAAGTTAGTACGTGTAGGTCGTCGCACAACAGGTTGACCAGGAGATTTCTTGTTAGAGACGCACTTCAGTGAGTTCATGTCCCCCTTTTCTCTTAACTATTTTCAGTTTTTATACTGCGGGGGTGAAATACATGTTACTATGATTACGAATACTTTTTACATGGTATGGTTAACTTAAGAAGGGTTAGGACGTACAGATCATGTGAGTGAGTAGGCGCAACTTGAGGCCATTAATCCTCGTGTAGGACCGAGGGACATTAGTGATAGATCTATTTGGGTGTAGCGAGCCCCACTCCTGAGCCCGCGTAATGGACCAGGTGGTGACTAAGTGCCCGACGCACAAATCCGCTAGGGTTGAGTCTTCCTGCATCACTTTACACATATCATTGGCTTTGCAACCCAATGGTGATCTCTTTTTTTCCTTATTTGCTACATACCAGGATTTTATACTTACAAAGGTTTTACATACTCACTTACACATGAACTCGCTCAACATTATGTTGATTTTTCCAACTTACATGTATTTCAGGGAACTAAGGATCTGGTACGGTATGCTACGTTTTCTTGCTGCGTAGAGTTATGGGATCATCCGAGTTTAAGGGTTGTGGCTTTTACCTGGACGAGTCACAGTTCTTAAACTACGTCTATCTTAAGTTTGTGGTTGTGTCTTTCAAACAATGTTTTTATGTTATTAGGTTGTAATTTCCGTTGCATGTGTCAACGCCTTAAGACAATGTTGTGGTATTTTACTTTTCAAACTTAAATCAATGGATGATCTGCATGGTTTTATTTTCATATAGCTTTGTTATGATTAAGCTATGGTATTAAGAAGTCACACCAAATAAACCCACGCTTCCGCAAAAGCCAGGGTGTGACAGATTATGTTTTAAAATTTTCCTAGTGACAAGGTATCTATGCCATTAAAAAGTCCTTTGGAACAAGCCCTTGTGCTATATATAAAATGTCAGTACGACATTGACAGTCGTGACTTATGTCCCCTATCTAATAAATATGAAGGCTCATATTCCGTTTACTCGCCAGGGATGGTTTATTTAAAAACCTAGGTAAAACATAATCAAATAAATTAAATACTATCTATTGGCCTATATGGTTTATTTACGCCATGGCTAATTAATCATCAAATTCGACAATTCACTATATAATTAAACAAATTATTACTACTTGGTCGGTAGCCTTCAAAGCTTCACCATGGCTGACTCCTCTGAAGCTCACAATTATCCAGTTGATCAGAATGATAATGCAAGACTGAACTTAACGGGCACCGAGTTACATGCTATGATAGATACAGCCGTAAATAAAGCCGTTGACCGTTCCAGGAGATACTGAATATGGAGTGCCTAAACCCTTGCTAAATTTGGTATTTAATACCAAAACTTCGAGTATGGAAAACTCAGAAGAAACAAGCAACAGTCGCGGTGCTAGAGATGCGACAAATGTTAATAATGAATCCAATGTGAACCTCAAATGTTAACGGAGTAAATCTCCAGAACTGTGATTAACGCAACTGTTAGAAAGGCTATGAGAAAAGTCATGAAAAGGCTTAAGAAGCCGAATGATGTTCGCTTTAAAACACATGTCGCTGCTCATAAGAAGAGCTATATTCATACTTCAAATGCGAAGAATAATCCAAACAAAATCATATGTGGCAAGAAGCCCTTTTCCTCTTAGGATATACTTAAAAGTACTTCGTCTCTTAGAAGTCCAGAGACTTCAATAGTAAAAAGGGGCCATCGATTTCAGGAAATTGTTGGATGTAGTAGAAACCATTAGGTATATCAGTGGTTATGCTGGAAAGGACATGGTAAGGTATACATCACAGCCATTCAATAACAATACTCTTAATTAGTGAGGACATTATTGAAATCCACAAGAAAGATCCCCTTATGCAATATGGGATGGTCCAAGTTTTTAAGGACCTTATTAGAAAAACCTATTATCCACATCACAAAATGGAAAAAGATGAAATAAGAATTTTCTGACTCTCGCCATAAAAGTTCTAGACTGTCGACAGTATGTCGCAAATTTTAATTCATTGGTTGAGATAGTACCCTATTCAATTTACCCAAAATCTAAGCTTAATGCAAATGATTATCAGTGGTTAGCATCGGCAATAAGAGGGCACATTAAGGTTTCAAAGCCTGCTTGTTATAAGTCCATTATGGATCTACTTCAGCTACTCACGTTAAATAGATTAAGAGACGACCAGTCAAAGCTGAGACTGCCCTGAATTTGTCATAGATTTTGCAGCTAAGTTTAAAAGGATTAAGAATGGAGGCGCTTAACCCTCCTGATGTATGAATAGAGGCAGTTCACATTGATAATGACACTAGATAAATCCCTTATTGTGATTTATGTGCTAAGAGTTACGTTTGGGTTCAGGTGCTGCTAAGTCTCTCATAAGACCATAAGCTTAGCAAACTTTTAGAAATTTTTTCCCCTAAGAAACCCAGATATTAAGTATAAGGTAAAACTCACAGGCAAATCATAAGAACCATTTCTTCTGTTCTTGTCAAAAACCTTCAGTCGTAGAATTTTAGAAGTATCCCCTCTCTAAAAAGAAGTACGTCAGCATATGTAGTTGATATCTCTTTGATCTCTATCGATTCCGAATACCCGATGGTATGATAAAAGCGTCATATGAGGATTGGTGTATCTTAATAAATTCCATAGATTGCTTCCATGCCTGATCAGTATAGAGGTTTAATGCATGGGACCCCAAAGATACTCCGATAGGTCATATGGTGCTAAAGTCAACAAATGGTATTCCAAGGAGATATCCAGAATGGAATTATCAAGTAAATGTTCCCGATCAAGGAGTTCGTGGACTCGTAACGTAAATGTGTCACTTAATTGACACAAGCATTGACGGATGAATTGGAGCCTGAGATTTATAAAAATCTCTATAACCTCCTTATATCTTGATTATCTCTCCTAAGATTACCCTGTTTACCCCTGAGAGGCAGGAAGAGTTAAGGTTTATATCCCATTTAAGGCTGTATTATTATGAAATCTCCAAGACGGCTAGTACCATCATTAGAGAAATCGAAACCCTGATTAACTAAGTTTTAAAATAGAGGGTTCATTTAGCCTAACTCAATATCCTGAGAGTTCGGTATAGATAATTATGAAAGACGGTTCATTTTGCTTATGCATTGTTTACCGCAACCCTAATTAGGCAACGATTAAGAATCGCCATCAGCTGCCCAGGATCATCGATTTGTTCGACTAACTGTAAGGATTAGCTACTCCTTAAGATTAGTTTTGAGCAATGGTTGGAATAACAATCTCTATCCAACAGCTCTTGGAGTTGATTTGACAACTCCTGTAACTCTCCTGGCGCAAGACGGTAAGGAGCATGAGCAATCAGGGCGGCTCCTGGTGTGAGGTCAATCTTAAATTCCACCTGACGATGTGGAGGTAAACCAGGAAGCTCTTCAGGAAACACATCAGGAAACTCACGAACAACTGGAAAGTCTTCGATCCTTCTCTCATCAGGTTGAGAATCCGTAACAAGAGCTAAAATAGCAGGATAGCCCTTACGCAGACACTTCTGAGCCTTCATAGCTAAGATGATGCCAACCATTGCACCACTACGATGACCTTGAACCGACAAAGATTCTCCACTAGGGAGAGGGATACGCACGATTTTCTCTTTACAGAGAATTTCCGCCTGATGCTTAGACAACTAATCCATGGCAACTACCACATCAAAACTTCCAAGAGTAACGGGGAGTAGGTTAATGTCAAACACTTGACCCATAAGATCGAGTTTACACCCAACGAGGACATGTGAAGCTTCAATCGATTTACCATCAGCTAGTTCTACTACATGTTTGTGTACAAGAGGTGTAGGACTCAACCCTAACTGACGACTGAACCCCAAAGATACATAACTCTAATCGGCATCAGATTCGAATAAAACAGAAGCAAATAGATTGTTTACTGAAAATGTACCAGTCACGACGTTGCCATCATTCCTAGCCTCCCCAGCACTAATAGTAAACACTCTCCCACGTGCATCGTTCCCACCATTGTTCCCATTGTTGTTATTCCCAGTGTTGTTGTTATTATTACCCGTATTCTGATTTAACTGAGGGAAATCCCGCCTGAAATGACCCTCGTCGCCACACTGAAAACAAACCTTGCGATTACCCTGATTCTGCTGAGGCTACTGTCTATCCTGCTGCTGCGGCTGTTTATGCTGTGGGGGTTGCTGCTGCTGTTGCTGTCTTGGGAGTGGAGCCCTACAATCTCTAGCCACGTGACCCACTTTGTTGCACCTGTGACAGACTCGGGTACACGGCCCACGATGATGAAAGTTGCACTTGTTACATTTTGGCTGCTTCCCCGCGTAAGAACTCTGATTCGAATTACTGCTCTGGTTCTGATTAATAGGAGAGGACTGACTGAAACTGCGATTGCTACCGGTGTCTGGTTTCTTCTGTGACTGTATCGAATTGGACGCCTTGTCCACATTATTCCATTTGCGCTTGCTGTCAGTGGCGGGGGTAGTAGCTGTAGCAGTTGTAGCAGAAACACACGGTAGTAGCGAGCCATGCTCCACCTCCTGATCCGTGATCTTGTGGGCTAGACGTATGATTCGAGGCAGGTTGTCGAGATTTGCAGCAGTGACCAAACTCTTGACTGACGGTGCTAAACCTTTGATGTACAATTCGATTCTTCGGGGTGGTGGTCGTGATAAGTTAGGACACATATTCGCGAGCTCATGTGACCTTTTCGTATACGCTTCAATCTCAGACCCTTCCATCTTCAAATTGCAGTACTCCTTCTCAAGCTTCTAAATCTCATCACGAGGACAGTACTCCTCTCGCATCAACTCCTTGAAATCATCCCAAGTAGTTGCATTAGCCATTTCAATGCCCAACATTTGCACCTGGGCATTCCACCAAGTTAAGGCACCATCCTCCAATGTGCCTGTAGCATACTTCACCCGGTCCCCCACGGGAGAGTTACACATAGCAAAGACCGATTCTGCCTTCTCAAACCAATGCAGGAGTCCCACAGCTCCTTCAGTCCCACTGAACGTCTGTGGCTTACAATCCATGAACGTCTTAAACGTGCAGACATGCGGATTGTTTTAATTCGCAGGTTGACCTAAAAACGAAAGAAAGTACAACACACGGTTAAAATTTGGGTACGCAACACAGGGATAAGGAATGATTGGCACATATCGTACCAGCCTGATAAGCCGCTAGGGCTTCAGCCACACGAGTGTTGATCAGATCGGTTAACTCGGCCTGAGTCATAACAATGTTGCCACGTCCACTGCCGCGGCCTCCACCACGTCCACCATTATGTCCACTCATGATTCTATATAAAAGAAGGGGAAAAGTGTAACACCTCATAAAATCACGTCCAATAAAGTATTGACACGTGTAATAAACCCTAATAAAGTCAAACCTTGAATATAAGGGACTAATTTTTTGAAAAATCGAAAAACATTAACCATGAAAGAACTGGAAGTATTATCATACCTAAAATAAGTTTCTAAATAACCTTTTACGGTCTTATATTCACAAATGAGCCACTTGTTAATCAAGTGTAGCCGTTTATGTGATTAATTGAAAGTTTGCGCAATAAAGGGTTAAAAGCGTCAACATGTTAATTCTTACCTCTGAGTGACCTTTTAACAAACTGTGAGCCTCATGATATTTGATTATACTCTCGGGAATGCCAATCATTGGCCATCCAAGGCTTTTATGCCTAAAAGTGAAGTTACGCGCAACTTTGCAAGTACAAAGGACTAGAAGTGTCAACATGTTTAATTATACCTCTGAATGACCTTTTATCGAGCCCGAAGCATTATCATGTTTAATAATACTTTCATGAATGCCTAATATGGTTTAGATAAGGCTTCAATGCTATTAAAGAACGAGATGTGCAAGTTGCGCAATAGAGGGACCTAAAGCGTCAAACTACAAAAGTATGTCGATTCGTATGTTATCGGACCTTCCAGAATATGACCATGAGTTATACATACCCTAATTATCCTTTATATAGCTTAGATATAGGCTTAGAGGTGTTTGGTGCTCAAAAATAAACTTTTAAGTCATACAGGGACCAAAAGTGTCAAAAAGCGCACAAGTTTGCGTTTACGCGCATATCTTACATTCTGAGTATCCCCATACACCCAAATATTTATGTAAGCACTAAAATATTTTATTTTAGTGTTTGGCTTGATAAAATTCCATTCGTCGCGTCGTTTGAATTGTTTTTCGCGTCCGTCCGTGTTTCGTCGTAATTAGCCGAACAACGAGACCGTACGACCAAACGAACCGACATCCGGCATATTTTTGAGCATGTTTCATGTTCCCTATACTTAGGCATCATTGTAGAGCCTTAAAAATGGTTTAACGGGCCTTGGATGTGTTAGAAATGGCATTTGGAAGTGCAGGGGCTAAAGCTGTCAACAAGAAAAAGTTTCTGAGTGCAGACCAGGTCCTTACGGACCGTATGCTATGGACCTTACGGTCCGTAAGTAGGTCCCAGATGCAGCAACTCAGAAAAAATGGGTGTTCAGCCCATGTAACGACTTATATGGCCCTTAAACACTTCCAAGAGCCGCCTAAACTATTTCTTAGGCCTTAGGGACACTTGTTAATCATCAGGGATCATGTATAGCATGATTTGTCACGATCTTAATGGATCAAAATCACTATAAAAAGGCCCTTTGGTTGCAACTTTGTGATCATTCATTCCATCTGCTTTCTTGGAGCTTCCTGGAGCATAAGAGCAGACCCAAGCCATCTCTAATAGTGCATTAGACTTTGGTAAGTATGCTTAACCTTTCTTAGTTGAGTTTTACTTAGTTTTAGCTTAAAAGTCGAACTGTCGTAATTAACGGTTGACTTAGCGATTAATCATTAATGGTCCAGTGATTAGTCGAATTAAGAGTAGTTATAAGTTGGTAATTATGTGGGCAATAAACCCTTAAAAGGGCACCCTCTGATTCCCGTTCTAACTAGATCAAATGTCGGGTCAAAGTTGTTTATAAAAAGTCAACAGGATCCTAATTTGCGATTTAAAACATAATTAACAATGTAGAAGCTTTGCAACCTGTTTTATTACTCTTATAACTTAGTAATTAATGTAAGAACATGTCTAAGCATGTTCGACCCGACAATTTTCTGTTTAGACCCGGTTCGGAACCGAAAGTCGCAAAACTTTGACTTTTGCTTTGACTTCAGCTCTAACCCGATTTAGTATGGTTTGGAAATTCCTTAGAGCTTCTTTAGGACCATGTTACATGTTAGTATAACCCTCTGTGGTTGGATCGTTGATTGTCCGATTCGTTTACACGTTTCCGTTAAATGCTTAATGTTGACCATAATGCCCTTTTGACCATAAAACAAGAATTTTGGAAATATGAAAGGACAATAATCTTTATTACTGATTTATAAACATGTCCCTAAAATTTCACATAAGTTGGAGGTCTAGATTAGGAGTTATGCTCATTAGCGTAATTATAACGCCTTTTAGTAATTAAAACGGCGCAATTAGCATAAGGCCTATCTAAACCCAATTTTTTACACCAAACCTTTTACCCACTGATGTAATATAATATTTTGGGATTTTTAAAGATTTTTAATTATTTTTAACCTGCTCATAACCTAAGGTTATGGCATTGATTCGGTAAATACCGATTATACCCTTTTTGTGTATAAAATGAGTTTTACATAGTATTTTGACACCAATCCAATTGCTACTGATTATATATAATAAATAAAGTATTTTGAACCTTATAACCTGATCAGAAAACTCAGATTTCCTGTATAACCCGAAAATCGCTTAAAATGGCTTTTTAAGTGTATTAAACGCATAGTTTGGGTTGAAACCATTTTGGCATATAAGACTTATTACCAACTGATATGACCTAATAAAATAAGTTATTCTACTGATGTATTCGGACCCGAATCTCAGAATTTTAATTAACCTCTTTTATAATCTTTAAAATGACCAAAATACCCCTACGGGGCTTATTTTGAGATTAAACTCGTTTTGGGCATAATGGAAGATATCCTATTGATATCACAACATATTAAAGGCATATTAACTTAGGAAACCTGTATATGACTCTTTTGGTTACTCGTTACGCACTTGTCGCGTTCGGATCAGATTATGTGACTAGTTCGCATATATTAGCCGAAACGGGTCATACCATATCATTTTTGTCTCAAAATCCAGAATGTGTTTAAGTTACCCATATTAAACAAGCATACAAGCTTGTCGGGTCAAAACCACATTCTAAACCGGTCTTCGCTTTATCATGCGTCTGACCGTATCTTCCTTTTGAAAACTAACCGGTCTAAGTCAAGACTTAATTAAAGACCCGTTAGGATTCTAATAGGTTATTAAAAACCTTCGTTCCAGATTTAGGAGCCCAGTAAAAGCTATATGTACTTGCTGATTTGATACGGCTGGGATTGAATTTATATTTAGCTCAGGTAAATACTTTTAACTTATTTTCCCTATACGGGCTTGGGGTACGGTATATAAAATACCGCTTGGTCGGGCATTAAATCTTCCATCGTATGGTGGTTAATTGATATTGATCGGCCCGTTTAAATTGTTTTGTTTGCTTAAAGCCTTTGGGAGGTTAATGACCATGTCCCGGATATCCTTGGCATCATTTTACGAATTGGCCACGACCTAAGCGCGGGGTGTAGGCGTACACCCGTCAGTGCCAAATAAATAATGTGGTGTGTCTATTGATCTTTAACCCGGCACGATCCGGGCTACTGAACGCATAAGGAACATGTAATTATTTTACGAGATTATATATTTAAATAATTATCCCAAGTTATAAAGAGTTTGTGCCACGTGCATTCAAATCAATTTTATAAAACTTTTCAAAATGAGTCAGTTGATAGTATTTACCAGTGTAAACTGACGTATTTTCCAAAAAGGCTAAATGCAGGTACTATACGTAATAGGCTGGCTACTCCAGGCATCAATAATCAAGTCTCGCAAGCTTTAGATGTTAAAGTCTGTTGAACAGTGTTATCTTTCTATTTTAGATCCGCCTGTGGATCCTTTACTTTCCGTTGTAATACTTGATATTACTTTATATTCGGATTGTAATATATTTATCTTTTGCTTCCGCTGTGCATTTATATATTGTGTTGTTTGACTATGATGATATCAACTACGTCACGATACTCCCCTACCGGGCCCACCGGTCAAACGTGGAAATATCGGGGTGTGACAAAAAGGTTAAGGGTCAGACTTGAGTAGGACTCAAACATCACGATGACTTCTATAGACTATCAAGTTTACATCGGGCAACAGAGCGGAACCCCTTTCGCACTTGTCAAGTTTCACTGGGACTCACATGCACCCCACATTATTATTATGTGTGCACCCATAATAATAATAATAATAATAATAATAATCCAATTTGCATGTTTATCTCAGCTCCTCCCAACTCGTGCTAAAAGGTTCCTCAAATTCGAGTAATAGGACGAAAGACCAAATTCACTATAACCAGTGGCTCTGATACCAAACTGTCACACCCCCAAAATACCACCTACGGAAACCCCGCTAGGCGTGTGACGTACCAAAAAACGAGCCACTATTCATGTTGAACTCATAACAAATTTTTAAATGAATTTACCAATTATAAATAACGTGTACCAACAATAAGTTTAATAAAAATCCAACATGTTCAGTGGAAGCAATAAGTAAATGTTTCAAAGCAAATGTGTGAAATCAATAAACCCATCAGGTGTATCCAATCAGTACGACCCATGACCACCCTAGCCACTCCAGACAACAAGTTCTAAATCCACGAAATCTAACGACCTGCGTGCATGCAACAAGTGTATCAGACAAAGCAGGCGAGTTCATAGTTTTGTGAAAACGTTAGTTACCAAGTGTTTAGTTCAGTTCATAGATAATAATATTGATAATAACTCAAGTACCGTACAAGATGGCTACCAGATTGTTTGCCCGTCCCCAATGCCCCTATCCAAACATTGGTCATGATTTAAGGTCATTAGTTCACACCAGTCCTCTCAGGTACGGTGTGAGGTTGCCAAGCCTAATAGCGCTATCAACTAATACCCCGTTACCTCTCAGGTAACTGTTATGGGTCATTTTCTGAGTATACATATCCTGACTAATATCCCGCTTTTAATTGTTTGTTTGTGACCAGGATGCTGAACGGGGATATTGCTAACATCTTGGGCGATATCCTGAGTTTGAGTGAATTAAACACGTGCAGGTTAAAGGCTGAGGCTTGCTAACGATCCCGGAAGTATAGGGTAGTTTGTTACATTATCTATACTATAAATAGATGGGGGCGGATCAGTTTAAGGCACACGATTTTTCACTAACACTCTCGAACACTTTCACTCTCTAGCTCATTGCAAACACCACACTTGTATTCAAATTTCATTGTAACACATAGTCGATCCGCACCACATCCTGCACTGTATCCTGATATTTGAAGCAATAGAAGAACAAGGCAGCTGCGATTGTCAGCTCCCGAGGTTTTATGCCGGCGATCTAAATTGATCAAGGGCTTTCCTCGTACATCTCGTGTCGTTTACTTTACTTTTGCTCATAGTTTGATCGTAGATACAGCTCAATATCCCGAGCCGTATCCTGAATACTGATTTTCTAAATAACTTAACAAGCATATTTTTCACACATATTTCTAGCACACTACCTCACTTAACTAATTTGATCACAAAATTGCTTAGGTAATTTTTGACCAAAACAATTTGGCGCCCACCGTGGGGCAAGTGGTGCTTTCTTTACTAAAATTTTTTGTGAAATCGCTAATCGGCTTTCTATTTTCAAAACTTTTTGCCACATTGTCCATAATGGCCTCAAGATCAAACATGAGTTCCTCTACTGTGTCTGCTATGACTTCTGCTACTACTGGTTCGGTGCTTCCACCACCTCCTCCAAGGATGCCAGCCTCTTCCCGACCTCAGGATATTATCCCTACTCGCAGTGTTCAGGAATCTGCTCCTGTCCTAGCTTCTAATGATGAAATTCTCACTTTATTTGGAAGTGTGCAGGAACAGATGAGGCAGCAACAGGAAACAAACCAAATGCTTTTAAGGGAAATACAACTCCTGAAGTCTGGCTCGAGCAGATCTGCTGAGGATAATGTCACTCCATTACATCCCAGAACGTTGAACTTTAGTTCAGCTGTGTATACTGAGGATAACAGGGGGAATATTGTGCCCAGCCTTCCTCAGAATCATACTCCTGAAATACCCTCCTCGGTCAGGATGTCAACCATGAGGAGCTCAGGATATGCTTCAGGATATGGGCAAAATCCGCCAACGGGTAACGTGTCAAATAATAATAATACTCATGCTACTAACAATAGTGGATCTTTGCAGGATACAGGTGTAACATCAGCACTTACTAGGGAACTTTAGAAGTTGAAGGACATGATATCTAGTGTACCAGGGGTGGTCCAGCCGATCCCGGAAGTGTCCCAGGACAGCCACAAGATATCTCGTTTTGCATATCCTATCTGTGATGCTGAGATCCCAAAGAGATTCCAAACCCCCAACATGAAGCTTTATGATGGGAGTACGGATCCCGAAGAGCATATTGCTCAGTATAGGGAAAGAATGGAGATTAACCCTATCCCTCCGGAGCTCAAGGAAGCATGCTTGTGCAAGGGATTTGGTTCTACTCTAACAGGATCAGCCTTAAAATGGCTGTTAAACGTTCCTCCTCACTCAATTACTTCGTTTGCTCATTTGGTTAATTTATTTAACAGTCAATTTTCTTGTAGTCGGAGTTTTGAGAAACTAACCAGTGATCTTTACAGGATAACTCAAGGGCCTCAGGAATCCTTGAGGGATTATGTGAACAAATTCAGTCGAGAATCCTTGGATATCCCGCATCTTGATGTTGCAACAGCTGTGCAAGCTTTTAAGATGGGATTACAAAAGGATTCTCAGTTTTATCAGGATCTTGTAATGAATCCCTGCAGGAATCTTGACGAAGCTCGTAACAGGGCTTTGAGATATATCCGACTGGAAGATGACAGGAAGATGCAAGAAAGGATGAACTCATCTAACACTTATGAGTCAACTAACAGGAAGTCAGAATCCTCATCCAAGTCATATCGGCCTAAGCCATATGGTAGAAATGAAAACAAAAGAGTGAATGCCGTCGAAGATGAGGATCCCGAAGAGTATCCTGAGTTGTCTGAATATTGCTTTTCTGTTAACATTCCTGAATTGATGTATGCCATGCAGGGTCTAGGAGACAAGGCTAGGTGGCCTCGAAAGAATCAACAAAAGGCTGACTGGAAAGATAAGTCAAAATGGTGTGCTTTCCACGAAGACTTCGGACATGTAACTGAGGATTGCATTGCTCTAAGGAAAGAAATAAGCTATCTTTTAAGCAAGGGATATCTGAAAGATCTCTTGGGGAGAAAGAAGAATAAGGGTCAGGATACTGAGAAGGATCCTGAGCGAGCAACATCACCTCCCGCGGATGCCAAGATAATCAACTTCATTTCGGGAGGATCCGACATTTGTGGAACTTCGTATTCGGTAGCAAAGAGACATGCAAAGGAAGCTAAGGCCGAAAGGGGAGACAAACCTGTCAGGATGACTACCCTCACAACTGACAAAGTGATCACCTTTGATGCTGATGACAGGGATACTGTCCAGGATCCTCACCATGATGCTCTGGTAATAACGTTATATGTGGCTAACCATTTTGTACGCAGGATACTGGTTGATAATGGCAGCTCCGTCAACATAATCCAACTAGAAACTCTGAAGAGAATGAATGTATCTCCAATGGATATCACTTCAAAGTCTACCGTGCTTGTTGGGTTCAGTGGAGAGGCTAGAAACACATTGGGAGAGATAAAGTTGCCAGTATACGTTGAAGGAGTCAACTCGATACAACGTTTCTGTGTGATGGATTCTCTATCCTGCTATAACATCATACTGGGAAGACCGTGGATTCACGATATGAAGGCCGTGCCATCAACATATCACCAATGCATCAAGATACCTACCCCTTGGGGAGTTGTCAAAGTTGATAGTGATCAGCAGGAGGCGAAAGAATGCTACTCATCCTCGATGAAATCCTCAACCAAACCTAGTGCAGCATAGCAATTAAAGACGCGGGCCCAGGATATCGTGGAGGATCCGGAGCAGGATGTGAAGAAAATTATCCTGGACCAGGATAATCCCGATATTTCGGTGCTCGTAGGGACCAATATCCCTCAGGATATTGAAGAATAATTAATTAACTTTTTGAAATGCAGGATGTCAACGTTTGCATGGAAGCATGAGGATATGACAGGCATATCCAAAGATATTATCACTCACAAGCTTGGAATTGATAAATCATTCAAGCCTGTGCAACAAAAAAGAAGGAAGTTTGCTCCTGAGCGGAACACGATTATCCAGGAGGAAGTTGAAAGATTATTAAAGTCCAGAATGATCAGAGAGGTTAAGTTCCCAAGGTGGCTAGCAAACGTGGTTGTAGTACAAAAGAAAAATGGGAAATGGAGAGTTTGTGTAGATTACACAGACTTGAACAAAGCTTGTCCTAAAGACCCGTTTCCTCTTCCCCACATTGATGCAATGGTAGATGCCACTGCCGGGCATGAAATGCTGACCTTCATGGACGCATCCTCAGGATTTCAACAGATCCAAATGGAGCCTTCTGACCAGGAGGATACTGCCTTCATGACACAAACAGGTATTTATTGTTATACAGCTATGCCTTTTGGTTTGAAAAATGCAGGCGCAACATACCAAAGATTGGTAAACATGATGTTCAAAGACAAACTGGGGGACACCATGGAGGTATATATCGATGATATGGTGGTGAAATCTAAAAAGGCTGAGGATCACCTCCAGGATATCAAGGGAGCATTTGATATCCTGGATCAGTACAACATGAAGCTGAATCCTGCTAAATGCCATTTCGGAGTGGGGGCAGGAAAGTTTCTTGGATATATGGTGACAAAAAGGGGGATAGAAGCAAGCCCAGAGCAGATCAAAGCTATCCTGGATATAAAATCACCCTCAAATATGAAGGACGTACAAAGATTGACAGGGCGAGTAGCAGCTTTAAACAGGTTTATCTCGAGATCCTCAGAGAAGTGCAAAGATTTTTATGATATCCTGAAGAAGAATAAAAGATTCGAATGGGGGGAGAAGCATGAAGCAGCCTTGCAGAATTTGAAACGATATCTCTCAACCGCACCTTTATTGATGAAGCCTGAAAATGGTGAACCACTATCCCTGTACCTTGCTGTATCAGGGAATGCTGTAAGTGCCATTCTTATAAAAGACCATGAAGGTCAGCAATATCCTGTTTATTATGTTAGTAAAAGTTTGTTAGATGCTGAAACTAGGTATTCTCATTTAGAAAAATTAATATTAGCTCTAGTCATGGCATCGACAAAGCTTAGACATTATTTTGAGACACATAGGATACATGTTAAAACAAATTATCCTGTCAAAAATGTGCTTAGGAAACCAGAGATGTCAGGCAGGATGGCCAAGTGGTCAGTAAAGTTAAGTGCTTATGATTTAGTATATGAACCTAGAAATGCCATAAAATCTCAGGCTTTAGCTGACTTTGTGGCTGACTTTAGTAGTGACATTCAGGATGAGGTAGATCTAGAAGTACAACAATTAGGAGAATCCTCAGGATCCTGGACATTATATACTGACGGTGCATCTAATGTAAGAGGAGTAGGATTAGGAATACTACTAAAATCGCCACAGGGGGACATATTACCCCAGGCAATTAGGTGTGAATTTCCTGCTACTAATAATGAGGCAGAATATGAAGCTTTAATTGCAGGATTAGAATTGGCTAAGAGTATGAGTATAAAAAATTTGCAAGTATATGTTGACTCTTTGTTAATTACTAACCATTTTAATGGATCCTATGCAGTTAAGGGTGAGAAATTAATCGAATATCTCGATATTCTCAAAAAATTAGCAGGATATTTCGATGTTTTTATACTTGAACAGGTACCAAGGGAGGATAATGTTGAAGCGGATGCTTTAGCAAATTTGGGATCATCGATCAGGATACCAGAAGGGACCCAAATACCAATATTACATGTCTTATATCCTGCAACGAATCCTCAGGATAAAGAAGTAGCGGGTATTCAGGATCCTGGAGCAGAACATCCTGAAGAGGATCCTAAATCCTGGACGGCTCCAATCGTGAGATATCTCAAAAAAGGACACATCCCTGGAAATGAAAATCCTAAGGCATTTAGGATGAAGGTATCACGATTCACTATTATAAATAATATTTTATACATGAAATCTCTTGCAGGACCGTATTTGAGGTGCTTGGAGGATCCTGAAGCCAAAGAAGTACTTCAGGATATACATGAAGGGGATTGTGGCAACCATACTGGGGGCAGGTCGTTATTCTCAAAAGTATTAAGGACAGGATATTATTGGCCAACAATGAGAAAGGATGCCGCAGAATATGCTCGAAGATGTGACGCATGTCAAAGACATAGTAACATACTGCATCAACCTGCTGAACCATTATACCCTATTGTTTCCCCTTGGCCATTTATAAAGTAGGGTATGGATATAGTGGGAAAGCTACCAAAAGCTCCGGGAGGAAAAGTCTTTATGCTAGCAATGACGGATTATTTCTCTAAGTGGGTTGAAGCTGAAGCATTTGTTCAAGTTAGAGACCAAGAAGTAGTATCCTTCATAAAGAGGAATATCCTGACCAGATTCGGAGTACCAGCCGAGATAATCTGTGACAATGGTTCTCAGTTTATAAGCAGGAGAACTACTGACTTTTGCAAGAGTTGGGGAATCAAAATGATAACATCTACTCCAGTACATCCTCAAGCGAATGGACAAGCAGAATCCTCAAACAAGATAATTGTCAATAACTTAAAGAAAAGGCTCGGAGCCAAAAAAGGAAGATGGGCAGAAGAATTACCCTTTGTTTTATGGGCTGATAGGACAACGGTAAAGAATGCAACAGGCCAAACCCCATTTTCCTTGGTATTTGGAGCAGAAGCAATGATTCCAACGGAAATAACAATACCTACTGCAAGATCTACCCTAAGTGATCCTGAGCAGAATCCTGAAGCCTTGAGTCAGGATTTAGACACTATAGATGAGAAGAGAGATGCGGCAAAGCTAAGGATGGCAGCATATCAACAGAGAATATCCAGGGCATATAACAAGAATATTAGGACCAGAAGATTTAAGATTGGAGATTGGGTGTTAAGAAAGACTTTTCAGAATACTACTAATCCTGCCGATGGCAAGTTAGCTCCAAAATGGGAAGGACCATATGAAGTTGAATCAGAAGCAGGGAAAGGAGCATACAGACTCAAGAATATGGAGGGGGATATGCTACCGAGGTCTTGGAATGCTATACACCTTAAGCTCTATTTCAAGTGAGTTTAGAATTTAATTTCTAGCTCAGGATGGTATGAATTCTACCTTTTTTAAATATGTTTGGTTTAATTTGTTCTTTGTAACCCAATACTGACTTAAGCATCGGAGGGGTGTTAGCCAAGCTAACACCCACCTTAGTTTACAATTGTTTTGCAGGATATGTTTCAGGATATAGCTCCAGGATATGTACTCAGGATAACTCGAAAGATTAGAGGATTGGCCCCCTCTCTCACGTACAAGGGATCCTGATCCCTTCACAGGTTTAAAGGTATTCACCTTTCTTCCGAATTGGGTTTAAACACCCCGCCTGGAGCGCAAGTTATTCAGGGATAGTTCAAGGTGGCGGGACCAGTCCATGTAAAAGTGGCTGACAATTTCGTTACTGTTGGCTATATCCTGAATCCTAAAGGTATATGAGGATTGATCACCCTCTCTCACGAAAGGGTATTTTCATACTCTCTAAGGTTTAAAGGTTTTCACCTTTCTAAGTCTTGGAGTTTATACACTCCCGCCTGTAGCGCATGAAAATTTGGGATTTTCCCCAGGATACAAGGGATTTATCTCCAGTACATCCTTGGGTTTTACCCTTGGGACGTAAAAAATTGCCTATACAATGGAAACTGACATTCAGTAGATTTCTAAAGTATTTGAAGGCATTGTACACAGGGGACATCCCTGCCAAGATGATGATGTAAAGTTAAAAGGATAAGGCTCGGAACTAATACACTAAGTACCTCGCACAGGGGACATCTTCATTGAAGAAGTTGCAAAAAGATTGAGGCTTGGTAATAGGGTTATATACTACTCCGGGTATGATCTTTCCTTTGTATACATCGTCTAAGTTTTTAGTAACATTATGTTAAGAATCCTGATATATTCTCAAAGTCCTTTTCAGGATATTTGATTAAGGTGTTTGAAACTAGTATTAGTTTGGCACTTTGATCATTTAAGTATTATCATAAACTGGTTTTGGAAAAATAGATTGTTTTTCAAAAATTTGGAGGAATGTTTGAAAGTTCTATCTAATAAAAAGTTTTTACAATATATTGCTGAGCATATTGATCAGGATATTTTCATAACAATATAAAATTTTTTGCAAGGCCAAGAATTATACTTAGGAAAAACGAAATTATTCTTGAAGCAATCAATACTGGTTGATAACCGAAGGTTTCATCCTGAAACCCAGGACCCATCCACCTTCGGCTATCAAATTGTTTCGACACAGAAATAAAAATTGTTCATAAAAACATAAAATTGTTCGAATAATTTAAAGGAAATAAGCTCTAGGGGGTAGTGCCTTCTTCGTCCATAGTGGTTTCAGCAACATCCGCCTTGGGATCCGCCTTAGCATCCTTCTCAGCATCAGTTGCTTTTTCAACTGCTTTGGAAGATTCTTCGACAGCTGATTTGGAAGAGGCACCTCCGAGGTTCTTTAGCTTGGTCTCCCAAGCACCAACATCCCAAGAAGGGCATTCAAAACCTAATGCTTTAGCTTCATGAGCCATCTTCAACCTGGCTTGGAGGAGAGAAATGACAACGGAACTTTTGAGGCTTTCCCGGTAGCTGACCATATCCCGTTCGTACTGCGTGTGGGCAGCTTCCAGATCGGTCTGGGCTTGAAGAGTAACTTTGCTGAGAGCGGCTTGGTGTTCTTGAGTCATGGCTTTAAATTTCTGCTCATAATGACGAGATTTAGCGGCTGCGATCATGCTTTGATTGGAGATTGTGATTTCAGCTTCCTTTAGCTTGGTTTCAAGCGTCTTGTTGAGCTTGCAGGATTCTTGATATAAGTTGACCAAATGCTCAAGACCCTACAAAGGTAAGAAAATAGGTATTAATATTAATAAATATTTGATAATAATGTAAATTGCAGGATATGATATGAGACTACTAACCTGGTTAAGAAAAGAAGTCATAAACCCGCTAGCTTCAATGAACCCGTGCTTTTCATAAGGAAATGTGTCAGAAATGACAGAGGAATCAGGTTCTTTCCTTTTGCGGGAACTTGAACTCCGGGGCTTGGTAGCCGGTGAAGGTTTGGGAATAATGATGGCTTTGGAGCTGCTGGGTTTGGATGTAGCTGTGGTCTTGGGGCTAGGTTCTTTCTTGACCTGGATCTGATCAGAGTAACTATCCAATTCATCGAGGTCAAAGACTTCAGGAATCTTGGCCGGTGCTGCATAAAGGGAAAAGTTTTACTCTTCGTTTTATTACTATACTGTCTTGACTAATTATTTTGAAAGTAATCCTTACCAGACATTTCGGATGACGAGTATTGGCTGGAACTCGGGACGTGTGTGGTGAAAGTCCTGTCTATTGCAGGTAACCGGTAAACAGTATTGATTCTTTCTTCTGACTCGGCGGTAGGGGGAGCGACTTCCTTGAAGTTCACTGCATAAAGATCGAAAAGAAGAATATTAATAAAAGATAAAAATTAAATGGTCTATGAGAATATTTATGACCCTACCGGTGGTTAACCACTCCACCGGAAGGTTGGCACCCTCAGCAATGGAGTCTCGTTTGACAAAGAAAAATTTGCGTTGCCATCCGTCTTCGTTTTTGGTGGCTTTGAGAATCAGGGGTTTGCTGGAGGTTGAGAAGAGCAAGAACCGGCTAGAGCCATGGGATCGGAGGCGATAAGCAATAGGTAAATCCTCGATGCGGAGGTCGGAACAATGGAGGTTTTTGATTTGGTTAAGTACAATTAGTACTCTCCAAACCATGGGCATGGTTTGAGCGAAAGAGATGCCGGTAATCCGAAAGAATTGCATCATGAATTCAGGAAAAGGGTATCGAAGACCTAATGAAAAAGGATATGCTGGAAAACAAACCCATTCGGTGGAAGAAACATCCGATCGGATTGACCGATCGAATGGTCTAAAGACCGTGTTGTCGGGGAAAGCGCCGGAGGCTCTTAAAGCTGCAATGTCTGCGTTGTCAAAAGCGCAGATCTCTTTTTCGGGATTTTTAAGGAGATTCTGCTGGATGAAGGTCTCGGCATCCATTGCAAGTAAGGTGAAGTAAATTGATAGAAAGAAAATCAGAAATGGAGAATTACCTGAAGGTTCTGTTGAAGATATCTGCTTTTCAAACAGGAAAAGAGAAGATATAGGGGCATTGTGGATCTCCATTGAGTAAAAAACGCGTTGGAAGTTACGATGAGATCTTGACCGTCGCTTCGTTTTAAAAGCCTTGAGTTATGGGATAAGATTTTTGAAATATATCCGTTGGATTGGTATACCAACCGATATATTTGGGGACAATTGTTATGGGTCATTTTCTGAGTATACATATCCTGACTAATATCCCGTTTTTAATTGTTTGTTTGTGACCAGGATGCTGAACGGGGATATTGCTAACATCTTGGGCGATATCCTGAGTTTGAGTGAATTAAACACGTGCAGGTTAAAGGCTGAGGCTTGCTAACGGTCAAGTGGACTTCTTCTCCTCAAGACTCGGACGTGTTTGTTGAAGTAGAGACGTTGAACCCGAAAGACCAGGTCTACAACGTTCGATTAAGGAATATTCGGTGGATCCCGGAAGTATAGGGTAGTTTGTTACATTATCTATACTATAAATAGATGGGGGCGGATCAGTTTAAGGCACACAATTTTTCACTAACACTCTCGAACACTTTCACTCTCTAGCTCATTGCAAACACCACACTTGTATTCAAATTTCATTGTAACACATAGTCGATCCGCACCACATCCTGCACTGTATCCTGATATTTGAAGCAATAGAAGAACAAGGCAGCTGCGATTGTCAGCTCCCGAGGTTTTATGCCGGCAATCTAGATTGATACCAACCTGTCACAGAAAGCTAGTGTTTAATTCGCTCAATGTTGGCTCTGATACCAACCTGTCACACCCCTATTTTCCACGTGTCACCGGTGGGCCCGGTGGGGAGTATAGTGACGTAGTTGGTATCATCATAGACAAACAACACAATATATAAATGCACAGCGGAAGCAAAAGATAAACATATTACGAACCGATATAAAGTAATATCAGTACTACAAACGGAATGTAAAGGATCCACAGGCGGATCGAAAATAAAATGAGACATTGTTCAACAGTTTATTGTCGTCCAAGCTTGCGAGACTTATTGTGGACGCTCTAGAAGACAACCAGCCTATTACGTGTAGTACCTGCACTTAACCTTTTGGGAAAATACGTCAGTTTACACTGGTAAATACAATTTAACTGACTCATTTTAAAAAGGTTTAAAAATTGATTTGAATGCACGTGGCATAAAATATTTTATAACTTGGGATAATTATGTGAACATAATACTTGTAAACGAATTACATGTTCCTTATGCGTTCAGTAGCCCGGTTCGTGCCGGGTTAAAGATCAATAGACACACCACATGTTATTTACGCACAGACAGGTGTACGCCTACACCCCGCGTTCGGTCGTGGCCATTTCGTAAAATGATGCCAAGGATATCCGGGACATGGTCATTAACCTCCCAAAGGCGTTAAGCAAACAAAACAAATTTTTAAACGGGTCATCTCGATAATACTTAACCACCAAACGATTAAGGTCGAATGCCCGACCAAGCGGTATTTTTATATACCGTACCCCAAGCCCGTATAAGGGAAAATAAGTTAAAAGTATTTACCTGAGCTAAATATAAATTCAATCACAGCCGTATACCACCAAGCAAGTACAGATAGCTTTTACTGGGCTCCTAAATCTGGAACGAAGGTTTTTAATAACCTATTAGATTTCTAACGGGTCTTTATTTAAGCTTAAGCTTAGACCGGTTAGCTTTAAGGACGATACGGCTCAAACGCACGATTAAGCGAAGACCGGATAGAATGTGGTTTAGACCCGACAAGTTTGAATACTTGTATAATATGGGTATACTAAATACATTCTGGATTTTGAGACAAAAATGATAAGGTTTGACCCGTTTCGGTCAATTTATGCAAACTAGTTACATAAACCGAACCGAGCGCGAAAAAGGGTGTTACGGGTAACCATATGAGTCATATGCAAGTTCCCTGAGTTAAAATGCTCTAAATATGTTATTATACCAGTAAGTTATCTTCTATTATGCCCCAAATGAATTTAAACACAATTTATGCCTCATAAGGGCATTTTTGTCATTTAAAAGATTATAAAAGAGTTAAATTAGAAATCTGAGTTACAGGTCTGGTTTATACAGAAAATATACTTAATTTAATATGTTATAACAGTAGGGTATGACTCATAAGTGAAATTTATCATTTAAAACCAAACTATGCTCATTAGGGGTATTCTGGTAATTTCACAAGGGCTAAAAATGTCAAAATTGGGAATCTGAGTTTATAAACTTGTACTTACTGTTATTTTATAAAAGTATACTAAAAACATCAGTAGGTATCAACCTTATATGTTTAATGTGGTTATAATACATACTATGCGATAACAACGCTTAAAAAGGCGATTTAGAGCCATTTCCGGGTTTGTAAAAGAAAGCTGATATTTTTATATTTCCAGAATGCTCAAAATATTTTATTTAACAAATAGAATCAGTAGAAAAAGGTTTGGGGTCAAAAGGATTTATAAAACTCATTTTATAGCCCAAAAGGGCAAAACCGACAATAACCGATTTAAGGCTAAAACTCTATGATCCAATCAGTTTAAAAATTATTAAAAATCCTTATAATTCCCAAAATATTATATAACAATAGTAGGTATACACTTTGATGTCAAAAATTAGGTTTTGATAGGCGTTATGCTCATAACGCCGTTTAATTAATAAAAACCGTTTTATTTGTGATATTGAGCATAACTCACAATCCAGACCTCGGATTGATGTCAAATTTTCGGTGCAAGTTTATAAATCAGTAACAAATGTTTCTACTCTTTCACTTTTTCAAAAATCGCGTTTTATAGTAAAAAGGGCAAAATAGTCATATTTAAGCATAAACCGGTAACATGCATATGAATCGGATAAGTGTTGAACCAAGTTGTAAAATCTCAGAGAATTAAACTTATGTGAAAGTTGGTCCAAAATATGCTCTAATGCAGATCTCAAACATGCATGAACGGATCCGAATCGATAGTCAACGAAAAAGTCAATTTATGTGACTTTCGGTTCCGATTCGGGTTTAAACTGAAAATTGTCGAGTTGATCATGTTGAAATATATTCTTACATTAATTACAAAGTTATTCTGATGATCAAACAGGTTGCATGCACCCTACATTGTTAATCATGCTTAAATTTGCGAAAACACATTCTGTTGACTTTTTAAGAAAAGCTTTGACTCGACAATTAACATGCTTAGAGTGTGAATCTTAAAATACCCTTTTAGGGGTTTGTTACACACATAAATACCAACATGTAGGTACTTTAAATTTGAGAAATGACAGAGCCAATCTCGTTTAATCATAAAGTCAAGTGTAATTTATGCTAGTTTGACTTTCGGTTAAAACACTAAGCTAGAACGAATTAGAGAATGATATGAACACTTACAATGGTCCTAAACAAGCTTAGAGATCACTATGAGGCTGCCTTGTCGACCAGAAAGCTCCAGAAACGTTTTTGTGAACTTTTTGAAAATGCAAGTGTTCTTGGTTTACTACTTCAAGTGCCTTATATGCAAATTTGATGTTGATACAGGTGTTGGTAGATGTTGTGTGATCAGTCCAAGTGTCATTACATGCATGTAAATCGATTGGCTAGTCCCTGGAGTCGTATACAGCTGGATACAGTCGAACACAGACCTGCAAAACCGACATCTGCAGGTTCTGTCGCTGGTAACAGGTAGGCGGGCCGCGAAGACAGTGTACGCGGGCCGCGTCCCCTTGGTCGACCAGCTTTTCAAGTTTCAGCAATTACAAATCAGTCCCTGATCTTTGTAACGTTGTTTTGTTCGTTTATTTAGCACGCTAGACCCTCAAATCTGGTTTGTAGGAACCTTGGGACTTTTATAAACTTGGGTATGTCCTCGGTTAACTTTGCGCTTCCCCGAAAAGTCACGAAATTCACGATAACGTATTTAACCCTTCTTGTACGGTTTTGATCACAACTTTCTCATACGTTCACGAAACTTCATGAAATTTTTATCACATGCTCTTGTGAGTATATTTTACCATTAAAAAGCTTCGGGTTTGCCAAAAGATCACTCAGAGGTATAAATTCAACATGTTGACACGTTTAGCCCCTGTAGTTTGTAATTCCTCACTTTCTTTCATTTTTCGCTTCGTATGCTCCATGATTTATCCGTTTAAGATTATAAACATCATGTAGGGTTATTGTAGGGCCTATTTATCAATTGTTGACACTTTGGACCCTGATATTCACACAGTTTCACAGTTTGTCAACTTTAGTCCCTCTAAAGTATGTTTTTACATATTCAAAGTCCATGACACGTGTCAGTACATTATTGGACGTAAATTTTCGAGGTGTTACATCCTCACCCCCTTAAAAGAAATCTCGACCTCGAGATTTACTGAAACAAATGAGGGTATTTTTCTTTCATCGTGGATTCTACCTCCCACGTGTATTCGGGACCTCTACGGGCATCCCATTTGACTTTCACAATAGGCACATGCTTCCTTCGAAGCTTCTTTACCTGTCGATCCTCAATCGACAATGGCTTTTCCACAAATCTCAAGCTTTCGTCAATATGTACATCCGTATGCGGTATAACTAGCGATTCATCAGCGAAACACTTCTTCAGGTTACAGATGTGAAAAACATTATGTATAGCACTAAGCTCTTCAGGCAAGTTTAACTTATAAGCACTGACCCGACACGTTCGATAACCTCGAAAGGTCCTATGTATCTCGGGCTTAGCTTGCCTTTCTTACCACATCGCATTACCCCCCTTCCAGGGTGATACTTTAAGCAACACTTTATCACCTACTTCGAAGTGAAAAGCCTCACGCTTTGGATCCGTATAACTTTTCTGCCTATTTCTGGCAGCTTTCAGGCGATCGCGAATCTGGGCAATCTTGTCCGTTGTTTCCAGGGAAATCTTCAGATTCTGATGATTGGACGTACCAATCTTCTATTTAACAATAGATATTCAACTTACCATTTAAGCACGGTCTCCGAAGGAGCAGCCTTGATACTTATACATCATCTAATATAGAAAAGCTTATCTCAATGTGAAATGGTTATTTCAACCATTACTTAAAACTAATCTTAAGGGATAGTTAATCCTCATAGTTAGTCGAACAATCGACGATCCTGGGTAGCTGATGGAAATTTTTAATTGTTGCCTAATTTGGGTTGCGGTATTCAATGCCTAAGCAAGATGAACCGTCTATCTTAATTAACAATACCGAATTCTTAGAATATAGGGTTAGGCTATATGAATTCTTTATTTCAAATCTTATTTAATTAGGGTTTTGATTCCTCCAATAATGGCACTAGTCGTCTTGGAGACTTCTTAATGATACAGCCCCAAATGGGGTTTAAATCTTAACTCTACTGGTCTCTCAGGAGGTAAACAGGGAAATCTTAGGAGGAGATAATCAAGATACCAGAAAGTTACAGAGATTTTTCCAAATCTCAAGCTCCAATTCGTCTATCATAGCTTGTGTCAGATAAGTGACACACTTATGTCACAAGTTCATGAATTCCTTAATCGGGAACATTTACTTTGACAATCCCATTCTGGATATCTTCTTTGAATACCATTAGTTGACTTTAGTACCATATGACTATTAGAATATCCTCGCGGTTCCATGTATTAAACCTCCATACTGATCAGGCATGGAAGCAATCTATGGAACTTTTTAAGATACATCAATCCTCATATGGCGCTCTTATCATACTGTCTGGTTTCGCATTCGATAGAGATCAAGGAGATATTAACTATATATGCTGACGCACTTCTTCCAGAGAGAGGATACTTCTAGAATTCTTTAATTAAAGATTTTTAACAGGAACAGAAGAATGGTTCTTATGATTTCGCCTGTAAGTTTTACCTTACACTTAATATCTGGGGTTCTTACGGGAAAAATTTCTAAAAGTTTGCTAAGCTTAAAATCTTACGAGAGACTTAGCAGTACCTGAATCCAAGCGTAACTCTTAGCCAAAACAAATTACAATAAGGGTTTATCTGGCGTCTTTATTAAGGTGAACTGCCTCTAATTATTCATCAGGAGGGTTAAACGCCTCCATTCTTAATCCTTTTCAACTTAGCTATAAAATCTTTGACAAACTTTAGGGCAGTCTCAATTTTGACTGGTTATTTCTTAATCTATATATCATGAGTAGTTGAGGTGGGTCCATAATGGATTCATAATGAGCAGGTTTTGAAAATCTAAAGTTCTCTTTTATAGCCGATGCTAATCATCGATATATCTAGTGCATTATGCCTAAATTCTAGGTTAACCGAATAAGAGCACCATTTCAACAAATGAACCAAGGTTTGCAACCCACTGCCGTTAGTGTATAGCTCTTATGGGGGAGTCGAAAAAAAAATCTTATTCCATCCTTTCCATTTCGCAAAGCGGATGGCAGGTTTTTCTAATAAGGTCCTAAAAATTTGGACCATCCCATACTGTATAAGGGGATCTTTCTTGTAGACTCCATTAGTGTCCTCACTAATCAAGGGTATTACCACCGAATGATTGTGACGCACCCCTTACCGTGTGCTTTCCCTAGGATAACCACTGATATACCTAATGGTTTCTACTATTCTTAACAATTCCTTGCAATCAATGGCCCCTTTTAACCATTGAAGTCTCTTGACTTCCAAGAGACGAAGTATTTTTTAAGTACATCCTAGAAAGAGTGGGGCTCTTTGCCACATATGATTTTATTCGGGTTATTCTTCGCATACGAAATATGAATAAAGCTCTTCTCCTGAGCAGTGTCCTGTGTTTTTGGAGCGAGCAGCGTTGGGCTCTTCTTGGCTTTTTCTCATAGCCCTTCTCAGCAGTGATATTTATAGCTTTGGAGATTAACTCTGTTAATATTGAGGTTCACACTTGATGCACTATTAGCATTGGTCACATCTCTTAGCATCGCGACTGTTGTTTGTCTCTTCTGAGTTTGCCATACTCATATCTTTTGGTATTAAATACCGATTTAACAATTTAATTGAGTGCATTTCCCCGCTAGTCATCATCCTGACGACTTATCATACATCGATCATGGTATTATTAAACCATATGAACATTCCTAAGGAGTGTTATTTGATTGCACAAGTTCTTATATTTAATCAAGATGGAAATTTCACAAACTAGGCACCTAGCTCGGTTGGCTAGGCGCGCGAAAGGGTGTGGCCTAGACCCAGGTTCGATTCCGGGGACGCCCAGTTCCACCATTTTTTTATGTTGACTATTTGTTAATCGCGCGGATACATGAAATTTTGAGGGTTGTCTCATAGTGAGTCTTGATAATTAATTGCTTCTTATTACCCACATTATGGGCTTGATTTTTCAAGACAACCAATCGATTTTATAACTATATGGTGTCTTTATATTTTAACGGAAACTAGGACATCGGAAAGATGATTCCTAATGGATATAAAACATTCATCTAATATTGCTGAAGTAGTCTCTGAGGTACTATCGACAAATTTTTACTTCATACTTAACGCTTAGAGTTTTAACAGGCAGATTTAATGATTTACAATATCTATTGTCTACGAGAGACTTATCTGAACCTGAATCAAATAATACTCTAACATGAGCGTTATTGATATAAAAAAAAAGTACCTGTTGTGACCTTGTCATCCTGAATAGCCTCTTGAGTATCCATTTGAGAGTTTCCGATTTTTGGTCTTCTTAGCCTCACCAGACTTCTTGGTTTTACTAGGGCAATTAGTTTTGATGTGCCATATTTCATTGCAACCATAGCAGGTTGCGTCCTTCATCTTCTTGCAGTCCAAAGTCTTATGCCCCTTGGACTTGCATACCCCACATGCAGGAGTTCTTGACTGTGCATGCGAGTTCGATCCATACCTGCACTTCCCGAAGTGCTGTTTCTTGCAGATTTTACATCTGGGTTTTTCACCTGACTGCTGGTTATCCTTTAAATCCTTGCCAGACTTAGCTGCTCCTTCCTTGGCAGCCTTAGGGCAATTGGTACTGATGTGGCCCTTTTCGCCGCAGCTGAAACAGTTTGCATTCTTTATGTCCTCACATTCGTGGGACTGGTGGCCAGTTCTTTTACAGATGCCACATTGCTTTATCTTTTGGTTTGATTGACACTGTCCCCGGTGTCTTCTTTTGCAGGTTTTACATTTGGGTTTTGCCTCCTTTGGCTTGGACTGGTTATAGCTTGAACCGGTCTTACCCTTTTTACAACCCTTATTTGGGGTGTTATCGCATTTTCGCTTATGATCCTTTAACACACGGTCCACGGCTTTGTTTACGGCTGTATCCAACATAGCCTGCAACTCTGTGCTTGTTAAGTTCAGTCTTGCATCATCATTCCGATCAACTAGACGATTGAAAGCTTCAGAAGAGTCAGCCATGGTGAAGCTTTGAAGGCTACAAACCAAGTAGTAATAAATTGGTTTAATTATATAGCGAATTGTCGAACTTGATAATTAAGTAGCCATGGTGCGAATAAACCATATGGGCCAACAGATAGTATTTAATTTATTTGATTATGTTTCGCCTAAGTTTTAAAATAAACCATCTTTGGCGTTTAAACGGAATATAATCCTTCATATTTACTAGACCGGGGACATAAGTCACGACTGTCAATGTCATACTGACATCTTATATAGCACAATGGTTTATTCCAAAGGACTTTTTGATAGCACAGATGCCTTGTCACTTGGGAAATTTTAAAACATAATCAATGATTCCTTTGAATCGAAAAATTTCATAATTCACTGTTTTGATAAGAAGTTATGAAATAAAACTATCTTTTTCATGTATGCATCTTTGCCCGTGGGTATACATCCCAGGTGGATGTTTAGATGTGTACGTTTATGTTCGACGTTTATTAGCCATGATTCCTACTGATTATATAGGCTAAATAAAGGGTTTGGAAGTTCCTAATATAAAGATGACAAGCGTGATTTTATCGCATCACTGTTGTCGGGAGTGTTAACACGTTTTCAAGTGTTAATAAGGATCTGAATCTCTTTTAAACAGGTTTTACCATCTTAGCTAGGTCTTCAATGACATTCAAGCTAGGTCAAACCTTTTAAGATTCTCTTTTAATACATATACATAACAGAAAAGGAATATTATTTATTTTATTCAGGATTTTTATCATAATTCCTAATTTATAAGTTAGTAATAGCACAAATGGCCTAGTCGAGTAGACAAGTTTAATTTATAAATCATGATTTCTGAGAATCTGAGCATGAAGGAATTCTGGCACAATAGGCCTAGTCACAAGGACATTTATAAATTATAAGCTTATGATTTCAGAGAATCAAGGCCTTGAGGTGTGAACCTAGTTCATTACCTTTTTCTGACAGGGAGTCATAGCTACCACTATATTTTGGCTCATGTAGAAATGAGCAAGGCCCGTAGGCACTATATTACCACGTATGGTTAAAATATGATCATTTTAATTGATGATGTAAACCCAGGATTCAGAGATCATTAAACTGGGTTAGGAATCTTTTGAAGAATCCTTAATAACGTGTGTGATTTCCAACAAATCACATCTGCCGGGGGTGTTAACATGTTTTCAGATGTTAACTGGGATACGAATCTTTTAAACAGGTCTTACCATTTTGGCCAGGTCTTTATAATGACACTCAGGCTAGGTTTCACTCTTAAGACTCTTTTAATATTTATCGCAGAACAATTTCTAAATTGAACTGTTAATAGTGATCCGAATCTAAATTGAGGAACTGCCATCTTGGCCGATCTTAATATGACACGAGGCTAGGTCTTGTCCTTTTTAGATTTTTCCATTTTATTATAATGGTAGATCTCATAACAGAAATGCTATTTTAAATTTATTTCATATATTAAATTCATGTATTGAATAAATGGAATTTTGGTAAAGCATTTCAAAATACAGAATTGCCCAAAAAGGGACTTAAAAGAAATGATGTTGTCCTCAAAGGGACCAAAAGATAAATATCGTTATGAAGACTTTTTAAGGAAACGATCTTCAGTAAAAGGAGTCTCTTCTTCATTTTAGTTCTGAATGTCCTCTCCTTGGTCGTACGTTAATCCTAGTCACAACACGAAGCTTGGCCTTTCCTAGGCTTCAGGTGGGGATAATTTCCATTACAGCTTCTTGCTTGACGACATATTAAAATATAATTGAAGGTAATAATCTTCTGAATAGGGACGAGAGTATTCCTATGTTAAGTCTAGACTCAGAAGGTCAAAGGATGTGCTATCGTGTCATTGAGATTAAACACAGAAAGCTAGTGTTTAATTCGCTCAATGTTGGCTCTGATACCAACCTGTCACACCCCTATTTTCCACGTGTCACCGGTGGGCCCGGTGGGGAGTATAGTGACGTAGTTGGTATCATCATAGACAAACAACACAATATATAAATGCACAGCGGAAGCAAAAGATAAACATATTACGAACCGATATAAAGTAATATCAGTACTACAAACGGAATGTAAAGGATCCACAGGCGGATCGAAAATAAAATGAGACATTGTTCAACAGTTTATTGTCGTCCAAGCTTGCGAGACTTATTGTGGACGCTCTAGAAGACAACCAGCCTATTACGTGTAGTACCTGCACTTAACCTTTTGGGAAAATACGTCAGTTTACACTGGTAAATACAATTTAACTGACTCATTTTAAAAAGGTTTAAAAATTGATTTGAATGCACGTGGCATAAAATATTTTATAACTTGGGATAATTATGTGAACATAATACTTGTAAACGAATTACATGTTCCTTATGCGTTCAGTAGCCCGGTTCGTGCCGGGTTAAAGATCAATAGACACACCACATGTTATTTACGCACAGACAGGTGTACGCCTACACCCCGCGTTCGGTCGTGGCCATTTCGTAAAATGATGCCAAGGATATCCGGGACATGGTCATTAACCTCCCAAAGGCGTTAAGCAAACAAAACAAATTTTTAAACGGGTCATCTCGATAATACTTAACCACCAAACGATTAAGGTCGAATGCCCGACCAAGCGGTATTTTTATATACCGTACCCCAAGCCCGTATAAGGGAAAATAAGTTAAAAGTATTTACCTGAGCTAAATATAAATTCAATCCCAGCCGTATACCACCAAGCAAGTACAAATAGCTTTTACTGGGCTCCTAAATCTGGAACGAAGGTTTTTAATAACCTATTAGATTTCTAACGGGTCTTTATTTAAGCTTAAGCTTAGACCGGTTAGCTTTAAGGACGATACGGCTCAAACGCACGATTAAGCGAAGACCGGATAGAATGTGGTTTAGACCCGACAAGTTTGAATACTTGTATAATATGGGTATACTAAATACATTCTGGATTTTGAGACAAAAATGATAAGGTTTGACCCGTTTCGGTCAATTTATGCAAACTAGTTACATAAACCGAACCGAGCGCGAAAAAGGGCGTTACGGGTAACCATATGAGTCATATGCAAGTTCCCTGAGTTAAAATGCTCTAAATATGTTATTATACCAGTAAGTTATCTTCTATTATGCCCCAAATGAATTTAAACACAATTTATGCCTCATAAGGGCATTTTTGTCATTTAAAAGATTATAAAAGAGTTAAATTAGAAATCTGAGTTACAGGTCTGGTTTATACAGAAAATATACTTAATTTAATATGTTATAACAGTAGGGTATGACTCATAAGTGAAATTTATCATTTAAAACCAAACTATGCTCATTAGGGGTATTCTGGTAATTTCACAAGGGCTAAAAATGTCAAAATTGGGAATCTGAGTTTATAAACTTGTACTTACTGTTATTTTATAAAAGTATACTAAAAACATCAGTAGGTATCAACCTTATATGTTTAATGTGGTTATAATACATACTATGCGATAACAACGCTTAAAAAGGCGATTTAGAGCCATTTCCGGGTTTGTAAAAGAAAGCTGATATTTTTATATTTCCAGAATGCTCAAAATATTTTATTTAACAAATAGAATCAGTAGAAAAAGGTTTGGGGTCAAAAGGATTTATAAAACTCATTTTATAGCCCAAAAGGGCAAAACCGACAATAACCGATTTAAGGCTAAAACTCTATGATCCAATCAGTTTAAAAATTATTAAAAATCCTTATAATTCCCAAAATATTATATAACAATAGTAGGTATACACTTTGATGTCAAAAATTAGGTTTTGATAGGCGTTATGCTCATAACGCCGTTTAATTAATAAAAACCGTTTTATTTGTGATATTGAGCATAACTCACAATCCAGACCTCGGATTGATGTCAAATTTTTGGTGCAAGTTTATAAATCAGTAACAAATGTTTCTACTCTTTCACTTTTTCAAAAATCGCGTTTTATAGTAAAAAGGGCAAAATAGTCATATTTAAGCATAAACCGGTAACATGCATATGAATCGGATAAGTGTTGAACCAAGTTGTAAAATCTCAGAGAATTAAACTTATGTGAAAGTTGGTCCAAAATATGCTCTAATGCAGATCTCAAACATGCATGAACGGATCCGAATCGATAGTCAACGAAAAAGTCAATTTATGTGACTTTCGGTTCCGATTCGGGTTTAAACTGAAAATTATCGAGTTGATCATGTTGAAATATATTCTTACATTAATTACAAAGTTATTCTGATGATCAAACAGGTTTCATGCACCCTACATTGTTAATCATGCTTAAATTTGCGAAAACACATTCTGTTGACTTTTTAAGAAAAGCTTTGACTCGACAATTAACATGCTTAGAGTGTGAATCTTAAAATACCCTTTTAGGGGTTTGTTACACACATAAATACCAACATGTAGGTACTTTAAATTTGAGAAATGACAGAGCCAATCTCGTTTAATCATAAAGTCAAGTGTAATTTATGCTAGTTTGACTTTCGGTTAAAACACTAAGCTAGAACGAATTAGAGAATGATATGAACACTTACAATGGTCCTAAACAAGCTTAGAGATCACTATGAGGCTGCCTTGTCGACCAGAAAGCTCCAGAAACGTTTTTGTGAACTTTTTGAAAATGCAAGTGTTCTTGGTTTACTACTTCAAGTGCCTTATATGCAAATTTGATGTTGATACAGGTGTTGGTAGATGTTGTGTGATCAGTCCAAGTGTCATTACATGCATGTAAATCGATTGGCTAGTCCCTGGAGTCGTATACAGCTGGATACAGTCGAACACAGACCTGCAAAACCGACATCTGCAGGTTCTGTCGCTGGTAACAGGTAGGCGGGCCGCGAAGACAGTGTACGCGGGCCGCGTCCCCTTGGTCGACCAGCTTTTCAAGTTTCAGCAATTACAAATCAGTCCCTGATCTTTGTAACGTTGTTTTGTTCGTTTATTTAGCACGCTAGACCCTCAAATCTGGTTTGTAGGAACCTTGGGACTTTTATAAACTTGGGTATGTCCTCGGTTAACTTTGCGCTTCCCCGAAAAGTCACGAAATTCACGATAACGTATTTAACCCTTCTTGTACGGTTTTGATCACAACTTTCTCATACGTTCACGAAACTTCATGAAATTTTTATCACATGCTCTTGTGAGTATATTTTACCATTAAAAAGCTTCGGGTTTGCCAAAAGATCACTCAGAGGTATAAATTCAACATGTTGACACGTTTAGCCCCTGTAGTTTGTAATTCCTCACTTTCTTTCATTTTTCGCTTCGTATGCTCCATGATTTATCCGTTTAAGATTATAAATATCATGTAGGGTTATTGTAGGGCCTATTTATCAATTGTTGACACTTTGGACCCTGATATTCACACAGTTTCACCGTTTGTCAACTTTAGTCCCTCTAAAGTATGTTTTTACATATTCAAAGTCCATGTCACGTGTCAGTACATTATTGGACGTAAATTTTCGAGGTGTTACAGCCCAGTTGGCCCAATGACCCAACTATCATAATCCAGTGGCTATGTGGCTCTCGGAACCCCTTGGCCCATTAAGGAGCAGCCCCACCCGAATGTGCGGCTCTCCCGTGTTGTGTGACTCGGCCAGCCCGACCCAACCTGGTGAACAGCCCACCTCTTATTTGCTAACAATCCATTCAACCCAACACATAATCAAAGTAATTTCCAATTCCATCAGAAATATTAATCCATTCATTTACTTTTTAACGCCCTTAATAACTAGTTCATTATATGATTACCTCAGAATTTGCTACACAAAAATATCAACATTCAATTCATTCAGATTACACCATCATCACCTAAACCATGGGATCCTAACTTGCAGTCAAGTAATCAAACCACGCAGTTAAACTTGTCAAGTTATCGTCCCACCATATTCATCATCCTAGCACCCATTACTCATCCTAGTTAATCTCTAATTCCAAAATAACTGATATCAACACAGCCCATACGTTACGACTTCTAGGACCATACTAATCTAGCCATCCATATCCTATCATTCAATCAATTAAGTCAATCTAATTATACCATGAAACCCCATATTGCCGATACACATACACATAACAAGACATACACGTAAACAAGATATACACATAAACAAGATATACACATAAACAAGACATCAAGGAATATAGGTTAAATCCATAAGTAACATACTAACTGAGTACAAGAAAAAGGAGTAACGTGCAAGCTAGAAAGAAGAAGACTTCAATCGCTTGAGGGCTACCGTCGAGTTTAGATAGGTTTAGGGTTTGTGTGTTTAGAAATTATGACGATAATCCATGCATAATAGCAATTTAAGTTAGGGGTGTACGGCTCGGGTTGGGCTTCATGTGCTACAGGACGAGGGAAACAACATATGTGATAAGTTAGGCTCAGATGCTTCGGTTTGACACAAGTGTGGGTCGAGGTAAGTGTATGCGGCCCATTACATGCATGGCCCAAACTTAACAACAATTTAGACACTAAGGATGGCCCAACCAACCACTCAAACATACTCTAATACGTTCTACGCTCGATAATTTTATCATAGAAAAACGTTTAACAAAAAGTTTAATATAACAAAAACATGAAACGAGCGAATTATCAAAAGTTAGAATCATGAGACTAAACGACACTAACCTTGAATGTTCGGGTTGTCACATCATTCCCAACTTGAAAGAAATTTCATCCCGAAATTTGACAAGCAAGCTCAGAGAAGTGAAATGATAAATCAAAATTGTTGTAGATTTTCCTCAGATGCCACATCATCCCCAACTTGAAATGGAATTTCGTCCCGAAATTCACCAGTGATACCAGGATTAGCTTGCTCAACAGGGAAGAGTTGAGGATATTTGAGCTTCATCTGATCATCGCGCTCCCACGTGAACCCCAGTCCACGTCTTGAGTTCCAGCGAACCCTCACGATTGGGATTCGACTATGCTTACGAACCTTGACTTCTCGATCCATGATTTCGATAGGTTCCTCGACAAACTGCAACTTGTCGTCAATTTTTTGCTCTTGGAATGGTACAACCAGTGTTTCATCAGACAAACACTTCTTTAGTTGCGAAACATGAAAGACATCATGAACATTACCCAACTCAGCAGGTAACTCGAGCTAGTAAGCCACTTTACCGATTCGCTCCAGAATTTTATATGGCCCAACATAACGTGTATTAAGTTTGCCGCGTTTTCCGAAGCGTACGACACCCTTCCACGGCGAGACTTTCAACATAACACGATCGCCCACGGCGAATTCCAACGGTTTCCTATGCTTGTCAGCGTAGCTTTTCTGACGGCCACGCGCTGTCGCCATACGGTTTCTGATCTGGACAATCTTTTCTGAAGTTTCAAGTACAAGCTCAGGAGCCGTGATCTGGCTGTCACCCACCTCAGCCCAATAGAGAGGAGAACGACATTTTCGCCCATATAATGCTTCAAATGGAGCTGTCTGGATGCTGGTATGGTAGCTGTTGTTGTAGGAAAACTCTATCAACGGCAAATGTTTCTCCCATCCCTTTCCAAAATCAATCACACATGCTCGCAACATGTCTTCAAGTGTCTGGATGGTTCGCTCGCTCTGATCATCCGTCTGTGGGTGATAAGCAGTACTCATATCGAGACGTGAACTGAATGACTTATGCATTGACTGCCATAAATCGGATATGAAACGCGGATCTCGATCTGAGATAATAGAGGTTGACACCCCGTGCCTAGAAACCACTTCCTTAAGATAAACAACTGCAAGTTGTGAAAACTTATCCATTTCCTTGATTGCTAGAAAATATGCTGACTTCGTGAGACGGTCAACGATCACCCAAATGGTATCGTTTCCGCTTTGAGTTCTTGGCAAACCGGTGACGAAATCCACAACAATCTGCTCCCATTTCCACATGGGTATTTTCGGTTGTTGAAGCAGGCCTGAGGGTTTCTAGTACTCCACTTTGACTTTAGCACAAGTCAAACACTTACTCACATATGTCGCTATGTGAACTTTCATCTTCGGCCACCAATACATGACTTTGAGATCCTGATACATTTTATCTGAACCTGGGTGAACAGAATATCGTGACTTGTGCGCTTCGTCCATCACAAGCTCTCTAAGATCACCATACAAAGGAACTCATATTCGTTCCATAAAATAATGAATGCCGTCAGATCTCTCCACAAGTCGTTTTTCCATGCCCCGTAAATTTTCAGCCTTAAGATTTTCTTCTTTTAATGCTTCGATCTGAGCGGAACGAATCTGATCAGGTAAGTTAGAGTGGATAGTGAGCTGCAGAGCGCGAACACGTTTAGGCTTTGTCTCCTTTTGACTAAGGGCATCAGCTACGACGTTAGCTTTACCCGTGTGATATTTGATGGCACAATCGTAGTCGTTCAAAAGTTCCACCCAACGACGCTGTCGCATGCTCAACTCTTTCTGATCGAAAATATGCTGAAGGCTCCTGTGATCGGTATAGATAGTGCATTTGGTGCCGTACAGATAATGCCTCCAGATTTTTAGCGCGAAAATCACAGCCACCAACTCCAAGTCGTGAGTCGTGTAGTTCTTCTCATGAACCTTCAGCTGTCGAGAAGTGTAATCTATTACCTTCTCATGTTGCATCAGCACGCAACCGAGACCCTGAATAGAAGCATGATCGATGTCGTAAGGTCGGTCAAAAATAAAGTTAAAAGTGTCCTATTCACCTTTTACTAGTAAAGGGCAAGTAGGGTGTCGAGTCCACGGGGAATCAGTGGAAAGTGTAAAAGTTCGTTGCTTTATGACTAATATCTAAATTATAACCTAATTGCTTTTTGTAGTTTGAGAGTAATTATGAAAACGAATGTAAAGATGTATTTGTAAACAATAATGAGAAAATGGACCAATCTCCGGGTTTTCAGGTTATGCAGAAAATCAGGTTACTTAGTTACTACCAGTTGGAAATCACATAGACATGATTTGTAAAACTTGTTTTGATAAATAATTAACGGAAAATATATTTGATTGCAATGATCCACAATCGAAACCGAAGGATTGATGCAAATGAATAGTAATCCAGTTAATCACCAATTTTAGATTTCATAAACATAATCGAGTTCAATGATTAAAGGTGTAAAACAATGACATCCTAGAATTTAATCCCGGTTGTTGATGAACAAACCAAATAATTGATGAACACAAATGATTACGATAATCTAATAATGTTTAATCGAAATAAATAACAAAAAGATAGACTAACCGAATGATTAGTTAAATCTCAATCCAAAAAGTTGTAAACATAAGCAAACCCAAAGTTCTAACACAAACCCTAGCCCCGAAGACGGTCACGGGACGACTAGCCGCTCATGATGTGCGAACAATCTTCCGAAGCTTGAGCGAATGATGAAAACATGATGATTCGGTATCGTGCGGGAGATGTATGAAGATGTCGTGTGCTTTTTCAGATCCCTCCTAATTCGTGATGGTGGCTGCTACAATAATTCGATGATAATGATAATGGGCTGCCAAACTTTCGTCCAATCATCAAGCCCATTCGTGAGATGAGAAGTATTTTCATTTGGATTTTAAAACCCATAAATCGGCCCACCATACGATGTTGCTGTTTGTTTTGTGTGATGACTCCATAGAATCCGTAAGCTGCATGTGATCTCCGTAAACATCAAGTCTAAGTGGCTGTTTCTTTTTGTGAAGCCTCGCCCAAAACCGTAAGCCATATGTTAAAACCGTAACCGACAGGTGCATGTTGCTGTTTCCTTCATGTGCATCTCATGATATATCCAAATGAATCGTCCACATGATTGACTGATGATGTTTTGTAATGTTGATAATATCATAAATCCTCTCAAAGCAATTGTCTGCATGTGTGTGATGATGATGTTGTTGACCCAAAAGAAAAAGAACATGCGTGTAGACAAAGAAGTCCACGTGAAGTGCTAACTGATGTGATGCTTTCTTAATTCTTTATGATGATGTTTAGGGCTGTACACGAACCGAACGTTCAGCGAACAGTTCGTGAACCGTTCGGCGGGAAGTTCGTTTATGTTCGTTCGTTTAATAAACGAACGAACATGAACAAGAAATTTCGTTCGATTAGTTAAACGAACAAACATGAACAGAGGTCTCGTTCGTTTGATTGTGTTCGTGAACGTTCGGTAAGATGTTCGTGAACGTGTTCGCGAACATTCGTTGAGTTGCGTTCGTTTATGTTCGTATCTTTGTGTTTTAATTGAAGATCTTTGTACTTTCTTATATTTTATTTTTACTTTTTATATTATTAAACTTTTATTTATTTTATTTCCCTAATAATTAAACTAGGAAACCCACTTTCACCTTGTTTATGCATCATTTCACTTTCATTTCTCATTATTTACATCCACGAATACGATCGACCTCCGTTCCACAATAAGGGATTCAAGTTCAAGTGCTACTCTCTGGGCCATCTATCTTTATCCTTCGTCGTGTTTGTGTTCGTGAACCGTTCGCGAACACGCTCATTTCCTTAATGAACGAACACGAACATACAATCTCGTTCGGTAAGTGTTCATGAACCGTTCGTGAACACATTTATTTCCTTAACGAACGAACACGAACAAGGCCTTGTTCGTGTTCGTTCGGTTCGTTTACAGCCCTAATGATGTTAATTAATGTTTTCTATAAAACCCTCCAAATGCCTCCAATATTCGTGAGTTTCTCGAAAGTCCAAGGAAGTGATGATAAAGACTATGGTCTTTTGCTTCATTTATCAACGATGGACGCTCCACTTCATCTCTAACCCAGTTAACTTCCTAGAATTAAGCAAATTAACCTGCACAACCACAATTTCTCATAGTTAACTTATTCAATGCATATAATTACTTAAAACTAAACAAAACACGCAGGATAGACACTTAAACACCCATGTTTCACACCCTCCATCACATCCCCACACTTGCCTTTGATTGTCCTCAAGCAAACCGTTACGGAACTACTCACCGCAGTAACAATACCTCTAAACCCCTAAACCAATGCAACAGTTTAAGTCCCAAGTCATACCCATTCCATAGACTGACACAATCAAGATTGACAGTCCGACAAGCAATTGATGCAATTTTTAAAACTTAAGACTTGTCTATTCAAAACTAACATGCTTAGGATTATACACATGCTACACGCCCCTCACAATCAACTCTCCTCTCGGTTTAACAACTGAACTAGCGTGTAATGTGCTAGTATGTATAACACTCAAAACCAAACATGAAATTCTGTAATCATAAGCTTGTATGACAATCACACCTCCACTGTATCATATAACACGGCATGCATCAAAAGGACTTTCGGTTTTGGGCTTAGGCTAAGGGTAGGAAGATTTTTGGTTTTTTTTTTCATTTATATTTTTATGCAGCGAACAAACAAACTGCCAAACCGTGACAACTTTATTTGCAAAACACATAACGACTAACATTTTTGGGTTGGTTTCTACCCAAGACATGAACAATATTCATAAAATTTTCTTTTTGTTCTTTTCTTTTTCTATAATTTTTTTCTTTTCTTTGTTTTCTCTTTTTTTTTCAATCATTCATACTTTGTCGTTCACGGTCGGTATCAAACAATTCACATTAGGTGGACAAACGAAAGGGTAAATAGGCTCAACAGGGCTACTAAGGGTGATGGTTCGGTAAACATAAAACAACGCAACGGGTGTAAGGTATATCCTAATGCCTTTATCATTTACATGCACATGTCAAACCACAATCTCAGCATGCATCAAATCATACAAGTTCTAACACAGAATAACATGTGGCCTGCTCTCAACAAATGAATTCATAATATAAATCATTCTATCATTCTACAGGCTCAAAATTCTCACCAAAGAAGTGTAAAAAGGCTGCCGACATGTAGCATATGCAATCTAAAGCATGTTACCCCTAAATAGACATATCTTCTCAATTTTTTATCCTAAAAACACCTGTCGGACCTACTCTCATGAAACTTAAAGGAACGGCCATGACAAGGGACTATGTTAGCTACTACCGGCAAGGAACCCATTAGTGCTTGAAACATTCGGTTTTCTTATCCATTTAGTTCACTTAAGGCAATGAAATTCTTTAAAATTTTCAATTTTTTTTTCACTTTTCATCGTTTTCAATCACTTTCCAACCTCTTTCAAACTCTGTCCCAAACCTTCCCCTTCCTGGGTTTCCATATCCCCACACTTGGGCGACATTGTCCCCAATGTATCGTGTTTTAAAAATAGAACCCGGGAATACCAACTAACAAACATTATGAGCGACCTTTCCTAACACAATAAGCAAAAACACATTCCCTAGCACATAAAGTTTAACACCACCAAGAACACGAATAAAAATGCAATAAAAATGAGATAATAAAAGTGGAACAGACTCCCCTGTTTTAAAACATAGAATCCTCGTGCGCCCTGTTCCACCACGACCGTATAGCATTTCATTCGCGACCGTGTCCACAAGTACTTGGGTCAATCTCTACAATTAGTGTTCAGATCATCCCCGTCCAAATAGAGATTGAGTATGGACAGTTCTGACTGAACTCTGATCAGTGCATAGTCCGCAACAGCAACTAGAACGTACTAGGACTTCACCAGACATCCCCACACTTGGACCATTGCATCCGTAGAGATTAATAACCTGATAACCTGCAAAAATAATCACGCAAAAACAAAACAAAACAAATACATAATACTCTACATCCTCGGGTTGCCTCCCGAGAGCGCTAAGTTTATAGGTCTTCAGCCAGACCGTACCTGACGTTCGCTCATGGGGGTCGAAATGAACATTTACCCACCGAGTTTCCTGCATATGCCCGATAAATAACACTCCAAATTCCTATCTGCTCTCTTCTGCCAACGATATTTGTCGAATCAAATCGGAACAAGTGAAATCCACACTTGCCTATCGAATTTCCAAGGTGTGCTCGATAGTTGACCTGTCAAGTCTTCACCTTCTTCCCTATCATGAGTACGTCCGTTGGATCATTGTATAGCCACTTCAATATACCTTGTGCAAGATCTTCTCTACTCACCTTTCTCTTATTCCCACTCGAGCCTTCATCCCCGACTTTGTTAGTTGGAGTAATCAAAATATTCAGCGATTCGGGATAAACTTGGACTACATCAGTCTCTAGTTCTTCAGTGGGAGCTAAGTCTTCATGTGGGTTTAAACATATAACTTCAAGTTCAGGAAGACTTTCAACCTCTTCTTCATCTTCAACAACTAAAACTGGCATTTCTTGTGTTTCTTCAACAAATGCAAGAATGGATGTGGTATTATCCCTCACAACCTTCAATGTTGCAATTTGTTCGTCTATTTGATTCGATCGTTGGACCATAGCCTCAGTTCTCGACCTGCTCTCTTGCGCCATCTGCAGCATAATATCCATGATTTCGTCAAGTTTAGAATTTTGGTGTTTACTTTGACAATCATCTTGACTTTGGTGTGGCTGATCTGAACTCCCTTGGTAATTACCATGATTACACCATTGATTTCGCATATTAAAATCATTGTATGTTGACTCAGAGTAGTCATGGTAATGACCATTATAATCTTCTTGGTATCTTGAGAAGGGCACCACCTCGGATTCGTAATCATCATAATCCAAATTTTGCTCATACTTGTAGTTGACATTTGACTGATTGTGTCCCTGACATGAAGGCGCCTTGTACCCAGACATCAATTTTTCTTTCCAAAACACTGGGTCTGTCCAAAACACTAGGCAATCTTCATGTATGTGAATTTTCCCACAACAAGGGCATGACTGATGAGCTATATCCATGATCCAGAGATTTCACTTCCTGCATAAACAGACTAAAATACCCGCATAGAAAACTAACATATAAAAAAAACTAAAAGCTACAAGAAATTTTTTGGATTTTTTTGTTTTTTCTAACTTCTTTTTTTTTATTTTTTTTTAAAGAAAAACAACTTACTAAACACTAAGCACACCGATTTCCCGGCAACGGCGCCATTTTGATCGATGTCGTAAGGTCGGTCAAAAATAAAGTTAAAAGTGTCCTATTCACCTTTTACTAGTAAAGGGCAAGTAGGGTGTCGAGTCCACGGGGAATCAGTGGAAAGTGTAAAAGTTCGTTGCTTTATGACTAATATCTAAATTATAACCTAATTGCTTTTTGTAGTTTGAGAGTAATTATGAAAACGAATGTAAAGATGTATTTGTAAACAATAATGAGAAAATGGACCAATCTCCGGGTTTTCAGGTTATGCAGAAAATCAGGTTACTTAGTTACTACCAGTTGGAAATCACATAGACATGATTTGTAAAACTTGTTTTGATAAATAATTAACGGAAAATATATTTGATTGCAATGATCCACAATCGAAACCGAAGGATTGATGCAAATGAATAGTAATCCAGTTAATCACCAATTTTAGATTTCATAAACATAATCGAGTTCAATGATTAAAGGTGTAAAACAATGACATCCTAGAATTTAATCCCGGTTGTTGATGAACAAACCAAATAATTGATGAACACAAATGATTACGATAATCTAATAATGTTTAATCGAAATAAATAACAAAAAGATAGACTAACCGAATGATTAGTTAAATCTCAATCCAAAAAGTTGTAAACATAAGCAAACCCAAAGTTCTAACACAAACCCTAGCCCCGAATGTGACAACCCGAACTTCCAAGGTTAGTTTCGTAATTCTGACCTTTATTATTTTTCTTCCACGTTCATGACTGTGTTAAGCTTGTTACGTGTAAATGTAATCCCGTGCGGCTGTGTGCGTAGTTTGGACTATTATATGTGTTTGACATTGCCATTGGGCCGCGAGGGTGTTGGACCGCGCACATGTTTGGACTCTTAAACATCCTCGGCCCAGTATCTTAGGAGCCTAAACATGAAATAAAAACCCAAGTGGGCTCGGCGGCCCCTTGTTCTATTTTATTATGACTCTGTGAACTACATCGAGCACAAGTTTGAGAACCGAACATATGTGTGTGCCATATTCATGATTGGGCCTGTAAAGCCCAAGTAGATCTTTAGATTGGGGCCGGCTAGGGGTTAGCATATATACATACACAAGTCACGTAAACATGATAACACAACTTTACTCAAACCCTAGCACATCCTCTATCTATCCATCTGTCTTCGGTGATCAACAGTGGACGCACCCCCTCCCCCTCGTGAAGTTAATTCGGATCCAGCAATATCTTAACTCTTTTGGTTAGTGTAAACCTCTTTATGTTTGAATCATTCTCCTTGTCATGCATAGTGTGTCGATACAAGATTGTTGTCATAGATTATGCTCGTATGTGATGTTTTATGTTTTACTTATGTGCATGATAATAGGGATCTTGGCGGTTAGTTATGTGCATGTATATGTGATTGCAAACATGTTTGATCAGAATGCATGTGAAGATTCATATAATAGCGTGGGTGTTAGGTCAGAACTCATGAGGTCTCCTTTTAATTGGTCCGAATTTGGTGGGAATATAATAGGCATCCGAAATATTAAAAATGGTGTCTGCTTTACTAGTTGATAGGCTACTTGAATAATGTGCATGTCATTTATGGTCGCGCATGGGGGGGGGGGGGGGATGGAGTGTGTGAGTACATGTTGAGATTATAAAATAAATTTAGATATGCATGGAATATGTGAGTTATGATTCTTGATAGTATGTTGGTTTGCGTAATATGTTCATGATAATAATGGGGATTGAATGACTTAATCCGAATCAAATGAAGGCTGTTAATTAGGTTTTGATTTCGTGATGTGTTATAACTATCCACAACAAAGACTAAACCACTAATATAAGATTTACTATTAATAATTTTGGTGTTGTGAACTTAAAAAATGAAAAGGGATTACAAGATGAAACTGTTGGGCCGGGAGATATTAAAAAGGGTTGTGACTAGTTGTGGGCCTGTTGTTATTAGATGATATATATACCCATATGTGTGAGTTTTGAATTATGAGAACTGATGAATCAATGTGCATGTTTAAAAAGATGACTTGGTCCACTGGAGGATTACTTACGTTAACAATGACTAGATTAGGTCCATTCGGTTAATTGATGTTCTGATGACTATAAAAGGGTAGCATGATTAGTAATTGTGATTTTGATTTTGTGGTTACTGTTAATTAGAGCCTTAGAGTTGTTTGGAATGTGGTTCGGGCCGAAAACTAATGAACCGAGAGGTTTGGGTAACAACACTATCTTTGGGCCGCAGATCAGTAGCCGCCAAAAATAAATTGATTAAGGGGTAGTTGATGGGCCCGGTTAAATTGGATGAGACTTGTTTCCTTTGGGCCGGTAGTTATTTGGACTATATGTTTATTGAGCCGAACTTGGTTAATGAATTTTTATACAGCATGCTTAACTGAATAAACTAGTGTACGGAGTGATGAATGCCACTACTTGTATGTTGTGTGCACTATCTGATGAATAAATGTGGAATGATACGTACTGAGCTTGTATGCATACTGACTGATATGTGCAACTATCATAGGACTTGATTGATCATTTTTGTTAAACAAGAAACTAATCTAACCGAGCAAATCAAAGGTGAGTTCACTGCTCTTTTTCAAGCATGCATCCCGGGAAGGGATATCGGGTAACATTCCAGGGAGGAATGCAGGTTAATGGGATGTTGGTTATTACTCAGTTTCTATCATATAAGACCCCTTACATCTACCGATTGTTGCCGGGAAGGCAACGAGGTATTTAGTTGATAGCGCTATTAGGTTTGGCACCCTCACACCGGGCCGGAATGGACGGGCGTGAACTATCTACCTTGACCACTTGACCAATGCTTTGATAGAGGCATTGGGGTTTGGGTAAACACATCTAGTAGCTACATACGGTAATCGAGTTAATAACGACATCAAATCAAATCATCGAATCTGTGAAACGTTTTAATCTGGTAAATGGTATCTAGACACGTTAACAAAACTTTGAACTCACTAGCGTCGTCTGACACACTTGTCTGCATGCTTGCAGGTCTGTAGGGTCATATCATGGGACTTGCTGTCTGGAAGGCTAGAGTGGTCATGGGTCGAGATACATGGAATCGTAACACAAGACTAATGGGTTTTACATGTGGGTTATAAACACTTAACAAGTAAATTATGCTTCCGCTGTATACTATGAATTATTTGTAACTTTGTAACACTTAATGATAGTAAATGAAAGTTTTATTTAAATATATATCTATGAGTTCAATGTGATTGGTGGCTAGATCCTGGTACTTCACTCGCCCCGCGGTGTTTCCGCAAGTGGTATTTTGGGGGTGTGACACCGAAGACGGTCACGGGACGACAAGCCGCTCATGATGTGCGAACAATCTTCCGAAGCTTGAGCGAATGATGAAGACATGATGATTCAGTATCGTGTGGGAGATGTATGAAGATGTCGTGTGCTTTTTCAGATCCCTCCTAATTCGTGATGGTGGCTGCTACAATAATTCGATGATAATGATAATGGGCTGCCAAACTTTCGTCCAATCATCAGGCCCATTCGTGAGATGAGAAGTATTTTCATTTGGATTTTAAAACCCATAATTCGGCCCACCATACGATGTTGCTGTTTGTTTTGTGTGATGACTCCATAGAATCCGTAAGCTGCATGTGATCTCCGTAAACCTCAAGTCTAAGTGGCTGTTTCTTTTTGTGAAGCCTCGCCCGAAACCGTAAGCCATATGTTAAAACCGTAACCGACAGGTGCATGTTGCTGTTTCCTTCATGTGCATCTCATGATATATCCGAATGAATCGTCCACATGATTGACTGATGATGTTCTGTAATGTTGATAATATCATAAATCCTCTCAAAGCAATTGTCTGCATGTGTGTGATGATGATGTTGTTGACCCAAAAGAAAAAGAACATGCATGTAGACAAAGAAGTCCACGTGAAGTGCTAACTGATGTGATGCTTTCTTAATTCTTTATGATGATGTTAATTAATGTTTTCTATAAAACCCTCCAAATGCCTCCAATATTCGTGAGTTTCTCGAAAGTCCAAGGAAGTGATGATAAAGACTATGGTCTTTTGCTTCATTTATCAACGATGGACGCTCCACTTCATCTCTAACCCAGTTAACTTCCTAGAATTAAGCAAATTAACCTGCACAACCACAATTTCTCGTAGTTAACTTATTCAATGCATATAATTACTTAAAACTAAACAAAACACGCAGGATAGACACTTAAACACCCATGTTTCACACCCTCCATCAAAGCATCACAATATACCACAAAATCCTCGGTACCCTCAGGTAGGGACAAGATCGCTGCGCTGCAAAGTTTCTGTTTCAAGAGTTGGAAAGCATCCTCCTGCTTCGTTCCTCAAGAGTATACAATGCTATTCTGCGTCAATGAGGTAACAGGTTGAGCGATCCTTGAGAAATCCTTAATAAACCGAATATAGTACCCAGCGAGACCAAGAAATTGTCGCACCTCCGAAGGATTCTTCGGTGCTGCCCAATTTCTAATAGCATCGATCTTAGCAGGATCCACGTGTATCCCCATTTCGTTAACAATGTGACCAAGAAAATGTAATCCCCGAATCCAGAAATCACACTTAGAGAACTCCACGTAAAGTTGCTCCTTCCCCAGGAGTTCCAAGATAAGACGTAAGTGTCGCTCGTGGTCTTCCTTGCTCTTCGAGTAGATCAAGATGTCGTCGATGAACACAATAACAAAATCATCGAGATACGGTTTGCACACGTGGTTCATGAGATCCATGAAGACTGCTGGTGCGTTAGTCAACCCAAATGGCATAACCAAAAATTCATAGTAGCCATACCGCGTTCGAAAAGCTGTTCTGGGAACATCCTCCTCTCGGACTCGCACTTGATGAAAGCCCGATCTTAAATCGTTCTTTGAATAAAAGCTTGACCCTTGCAACTGGTCAAACAAATTGTCGATACATGGAAAAGGATAACGGTTCTTGAGGGTCACCTTGTTGAGTTCACGGTAATCTATACACATTTGAAAGGACCCGTCTTTCTTCTTCACAAACAGAACTGGGGCTCCCCAAGGTGAAGAACTGGGTCGGATAAAATCTCTATCCAACAGCTCTTGGAGTTGATTTGACAACTTCTGTAACTCTCCTGGCGCAAGACGGTAAAGAGCACGAGCAATCGGGGCGGCTCCTGGTGTGAGGTCAATCTGAAATTCCACCTGACGATGTGGAGGTAAACCAGGAAGCTCTTCAGGAAACTCACGAACAACTGGAAAGTCTTCGATCCTTCTCTCATCAGGTTGAGAATCCGTAACAAGAGCTAAAATAGCAGGATAGCCCTTACGCAGACACTTCTGAGCCTTCATAGCTAAGATGATGCCAACCATTGCACCACTACGATGACCTTGAACCGACAAAGATTATCCACTAGGGAGAGGGATAAGCACGATTTTCTCTTTACAGAGAATTTCCGCCTGATGATTAGACAACCAATCCATGCCAACTACCACATCGAAACTTCCAAGACTAACGGGGAGTAGGTCAATGTCGAACACTTGACCCATAAGATCGAGTTTACACCCAACGAGGACATGTGAAGCTTCAATCGATTTACCATCAGCTAGTTCTACTACATGTTTGTGTACAAGAGGTGTAGGACTCAACCCTAACTGACGACTGAACCCCAAAGATACATAACTCCAATCGGCACCAGTGGAGGATCTCATTCTACAGCTTCGATAAATTCAGGGGTATTCTCAAATAATGCTTCCTAAATGTTTGAAGACCGATAAATGTCTAAAGTGTTGCTTCTTTGGACATTTGTCGATCTTCAAACATCTAGGAAGCATTATTTGAGGATACCCCTGAATTTATCGAAGTTGTAGAATGAGATCCTCCACTGTTGGATTATCATCTTTCAACCCCATTTTCCCTAAATTTATCGATTCTGTTTTTCAACAGGGATGTAATGCAATGATTCCTCTCAATTGAATAGAACGACACTTGCTTCATAGGACTCACTTGAAGGACACACCTCCCAAAACCACCTATCCGACTCCAAAGAGATCGAGACAGCTTGAAGCATGACCTGGATGTAACACCCGTCTAGTTTTACTTGAATTTAATAATAGTTCATACCATTTTTAATAAAAGATGTCTAATTAACATATATTTCATAAGAGAAGTTCATAAGTAGCATAAACCTTAGTCAACTAACGACTAAGTTAAAACATTCAAAAGTTGTTTAACAATTTGTTTACAACCCATAAACATAGTCTATTAAAGATTTAAAACATTGCGGAAGCTTGTAAGTAGTGTTCGGTTCTTCAAAATCTAGCTCGGTCGTCTTTCGGTTAGTTTCCAACATCACCTAAGATCAAAACCACAACAAGTGTTAGTTTTGATAAGATTAAAATGGGTACAAACAAGTTCCAAGAGTCAAACAATCAAAAAATAAAATTTTCTCGGATCAAGGGGGCGCCGCGTGACGCAAAGGTCCCTCGCGTCACGCCAGGCCCTGTTTTTCACAGAATGTTCATTTGTTTGATGCTGCAGATTCCCAGCTCAAAGTTTAATCAAGTTCCAACTTAAAATGGCCATAACTTATGATTCGTAAGTCCGTTTTTAGTAATTCTTTTTCCTATACGTCTATAATTTCATTACCAACATGCCTATTATGATAGTCATGCCAAAACTTCAACTTACGGACAGAAAGTCTATATATCGTTATGCATTTATTCGACCCATTCCTACTTGACATAAATTACTACCATTTAACTAGTAAACTTATGATACTTTATACCCAATATCCCGGGCTTATCATCACTTGCATTTCTTTACCAATCTCATGGTTTAATGCTCTTGTGATTAGTATCTCCATTTTGATTCTCTAAATCACTATAACAACTACTTGCACAATTAATCGACCCGTTTGGCTCATCTTATGGAATTCCCCAATATGTTGACTACCAATCGGTCCCGTGTCACTCTTAGACTATTAATTTAAGTGACGATCATAGTCGCTACAATTGACACCATAATTATCCTAAAATGAGACTTCGCAAAATTTAACAACAATTTGTTTAATGTAACGGGTCAAGTTACATGCCTTTAGTGCACGCCCTTCAAACGCAGGTCGCCACCGGCTTGTCCGTTTGAAGCTCTGGTATCCTTTCCTATTGAGTTCAACCAAAACATGTTTAGAACTCTTTTCAATTCACAATTCGCATATTTTGCCTAAACATCACAATCATGCGGTTTAACTTAAATTTTCAGATTTAAGCCTTCTTTGAGGCATTTATGCGAACACTTTAAGGGCAGAAATTTATACTATATATTATCAAGTTCTCAACTTATCATATAGCCTTAATTCTTCATAAATCAACTATTTTACATGAACTTTATCTTCTAAAATCCTGAAATCACTTCATACATGTCAAACATTACTAGAACAACTACTATCATTCTAGTGTTTGTCATAATCTCTCAAAACCCATGAATCACCTTCATTGTGTTTATGAAATTTTTAGAATTTTATCATGATTTCACATATTGTTGTCTAGGTTTTCGCTCCTAGACACTTTATCTTTTCTAATCTACCCAAGTAACAAACATGCATCATCAAATTTCAGATTTCCTAAATTCATGAGAATTTCAAGTAGAGAATTCTCATCAAATTTTACATACCTTATAATCCTCTTGCGAAGAGGATCACAATTCTAAGCTCGGATTTCGTTTTGGACCAGATTTGCACCTTCAATTTATGAGATTTTGTGGATGTTAGGGTTTGAGAGTGGGGGTGTCGCCCCCTGCTTGTTCTTGATCGACCAGACCCCCAAATGGGGTGTTTGGTTTTTGTTTTTATTAAAATTAGTAACATAAGTTTCAATTTTAACATCATTGGCCCCTCCACTTTTCTTTAACATATAATTTTGGTTATTTAACCCAATTTCAAGTTATTTCTAGACTTGTAGTTAACTAGGTTATAATTTTCCTAGTTAGTAAATTCTTGTTTATTTATACTTTATAATTCTAATATAAAGTTTTATATTTTCGGGGTGTTACAAGTCCACCCCCCTTAAAAGGGTTTCGTCCTCGAAACCGAATTACGTACCAAATAAAGTAGGGTAGAGACGTCGCATCTCCTCTTCGGATTCCCACGTAGTGTCCGAACCTTTCCTATGCTCCCACTTGACCTTGACTTGATCGATGTGTTTGTTTCGCAAGTGATTGACCTTTCGATCTAAAATCTCCACTGGTCTCACCGCATAATTCAGGCTATTATCCACTTCGATATCATCGTAATGGATATAAGCTGTTTCGTCCGCTAGGCACTTTCGCAATTGCGACACGTGGAACGTGCTATGTATTCCGTTCAACTCTTCCGGTAATTCGAGGCGATAAGCCACCTTGCCGACCCTTCCGATGATTTTAAATGGCCCAATAAACCTCGGGCTTAGCTTCCCCCTTTTTCTGAATCTAATAACGCCCTTCCATGGGGAAACTTTTAGCATAATCATGTCGCCAACCTGGAATTCGATTGGCCTATTCCTTTTATCAGCATACGCCTTTTGCCTGTCTTGAGCCGCTTTCAAGTGTGCCCGAACCACATCAATATTTTCATTAGTGGCTTGTACTATATCTTGGTGGGCGAGTTCACGTGGATCCACTTCACCCCAACATACCGGGGTTCGGCATTTCCTACCATAGAGCATTTCGTACGGCGCCATCTTAATACTAGCGTGGTAGCTGTTGTTATACGAAAACTCGACTAATGGTAGGTAAACATCCCAACTTCCTCCAAAGTCGATTATACATTCCCGTAGCATGTCCTCTAATGTTTGTATTGTTCTTTCACTTTGTCCATCTGTTTGAGGATGGTACGCAGTGCTAATGAACAATTTGGTTCCCATTTGCTCTTGGAAATCTCGCCAGAAATTTGAAGTGAACCGGGTATCCCTATCGGACACGATGGATACCGGTACTCCATGACGTGCTATTATCTCATTAGTGTAAACTTCTGACATCTTTTCTGACGTATAAGTCTCACGAATCGGAATGAAGTGAGCACTTTTCGTCAATCTATCCACCACTACCCATATGGCATCGAAACCACGATTTGTCTTAGGCAATTTGGTTAATAGGTCCATTGTAATATGTTCCCATTTCCAAACCGGGATTTCTAATGGTTGAAGTTTTCCGTATGGTTTTTGGTGCTCCGCCTTGACTTGTAGACATGTCAAGCATTTTTCCACATACTTCGCCACATCCCTCTTCATTCCAGGCCACCAATAATTTTGTTTCAGATCATTGTACATCTTGGTCACTCCCGGATGGATGGAATAACGAGACTTATGAGCTTCATCAAGTAGAAGCTTTTTAACTCCACATGTGTTAGGAACCCAAATTCTATTGAAACGCGTTTTCAAACCGTGGTTTCCTACTTCGAGATCCTTAACTTGGCCAACAATCCTTTCCTTTCTCCAGTTTTCCGTCTTTACTGCTTCATCTTGTGCCTCTCGGATTCGTTCAAGTAAGCCCGAGGTCACAATGAGTTGCAATGATCGTACTCGTATTGGAACATAATCTGTCTTTCTGCTTAGGGCATCCGCCACCACGTTTGCCCTTCCGGGGTGATAGTGTATTTCACAGTCGAAATCCTTCACCGTTTCTAGCCATCGCCTTTGTCGCATATTTAACTCCTTCTGATAGAAGAAGTATTTCAAGTTCTTATGATCGGTGAATATGGTGCACTTTACCCCATATAAGTAGTGTCTCCATATTTTTAAGGCAAATACCACCGCAACCAACTCAAGATCGTGCGTGGGATATTTCTTCTCGTGTATCTTCAATTGCCTCGAGGCATAAGCTATAACTTTGCCCCGTTGTATCAAAACGCATCCGAGCCCCGATAGTGAAGCATCCGAATAAACCACCAAATCTTCAACCCCGTCCGGCAATGTCAGTACCGGAGCTTGAGTTAACTTCTCTTTTAGCGTTTGAAACGCTCTTTCTTGGTCGACACCCCAAATGAACTTTTCTTCCTTCCGGGTTAGCTTTGTTAGCGGTGACGCAATCTTGGAGAAATCTTGAATGAATCTCCTATAGTATCCCGCGAGCCCCAAAAAGCTTCTAATTTCCGAAGGGTTCTTCGGGGGATTCCATTTTGACACGGCCTCTATCTTTGACGGATCCACCAATACTCCGTCGGCACTTATGATGTGGCCAAGAAATTGTACCTCTCGTAACCAAAAGGCACACTTAGAGAATTTTGCATACAACCTTTCTCGTCTAAATGTCTCTAACACCTCTTGTAAGTGGTGTACGTGTTCAGCTTCGCTTTTCGAATACACAAAAATATCATCGATAAACACGATGACCGACTTATCCAACATTGGCTTGCAAACCCGGTTCATGAGGTCCATGAAAGCCGCGGGTGCATTTGTTAGCCCAAATGACATCACGAGGAATTCGTAATGTCCATATCGCGTACGGAAAGCCGTCTTCGACACATCTTCCTCCTTGACCTTTAATTGGTGATACCCTGATCTAAGGTCAATTTTTGAAAACCAGTTCGCACCTTGTAATTGGTCGAATAAATCATCTATCCTCGGAAGCGGGTATCGGTTCTTTACCGTGTGTTTGTTTAACTCCCGGTAATCTATACACATCCGCATGCTTCCGTCTTTCTTTTTCACGAACAGTACCGGTGCGCCCCAAGGAGACACACTCGGCCTTATAAATCCCTTGTCAAGCAGGTCTTGAATTTGGGACATCAACTCTTGTAATTCCGATGGCGCGAGTTGGTACGGTGCTTTAGCTACGGGTTTTGCGCCCGAAATCAATTCGATCCCGAACTCTACTTCCCGTTCAGGCGGTATCCCCGGTAAATCCTCCGGAAACACGTCTTCATAGTCTCGTACTACCGGTACATCTTCAATCTTCCGTGATTCTTTCTCGGGCTCATTTGCATATATCATGAATGCCTTGCATCCTCGCTTCATAAGCTTGTGGGCTTTCAACATTGAGCATACTATGGGGTTACCTCCTTTTTCGCCATAGATAGTGACGTGCTTCCCGCTCGGAGATGTTAGTTTTATCTCTTTACGAAAACACACGACCTTTGCATGGTGCTGAGATAGCCAATCCATCCCAACGACTACTTGAAATTCCCCCATTGACATCGGGATTAGGTCTATCAAGTATTCCTCATCGTCGATGCTTAATTTGCAGCCTCGACAAACATCACAAACTATAAAACTTTTGTTGTCCCCTATTTCAACTTCTAAGGGCACAGATAATTTCGTCAATACAAATGAAGGATGTCGAATAAATCCATGCGAAATGAAGGATTTATTCGCACCCATATCAAACAATACACGTGCTGGAATTGAGTTAATTGTGAATATACCTGAGACCACATCGGGTTCTGTTTTCGCTTCAGCCGCGGTAAGTTGGAAGGACCTAGCCTTCGCTTTGGGAGCTTCTACCGGAGACTCTTTTGTGTCTCTCTTTCCAACCAACTCGGGGCATTCTGACTTTTTGTGGCCGGGTTGATAGCATTTGTAACAAACGGAAACTTTTCCGGGACATAGCGATGCGGTGTGCCCCGTCTTCCCACATACCGGACACGGCTTGTCTTTGAAGCGACACTCACCCTTGTGCCCCTTTCCACATACTTTACAACTTGGCGACCCGCCTTTAGCTTCCACCTTCTTCCCCGATTCAGCAGTTCTAGCTTTCTTTGTAGGGCTTGGATTCACATCCTGTGCCCTTCGTTCACCCCTTTCAACTTGTTTCTTTAACTCGATTTCCCGCTCCCGGGCGGTGTTGATAATCTCCGTGAGGGTTTAGTACTTTGACGGAGTCATAAACTCCCGGTACTCGGCACTTAGCATGTTGTAATAGTAGTATATCTTTTGCTCTTCAGTGGTGACTAACTCGTCACAGAACCTCAGCTTATCCATGAAGATGCCCGTGATCTTATCAATTGTTTCACCCTTTTGTCTTAGCTGGATGAATTCTTCCTTAATCCTGTTAATAACCGCTTTGGGACTATGGTGTTTAAGGAATGGTACCTTAAACTCGTCCCAAGTCATAACCCTCGCCGCTTCGGCTCCCATTTCCTTCTTTTTATTATCCCACCAATCCTTGGCTTGATTTCTCAATTGACCCGTTCCGTAAGCAACAAAGTCACCTACGTCACAGTGGGTTCGTTCAAACACTCCTTCGACATCACTTATCCATCTTTGGCAAATTATCGGGTCAACCTCCCCGTTATAGATTGGCGGTTTAGATGCCATGAATTCCTTGTACGAACACCCTTTGCGTTCTCCCGACTTTTCTTTTATAAGGTTGACATTATCTTCCAACCTTTTGACTCGCTCTTCGACAAGCGACAACACCGTACTTTGAATCTTGTCTATGAACCCGGATAGACTGCCTTCAATTGCCTTCCCTACTTCTTCGGCAATTATCTCTTTCATTTGTTCGGTACTTGTTTGCACCGGATTATCATCATTTCCATCAGACATCTTGAAACTGAAATGTTTACATTTAAACGTTAAACATTTCATTCATAACATTGCTTCATTTGTTTCGGTTTAGCCAAGTTCTTAACTTGCTTTAACTGTTCACATTTAATGCACTTTCCGGGTTTGAGTGTGTTAACACGCTCTTCCCATGCACATCAATTCCTTTCTCATTCTTACATAAGACATAATTTGTTAACATAATAAGTTAATTCTTACTGGACGATCAATCGAGCTTGAACCGAACACTTTGTTGACAACCTTAAGCTCTGATTACCAACTTGTAACACCCGTCTAGTTTTACTTGAATTTAATAATAGTTCATACCATTTTTAATAAAAGATGTCTAATTAACATAGATTTCATAAGAGAAGTTCATAAGTAGCATAAACCTTAGTCAACTAACGACTAAGTTAAAACATTCAAAAGTTGTTTAACAATTTGTTTACAACCCATAAACATAGTCTATTAAAGATTTAAAACATTGCGGAAGCTTGTAAGTAGTGTTCGGTTCTTCAAAATCTAGCTCGATCGTCTTCCGGTTAGTTTCCAACATCACCTAAGATCAAAACCACAACAAGTGTTAGTTTTGATAAGATTAAAATGGATACAAACAAGTTCCAAGAGTCAAACAATCAAAAAATAAAATTTTCTCGGATCAAGGGGGCGCTGCGTGACGCCAAGGTCCCTCGCGTCACGCCAGGCCCTGTTTTTAACAGAATGTTCATTTGTTTGATGCTGCAGATTCCCAGCTCAAAGTTTAATCAAGTTCCAACTTAAAATGGCCATAACTTATGATTCGTAAGTCCGTTTTTAGTGATTCTTTTTCCTATACGTCTGTAATTTCATTACCAACATGCCTATTACGATAGTCATACCAAAACTTCAACTTACGGACAGAAAGTCTATATATCGTTATGCATTTATTCGACCCATTCCTACTTGACACAAATTACTACCATTTAACTAGTAAACTTATGATACTTTATACCCAATATCCCGGGCTTATCATCACTTGCATTTCTTTACCAATCTCATGGTTTAATGCTCTTGTGATTAGTATATCCATTTTGATTCTCTAAATCACTATAACAACTACTTGCACAATTAATCGACCCGTTTGGCTCATCTTATGGAATTCCCCAATATGTTGACTACCAATCGGTCCCGTGTCACTCTTAGACTATTAATTTAAGTGACGATCATAGTCGCTACAATTGACACCATAATTATCCTAAAATGAGACTTCGCAAAATTTAACAACAATTTGTTTAATGTAACGGGTCAAGTTACATGCCTTTAGTGCACGCCCTTCAAACGCAGGTCGCCACCGGCTTGTCCGTTTGAAGCTCTGGTATCCTTTCCTATTGAGTTCAACCAAAACATGTTTAGAACTCTTTTCAATTCACAATTCGCATATTTTGCCTAAACATCACAATCATGCGGTTTAACTTAAATTTTCAGATTTAAGCCTTCTTTGAGGCATTTATGCGAACACTTTAAGGGCAGAAATTTATACTATATATTATCAAGTTCTCAACTTATCATATAGCCTTAATTCTTCATAAATCAACTATTTTACATGAACTTTATCTTCTAAAATCTTGAAATCACTTCATACATGTCAAACATTACTAGAACAACTACTATCATTCTAGTGTTTGTCATAATCTCTCAAAACCCATGAATCACCTTCATTGTGTTTATGAAATTTTTAGAATTTTATCATGATTTCACATATTGTTGTCTAGGTTTTCGCTCCTAGACACTTTATCTTTTCTAATCTACCCAAGTAACAAACATGCATCATCAAATTTCAGATTTCCTAAATTCATGAGAATTTCAAGTAGAGAATTCTCATCAAATTTTACATACCTTATAATCCTCTTGCGAAGAGGATCACAATTCTAAGCTCGGATTTCGTTTTGGACCAGATTTGCACCTTCAATTTATGAGATTTTGTGGATGTTAGGGTTTGAGAGTGGGGGTGTCGCCCCCTGCTTGTTCTTGATCGACCAGACCCCCAAATGGGGTGTTTGGTTTTTGTTTTTATTAAAATTAGTAACATAAGTTTCAATTTTAACATCATTGGCCCCTCCACTTTTCTTTAACATATAATTTTGGTTATTTAACCCAATTTCAAGTTATTTCTAGACTTGTAGTTAACTAGGTTATAATTTTCCTAGTTAGTAAATTCTTGTTTATTTATACTTTATAATTCTAATATAAAGTTTTATATTTTCGGGGTGTTACACTTGACTTGCTGTAATTCCACCAGTTCAGTATTTAATCCCAATATACCAACTCAATTGAAACCCTAAATATGGATTATAGAGATCTATGAATGAAACATGGGTGAATAAACCAACAAAACAGATTGTGAAAAACAAAAACTACAAACATATCAAAATCAGTTTACTCGTAATCACATGGTACACCAATGCAAGCATCTGAATAAACAATAACAAATTAAAGAAAAAATCAAAAGCTACAAACATATCAAACAAATTTCATAGAATCATGAAATAAATTAGGTCATGGATTGTTACCAGATTTAGCGAGAGAAGAATCGATGGAAGCATTGGAGAAGATGATGATTTCAAGAAACTTCAATCTAGAGAAGATGACGGTGAAGCAGAAGACGATTTCAAGAAATATAAGATCTGTATACAGATTTGAAACCCTAAATCTGGATTATAGAGATCTATGAATGAAAATGAATCATAAAATAAAAAATTACCTTCGTGATATTAAGCAGATCGGCTTTCAAATCGGAAGAATTGTAGAGGGGGCTCCTGATTAGATGAACAATCGATTTGAGAAGAGGAAAGATGTGAGCCTAAATGTTTATGATGAAGAAATAGGGTTTTTAGAAAGAGACGGAACCTTGGGCAGGAAAAGGGAAAAAACGATGCCCTAATTTAATGACACGTGGCCCAAATAACTTTCATTTATTATATATAGATAAAACTACACATTATCATTTTGTACTACTAACTAAAAGTATAAATACGTATTATTCTTTTAACCAATAATCCTTTTATACGAACCTGCCTTAATGCTCGATAAAGGACTGCTTGAGTCGAATGTGCAATGACTGAGAATAACAAATTACACATCATTAACTGAGTGTGATGAAAACGATACCAAATACAAAATGCTTACTTAAATTTTCTATGGTCATCCTGTGTACTTCCCAACTGTACTCCAAAGATTGGATCCGATTAAAATGTATACACCTGTAATAGGTTGAATCAGAACATATTATATTGAAATTTGATTTAACACCCATGATTAAACACTTTTAAGAATTATAGCATACAAAATTAGAAATTAAGATCCATTTTCCATAAACATACCAACCACCACATTCCTCACATATTAAGTTTTCTAACATGCCGGTTGCTGCACATTAAACACACTAATCAAAATGAAAGAATAACAAACGGACTCAAGAGTAACAATAGAAGTTAAACATCAATAACAAATACCTGAATTTCACCAGGTAGCAATATTCCCCTGAGCCACTTGAAATTCCAATTTATTATATCATGTTCTCTCATATTTGAAACGGGTCGAAGAACCGGATGTAGTGGATTATTTTTATGAAAATATATATAAAAAATCCTTTCGGGTTGCTGAAATTAAGAGAATAATTATAAGTTCTGTAAGGAAACTAAGCATGATCTATATTGTGAGCATCTACCCGATCTACTGCAAAACATAAACAAATACCATAAGAAAACGAATCAAACCCAAATAACATTTTTATACATAGACCTACTGAAATCGAAGATATCAATTTTAAGGGTGCTTGTAAAAGGTTGTAAATCTTCCTATTTCATGACAATCGAAACAATAGAAACAAAGAAAACTAAAATCAAATGTATACTTAAGCAATACCTTAACATTCACAACCCAGCTAAATTTGGTTCAATCTTTGTCATAACAAACAACCTTGTAGAGTCTTGAAAAATGAAAATAGAAACAAATTTTGGCCATGAGTTTTTTGGTCTTTACAGTGGTGTAGAAACTGAAATCGAAGACAACTATTATTGGGTTCATCATAATTACTGAAGATTAGTTCATCATAAACAATAACATAAGAAAAACGAATAAGCCCAAATAAAAGAGTTAGATATTGTACACCTACTAAAATCAAAGATATCCATTTTAAGGGGGTTTTTTGTATTGGGTAAAAAAATGCATATTTCATCATAATAAACAAATAACATCACAAAATAACACTAAAACACAAAGGCTATGAAAATCGAAACCCATTAAAATCAAAGACATCCATTATAAGGGTTTTCAATCGAAACCTACTGAAATCGAAGACATCCACTTTAAGGGTTTTTAAGATGCGATGATTTTGTTTACCTTATCATAGATAAAAACAACGATCAGCAAGAAAATGGGCGGACTAAAAGATCAAGTACAGTGAAGATTCTGTAGATTTGTGTTTGAGATGAAGGAAACGATGAAGATTTAGGGTTTGCCTTTATTTCAAAAGGGAAATAGAGAACATTGCAGACCAAATTTGAGATGAGGGAAATGATGAAGATTTAGGGTTTGCTTTTATTTCAGAAGGGAAAGAGAGAACATTGCAGACCAAAATTACACCCATATACAAAATATTGATTGCAAAGAGGAGAAGCAGAGAGATCAGATGGAATGTATTAGGGTTTGGAAAAAAGCGTGAGAAAGAAGATGAAGTCTATATGATTTAGGCTGAAGATCTAGGGTTTTATTGTTGGGCGGAAAAATTGAAAAAAGGTAGTCCTCATCTACTGACACGTGGCCCAAATAATTTTCATTTATTATATATAATAGATTTAATTTAAATTATTAAATTTAATATGTTTCAAACATTTAAAAAATTACGGATAAAGTTCCATAAAATATCTTATTATTTATTTATATTAATTACTAGGTTAGAAATTATATCTTAATTCCTTAATTGTAGTAATTATTATTTTATTTAAATTATTAAATTTAGAGTAAAATGCACGGACAGTCCCTGTAGTTTTGTAAAATAACACCTATAGCCCCCAACTTTTGGAAATTACACCGATGCTCCCTGTGATTTGACAGTTTGTTACTCGGATAGTCCCTGGAGTGGATGGGGGGTTAGTTTTCTCAGTTAAGTGAGTGTGAAATGACCTTAATGCCCTTAATGTATTAAAAAATATTAAAATATTAAAAGATAAAGTTAACTCAAGTGGCCCCACCCCACCCTCACCACCTGCAACTCCCCCATCGATACACGCCTTCTTCGTGCATTTTACAAAAGTTTGAAACTATAGGTGTTATTTTACAAAACCACAAGGACTATCCATGCATTTTACTCTTAAATTTAATATATGTTTAAAATTCAAGAAGAATAATAATTACATTTATCATACTAATAAATTTATCCAAAAACAACAATCCTTTTAAGATGCAACTCACGTCCAAATATTTAAATTTTAAAGTTATATAATTTAATAATTACCGATAATTTATACTTATCTAATTAATTTAAATTGAAACATTATTTTTTTATATAAGTTTATCTAATTGGATAATTGCTATATGCCTAATCTGGACATTTCAACATTTTTTTAGAACTAATAAATTAAGACCGCTATTATTTAAGTAAAACTTGGGTTATTAAATATATGTTCACATGACTGTTAAAACTCGTGAGAAAGTCGATGATCTAATCGATGGTTCAAATGCTTTCATATTTATAAACTTGACAAACATCACAAGTTTTGATCATACATGACACAAAATTTTGTTTGGATATCAGAAAAGCGTCTTAAAAATATCGTTTTATAATTGTTAAATCTTCGTTATTAACTATTTGATTTTTTATTTACTTAACCCGTGTAATACACGGGGTTATAAGCTAGTATATTAAATAAAGATAAACACCATTCAAATCATATTATACTAGATTGTTTCCTCGCGCGTTGCGGCGATACATTATCGCGGACATTTGATCAGTGGCGTTTAGGTTCGTTATAGTACTGGTACGATACATGCACTCGGTATATAAATCAATACATGTTTTACATCTACCGAAAACGAACACTGGTACCGACAACGATGTTGTCCGCACAGTATCAATCCCTTCAGATCGTCACGGTATTGGTAATGATATCTGTTTATAATCGCAAACAGAGTTGTATAAATAAAAATATCAGAACCGGGATCCATAAAAATGAATACAGGTACATATACCAATCTTGTTCGGTAGGATACGTTAGTTTATCGAAAGCAAAAGCAATAAAAATAAGTACCAGTACCGATACCGATGTTGTTTGGTCGGTTTAGATTTGGTTAACTACAGTAGCGGCATAAAACTCATTACCAAACAGAAACCATACAAATGAGTACATGTACAGGTACCGATATTGTTCGGTACAATGTGGTAACGATATGATGTCAATTTATCAAAAGCAGAAACAATATAAATAAAATATTGGTTTATCGGAAGCAAACACAATATAAATAAACATTAGTACCAATACATATAGGGGCACAATATCTGTTTCAATAAAATTTATACTGCAAAAAACAATCAGTTTTGGTTCGATTTAGTACGATAGTGACACATTATCCGTTTTCAATAGATTTATACTGCGATGTTAAAAAATAAACATAAAATGCAAGTTGTTAGAAAAATAATAAAATTATATGACAAATAAAATATTATTAAGAAAATTAAAACAATTGCTAAAAAATTAAAAAAATCACTATTCATGGCAAGTTTGGTGTATTAGAAAATAACTTTGGGTCAAGTTAGATTATACATGCATTATTTAATACAGGTTGATATTCAATTCATATAATATACGGGGTTTTAAGCTAGTTTTTTGTGGTCGACTTGGGCTGGTAGGAACTCGGTTGCTACCAAAGGCTGACTTGGGTCGGTAGGTACTCGTATTAATACTTTGTGTATATTAAGCAAAGGGTATTATGGTATTCAATTCAATAATAAACGTATAATCCATTAGGAATTTCAAATTAAGGTTTTTTCCATTATTGTAAACATACTTTGACAATCATCACATACAACCTTTCAGTAACACAAATTAATCAGACAACTTTTGCACTCATTGAGTGGTCCGTTGAAAGTAAGACAATTTAACAAGCCAATACAATAGTGTTACGGTTTCTTGCTAATACTTATCAGTTATCACTCAATCTTTGCCCATATCCCTGGACTTGGAACATCTTTATGTACCACAAACACCAAATAATATCCTCCTGGAGCAATGTTGGCCGAAGGAGGCGCGGTCACACCGACAGTATAGCTATTCTTTCCCGCATCCTTGACGGGCACATCGCTATCAAGAAACAACAGCCTTTGGTTCATAGAAAACGAGTGCGTGTTAAACGGTGGTGCCAACATTGTCACGGAGACCATATTCGGGTCCACAGGGCCTTTTACGGTGAATGAGATATCGACATGTTTTCCATACTGCATCGCAAGGTTATTATTGGGCGCGGTTATTTCAGGCCGTGAATCTGCATTTACTGGTTCCAAATAATCCGGTGAAAACGACTCGACTCTCAATTCGGTCGGGAAAAGCACGTTCCCGAATTCGTATTTTTCGTGAGGGTTACTTCCTGCAACAAGAACGCGACCATCTCTTAACAAAACCGCAGTGGAATGGTACACTCGCGGTATAGCGCTTGGATTCTGCTCCTCAAACCTAGACCCGATTTTATTATCGGGTCTGTAAATTACAGGGTGGAAAGCTGGGTCCCGCCCTAGATCCCACCCTGCAACTCCTTTCGTAGCACCATTGATAATCAAAACATGCCCATTCGGGAGCAACACCATGTCACCCATGACTCGAGGCCCGGGCATGGCCTCCATAACCCATTGTGGGTTCGGATCCGATATCTTGATCCGCCCACAATCGCCCAAAGCCTCATCAAACTTCCCATTCAATGCATTATTGAATGCTTCTTTGTGTGCACCCCCACATACCAAAACCTCATAAGCGTCCACCACCCCTTTTTTAATATGTAAAGGCAGTAGAACCGCGGATCCAGAGCTCGGGTAGCTCCTCGGTTCACCACCGGGCATTGTGGGGTACGTCTTGACGACTTGGTTCTTAACATAATTGAACAAAATAGCTCGATTATTCGCGAAAATAAACAAATTACCATCAGAATATAAAAAAGTTGGTGGGTATAAATTGTTCTCATTCACATCATTAGTTTGAGCCAGAAATGGTAGATCAATAGCATGATCGTCTCCCGCACCCTTTGGGACAAACTCATAGTTAAACTCCTGGCGACCACCGATCACAATCTGCCTATGATCCGGCAATATATGATTAGTAGCATACCATCTCCCCTTAGCCAACCCATTAGGCGTCTCTTGCCAATCACACGTATCACACGATTTATAAACCCGAATCCCTTGAGCACCGTTGCCATTACCGCCGGTTTGGACAAGGTTTCCATCAGGGGTTAAGCTTCCTGAGGAGCACCAAGTGTCGGTACGTATAGTAAGCGGACGAATGGTCTTCTTTGCGACGTCGAACTCGACAGAATGAGCGGAGCAGTCGGCTAAATCAGGGACGCATTTGGGTAGGTTGATGGCGGACTTGCCGAATTCGGTTCGATCAAACATTACAACACGGTCGTTTGGAAGTAGTTGCATGTGCATGGCGGATACGCCGGCGTTTTCGATGAGAAGGGACCATGATCCACCGCCGGCGGAGCACGGTGGAGGGTGGTGGAAGATGAAAAGAAAGAGGAGGAGATGTTGGAAGAGGATGGAAGTAGAAAGAGCCATAATAAGTATGGGTTTTTGTGTGTTTTTGGTAGTGATGAAGGAAACATATGCAATGGTGGGCTTAAATACTAGTTCAAAAGAAAGAGAGTTTTGTTACGGTTGGGATCTTTAAATATGTTGTTATGCTTTTTGTTGTTCATAGTACAAAGGATTTAAATTGGATTAGAAAGGTCATTGGTAATGGATGGTCTATAAATCACTTTCTTAAATTAAGATTAAATCACATATATTCGTATTTAAACACGAGGGGAAGTATGTTAAATGATACATATGTATATAGTGTTGATTCGTGATCATGTTTTGTGTCTTGAAATTTATATTTAGGTTGGTTTTTTATTATTGGTTTATATTAGAAAATAGAGTAAATTACAACCGGGGTTCTGTACGTTTGTATCAAATTACAAACGGTATCTTTTAATTAAAGAAATTACAGGCTATGTCCTTTATGTTCAGTTTTTAGCGTGTTATGTCCTTTAGCCCTAACCTAGTTAAGTTTTTTGGTTAAGTCTTACCATGTGCCTCTCACATGATGGCAACATGGTCTTTCCATCTCAATTTAACATGAATTTCGATTTCCCCCTTGCATCTGATAATATCTGATTGTTCATATTCATCTCAAAAAGCATATTGCCCTCATGCAAGAGGCACATAGTAAGGGGACTAGGGGCGGTTCCGTGATGAACCACCATGTTGATACATTTTTGTGTGGACGCGGCACGTTCGGTTCGAGCCTTTAAACAGCATGAAGACCAAGTCGGATATCCTCCTATCCCACTTGAGTCCGACAACTTTATCTAATTTGTTTTGTAACGTTAAACAAACAATCCATGTTGCATTTAGATTATTAGTTGTCTAGGTGTGTATTTATATAGTTCACTGGGCCAAATATTCACTTTGGGCCTTAACCTTCCTTGGGCCAAAATCCCTCATGACGAAACACCTCTGGTCATGATGAAACACAAAGTGTTTCATCACACTATAGGACATCGGTGACGAAACACCCATGTTTCGTCGCCTGTTGGGCTCAGACAGGCCCAATGTCTGGCCCAATGTTGTTTCGTTGAGCCCATGTGTGTTTCGTCGTAGGTAAGGCCCAGGTTACTATATAAACAGCTTTCTGGTTTCACTTTGAAACTAGATGAGAGCATACCCTGAGAGTTATACTGTAAAACTGTGTGTGTATCAGTTGTTCTTGGTTCTCATCCCGTTTAATCAATAGATTGTGTTTCATTGGTTATTCCGTCTTGCTACTATCTGTGTTTGGTTTGGCATCGTTACGGGGATTCCGCACCCGTGACATTGTTTGTTATAAACAAGGATTCGGTTTTCGTTATCGATCCTCAGATTTCGGGACCTACAATTGGTATCAGAGCATTGGCTCTTATCCTTGTTTAAAATCAAACATAGTTGGATTTTTATCAAGTATTGGAAACTGTTACTTATGATTTTCTGGAAATCTTGTTCTTGAAAAACTCATATTTTCTGGAAAAGTGTTTAAAATCTGCTTGGATATTGTTGTTTGCTAAAGAGTTTTATCAAAAACCTTGTGAGATTGATTGTTCAAATGATAAACCGGGTTTTATTTGAAAGTCTTGTGCAAATTTCGTGTTTCGGAAAATTATTTGGTGACCGGAAAAATCATATTTTCTGAGTGTATTCTTCATATCTTCAAGGAGTTCATAGGGCTTTCAAAAAGTTCTTAAGTTTTCTTTGAATTTAGAATTAAAAGGAAAAATTGAAAAAGGATTAAAAGTGATTAAAATATATACACCATACTGTTTGGTGAAACAGGCATGTTATGCGTTGAAAAGTTTGTACTGTGTCAGTACAGAGATCAGATTTAAGTTGAAAAATTTTACCAACTCTCACCCACTTGTCTGAACCTTATCTCGACGAAATCATTACCCGACGAAACACTTTTTTGTTTCGTCACAAGGACCTTCGACGAAACAACCTTAGTTTTGTCATAATCATTTCGACGAAACAACCTCAGTTTCGTCATAATTACTTCGACGAAACGACCTCATTTTCGTCATAATTACTTCGACGAAACGACCTCAGTTTCGTCATAATCACTTCGACGAAACATCTGTGTTTCGTAGAAGTTGTTTCGTCGAGATCTGTTGTCAATTTTAAACAGAGGACTTGCAAAACTGTTCTAACTTTGTGTTTTCAAGTGTTTTATCAGGTACAGTTGTTCTAATATCAAATATGAGTAGTACAAGTCCGTGGGATTGGAGTACGGACCCACGACCAGGTCAAGATCAAACCTCTATAGCAGCATGGGTAAAGAATGTTTTTGGTCAGCAATCTATAAGTGCAACTCAATGGGCTTTGGTATCAAATCAAAATCAAAGCATTCAGAATCTTTTGCTTAGAGAGAGCGAAACGGGCAGCAACAATCCCCCTCCAAAGTTGAATCACATGAACGACTTTCCATCATGGAAAGGTCGTTTCCACACATACGTTCAAGGGCAAAGCACCGATCTTTGGAGGTGTTTCATTACTCCACGCAACAATGCCCTCGAAGAAGCAGCATCAACTGCAGCGGGTTTTACTAATATGCTTGAAGATGACAAGAAAGCCTATGACTTAGAGAAAAAGTCGTTTGCTATTCTTACACAAGCGTTTCACAAAGAAATCTATCATCAATTCTCTTACTGTGTCGACATGAAAACTTTATGGGATGCTTTGGTAGCAAGAGGAGAAGGAAATGCAGCTACTAGAAAGACACGCCATGATCTATTGAAGAAAGAGTTTGAATCATTTCAGTTCTTGGAAAATGAAACCCTAAATGATACGACTACACGTTTTTATCATTTGATTAGTGAACTGTTTGCTTATGGTGTTACTACAACTCAATCGGAATTGGTTACACGGTTTGCTGATGCTCTACCTCCAAAGTGGAGCCCATACATTGAGCTTTTAAAGCATATGGGTGTTCTAGATGCTGCCAATGTCAATATCTATGAATTCATTCAGAAGCTGGAACACAAGAATGATGAAGAAATTCGGAAAGCTAAATGAATTCCTGCTCCTCAAAATACCGAAATGTATCTTGCAGGTTTTAACCAGTTAGCTAGTTCCCGTTCCAGTTCAGTTCAGCAACCAAAGTTACAAACGGCGTTTATATCAAATACAAGCTCTTCTCCGTTTCCACAATCAGCTCCATCTTCGGTTTTCGATCCGAGTGCCTATTTTCCGCCAGCGCATTTGAGTGCTCAAGCTCAGGCTTTTTCTAGACCTCAATTTGGTAGTGCTTATATTCCTTTTACACCTCAAGTTACCACTACTCAACCTCAGTTCAATCCGAGTGCCTATATTCCAAAACCATCACAAGCCCAACCTCAACCTTTCGGTTTGATACCATCGATTACTTACACTCCACTTCAACCTCGCTTTGCTACACCTCAAGCTCAACCTCAACAAGGCAACCAAAATCCATTCATAAATCAAACAAGTACATCCACATCCAACTCAAATAAAGCCGATGACTCCTGGTCTGTACAATTTGGAAGTGGAGATCAAGGAGGAACTGAGTTTTATGCTGAAATTGTCAAGAATGTCAGCGATGGTGAATCTTCAGGAAAAGATGATAGTTCGGGATACAGTGGCAGTTCGGATGAAGAATCGAATTTGAATGAAAGAACTGATTCTGAAGCTGATAGTTTGTCGAATGGTGCCAAGGAGATGAAATGTCAAAATTCTGACTTGATCAAGAAAGCTGATGCTACATCATAAGAAATGGAGAAGATTCTCACTGAAGATGGATCTTTCTCTTCTCAGAATGCCTTTATGGCTAATGTCACAGCTTCTACAAGTCAGGTAAAATCTGAAACTCCTAGCATATGTAGTGATTGTGCTGATATGAAACATGAATGTGCTGAATTGAAACGTGAATCTGAAACGGTTCATAGTCACAATCAGAGTTTGGTTATTGAACTGTCAAAGTGCAAAGAGGCAAATATGGCTTTAGTTAGAAATGAAAAGGATTTTAAATCTGTGATTGAAACCTTAAAGAAAAGTGTTTCCGAAGTGACCAAAACTTTTTTATCATAAACAAGTTAGTATTAACGATTACATTAACATTGTTGAGGAAACCAAAAAGGAACTAGCCATTGCCAAATGCGAGCATGATGCAATCAAGCTCAAATTGGAGAGTTATTCTAACTCCCGATTTGTGCTCGATCACATCATTGACGTTCAAAAACTAAAGGGTAATGTTAAGGGCGTTGGGTATAAGTCGTGTCCGCCTCCTTTGAGACACAACTATACCAGAATGCCCGATGAGGAGGAAATGCCGCGTTTTGAGCCAACTGTACCTCTTGTTTATGAGGAAGTTACAACTGGCTTAGGGTTCAAAATGGACAATTCATCGGAGGGCTTATCTGATAGCAAGAAGAAGTCATCATGTGCTTCAAATCAAAGTCCTCCAAGCGTTGAGGACTATGATTCTTCGGATGATGAACCAGATGTGAGTGATGGGGATAAATCTCTTAAAAAGAACAAAGGAGTAGAAGTCCCCGTTGAGAATCATATTCTATGTGATCCTCCTACTCCTGTTGTGCAATCTGCTGCTAGACAAGAGATAGATCCTATCGCTGAGACATAGTCTACTGTTAAAAGTGATAACGTGTTGTACACTTTAGTCGGTGATGACAAAATTTATTCAAACACAGTTTTTCCAATTAAAAATGTTAATCAATCTTTGATTGATAAAGTGTTTGAAGATACTACCAGTAAGTTTTTGGAAAAGGGGATCCCGAGAGTTTCAGTAACTCAGTGTGATCCGATTCCAAAAGCTGAAGTTAGAAGAAAATTTGGAAATCAAAAATCACCAACGAAGCAACAACCTATCGCTTTTAAGGGTAAACAACAACAACGAGCTCAAAAGCCTAAGGTTACACAACAAAAGGCTGAAACAAAAGGAGCTCGTTTCAAGAAGAAAAACAAAGACATTAAATTTGTGGCCTCCAAAGGTACTGATAAAGTGGAGACTTTTGAAAATAAGTCAAATACCGGTTTTGTTCAAAAAGTCAACATTTTGAAACGTAATAGTGATAACAATTACACCCAACACACAAACGGGTGTGAAGCTAGTACCTCTGGGTCTACAAATTCAACGTCAGGTCATCAAACAGAATCTCCTAATTTTGTTGAAAGGAGATCATGCTTTAAATGCGGGGAGTTTGGCCACATAATCAGAAATTGCACAAACTCTCCAAAACCAAATTTTGTAGAAAGAGCCCCTTCTGAACAAGGTCACCCTCAACGTCGTCTCGTTTCACCAAAACATGATAAAAGAACTGTTAAGGAACAAGAAACGAAACAACGACGTCAAAATGTGAAAGCAGTTGAAAAGGCTTTAAAATCGGAAGTCAAATCAATTAATAGGGAACCAAGTTCTTCACAACTGTTAAAACCAAAAATTGTTAATAATACACAATCTGGTAAACGGAAACAGTCTTGGAAACCTAAAACGGGTAAAGGTTCAGGGGGAGGCGTGAAATTTCCAAATCATCAAGAGATTGAAATTACATTTCTTGATTCTCAGGGGCAACCCAAGTCTATGAAGGCTTGGGTCCCCCTCTCCAACTAATCTCTGAGTGAGTGTGTAGGAAGTTCCAGGAGGAACTATCGATAGTCATAGGATTGTTGATAGTGGAGTGTCCATGCACAAGATCGGCGACAAAGAAATTGTTGCCTTTGATGGAGAGAAAAAGGAAAGAAGACAGAATTGTCTATCGAAAGAGATTGAAAGCTTCGACAAAATGAAAATTATTCCAAAGTTTGATTGTTCAAGGCTTTAATCGGGTCCCCGGGGTAGATTCAAATCAAAATGTACGCACCTGCAGCACGTCTGAAGTTAAAAATCAACAATATGAACGTGCAGTGTACATTTCTTCGCGGTGTAATTGAAGAAAATGTGTTTGTTGAACAAACCAACCGGGTGTGCGGATGCCTTGGCGTGGATTGAACAACCTCACACTACTTCTGAAAGAGAAAGATAAAGACCTTCGCTGGTGCAATTTGGAAGACCAGCCGGACCCAGAGGTCTATATTCTTGTTGTTGTCAAGAGATTTCTCAGTAGCTACAAAAATCGACTTTGAAGTCCACACCGGGTGGATATCCAGTTTGGGAGAGCGCTCAGATTCCTTGCAATGCACGAAGCAGTTGCAGGATACGATTTTGAATTTCTAATCTCTCCTATACTTGTCGATATTTAAGCTGCTTTTTGAATTATTATCATCTCGTACAACACTCTTTGGCCTGACACGTTGATCTCAAATATCACCTCACACGTGATTGTTTCAATATGAAACTCGTCAATGTTGTCATGGTCCACACCGCTTACCGACGTGCCAACTGATTTTTCCAAAATTCGATAAATCATTTCTGATTAAAAATTAATTTTGGTAAACGACATTGAAGTAAAACATGAGTTAACCAACATCGGAAAATCATTTTTGTAAATACCTTTGTGTCTGTTAAATTTATCATAGTTTTTACATTTTAGGGGGAGTAAATCCAAAATTTGAAAATTCAAAAACATCGAAAAATTTCAAAATGCAAAAACAATAGAAAATCAAAAATGAGTCTCCTGGCGAGAAAAATAGCAAATGATAGTACATCAGTGGTCTGTCGAAACCTCTTCGAAATGAACTTGAAAATGAAAAATATGTTAAGCAGCTCTATATAAGATGTATCGGTAGGCTCACAATCATTTTAAAGTGTTCAGGGTGATATAAATCTTAAATCGACTGAAGACCAGGTCGGAACCGCTCATTGGCATATGGTTTTAGTACCGAAATTTCGTTTGATTGATTGCCGAGGTTCTGAGATATTCGGTCTTTATGCTGTCTTATCATCTGGGTATCATGGTTGTATCAAACCGTAAAAATAACGTAGACGAAGTCTAGATCTTCCATGATACCATACATACGTGTACATATTGCATTCGACCTCAATAAGTGATCAACAATCACAAGTCCAAACAAACAAGTGATAATTTATCACATTTATCCGGGAGTCAAGTTCGTCTCTCTGCTGTACGAAAGTACTGACCTGTTCACGGACTTGCTCTTGTGCCCTCATGCATCTGAAAATCAAGTTCCTCATCAATAAGTGATTCTATCACATAGGGCTTGTTTTTAATCAAAATAAGTGAGTTTCTCACATTCTTTTATACGGTCAAACAGATGATAAATGGTATACTCACCGGTAAGATGAACTCTCGTGCATACCTTGATACGGGAATGTGTCGTGTGTGGATGAACACCGGTCGGCAAGTATAAATCATACCTTAACGTATCCCCTCGCCATGATTACATCTGATAAGTCGAGCTTATGTGGACAACAATACCGATAATTGTTATAGGATGCTTATCTAAATGTTAACTAATTGAAAAAAAAGAGCGTTTTGGCGTGACCGTACACTGATATGATTCTCTTACCCTCGAAACTCGCAAAAAGAATGTAAATATTTGTTTACTGCTTTCGTTTCTGCATCTTTGTATATATTTACTTATTGCTTTCCGTCTTTACATTTGAAAAATAAAAAAAAATCCAAAAAGATTTTAGGTGTGTTTTAATATAAACTTTATAAAAGCCAAAAAGATTTTGCTTCTAGTTTATTTTTTATTGACCGATGTTGGAACTCGAGTCTATCCTACCCAAAATCCTGATTGTAAGCCGGAAAACAATTGCATCTTCATAAACAGTCGAAGTTGACAGATTTTGAAAGTTAAAGCATTAAAATTAATCATTTTCTAAACTTTCAAACTGTTGTCGGTTGGTGTTTGATTAAGATTTGATCTCATATGTGTCGTTTGTTTAATTTGTCTATATTCCAAGCGGTTGTTCTCATTGCATGTTTAGCTTTCCTGTATGTGCATATATGACACCAGAATCAGCTAAAGGCGAAGAGAACGTGTCAGATGACAAGCCGTAAAGTGAAGACACGACGTTGATGCAATCAGAAGATCAAGATGATCAGGTTGCAGTTGACCACTCATCAACACCACAAGGATCTGATGTATTGAAGATCAAAAGATTCACGAGCATAACTCATGGAGAGTTCATTCTAGGGGGGAGTTTGTTAACACACTTCCTAAATGAAAAGGGAGTTTGTTGATACACTTTCTATTTACGATGCGTGAAGACTTAGAAGATCCTCCGACATGAAAGACACAGAAGACGAACCATCACGAGTAGCGTCCAAGGGGGAGTTTGTTGATACACTTTTTGTGGACGCGACTCGGCTCGGTTCGACTTGGTTCGGTTCAACTTGGTTTCGAAACGGTTAGGTCCGGCTCAAGCCCGACATCACGACATTCCTCCGTCGTGCGCCCCAGAGTTCGACACGCGAAGCACGGAGCGCCGCAAACTATGTCCCGATGACACATCACCATGACATCATCATTGTGATGTCATGGTGATGTCACATGGTTGAAATTATGGAAAGTTTGCAACGTTACCAACATTTGGGCCGTAAATCTTGTTTTAGGCTTCGATTTTCAATCTGGGCCATAACAAACGACGAAACATCTAATGGATTTGAAATGTATGTCGACGAAACTCACCCAGTTTCGTCGACTTTGGTGTTTCGTCGTGCCCTCTTTGTGTTTCGTCATGGTCTGTGTCCTGTACCCTATAAATACCCCTCATAGTTTCTGTGTGAAACTGATGAGTATGAGAGAGCTGTGAGACTTAGTGAGAGTCTGTAAACATTGTTTGTATATGTTTGGGTTGTACTCATTCCTAATCAATAGATATTGTATCTTTGGTTACGCGTGTGTTTTACACTGTGTTTGGTTTGCACCGTCACGGGGATTCCGCACCCGTTATCGTGTTTGTGACAAACAAGGGTTTGGTTACGTATCGGATCCTCCGAGAAAAACGGGACCTACAATTGGTTTTGTCATGTAGTGTGATGAAACACTTTGTATCAGTTGATTTCCATGATACAATACATACGTGTACATACTGCATTCGACCTCAATAAGTGATCAACAATCACATGTCCAAACAAATAAGTGATAAATTATCACAGATTATTTATCCGGGAGTCAAGTTCGTCTCTTTGCTGTACTAAAGTACTGACCTGTTCACGGACATGCTCCTGTGCCCTCATGCATCGAAAATCAAGTTCCTCATCAATAAGTGATTTTATCACATAGGGCTTGTTTTCAATCAAAATAAGTGAGTTTCTCACATTCTTTTATACGGTCAAACAGATGATAAACGCTATACTCACCGGTAAGATGAACTCTCGTGCATACCTTGATACGGGAATGTGTCATGTGTGGATGAACACCGGTCGGTAAGTATAAATCATACACTTAACGTATCCCCTCGCCATGATTACATCTGATAAGTTGAGCTTATGTGGACAACAATACCGATAATCGTTATAGGATGCTTATCTTAATGTTAACTATTTGAACAAAAAGAGCGTTTTGGCGTGACCGTACACTGATATGATTCTCTTACCCTCAAAACTCGCAAAAAGAATGTCTGTATATATTTATTTACTGCTTTCAGTTTCTGCATCTTTGTATATATTTATTTATTGCTTTCCGTCTTTACATTTGAAAAATTAAAAATTCCAAAAAGATTTTAAGTGTGTTTTAATCTAAACTTTATAAAAGCCAAAAATATTTTGCTTTTATTTTATTTTTGATTGACCGATGTTGGAACTCGAGTCTATCCTACCCAAAATCTTGATCGTAAGCCGGAAAACAATTGCTTTTTCATAAACAGTCGAAGTTAACAAATTTTGAAAGTTAAAGGATTAAAATTGATCATTTTCTAAACTTTCAAATTTTTGTCGGTCGGTGTTTGATTGAGATTTGATCTCATATGTGTCGTTTGTTTAATTTGTCTATATTCCAAGCGGTTGTTCTCATTGCATGTTTAGTTTTCCTGTATGCGCAGATATGACATCAGAATCAGCTAAAGGAGAAGAGAACGTGTCAGATGACAAGCCGTAAAGTGAAGACACGACGTTGATGAATCAGAAGATCAAGATGATCGGGTTGCAGTTGACCACTCATCAACACCACAAGGATCTAAATAATTGACAATCAAAAGATTCACGAGCATCATTCAAGGGGGAGTTTGTTGATACACTCCCTATTTGTGACACGTGAAGACTTTGAAGATCCTCCGACATTAAAGACATGGAAGTCGAACCATCACAGCAGCGTCGAAGGGGGAGTTTGTTGATACATTTTTGTGTGGACGCGGCACGTTCGGTTCGAGCCTTTAAACAGCATGAAGACCAAGTCGGATATCCTCCTATCCCACTTGGGTCTGACAACTTTATCTAATTTGTTTTGTAACGTTAAACGAACAATGCATGTTGCATTTAGATTATTAGTTGTCTAGGTGTGTGTTTATATAGTTCACTGGGCCAAATATTCACTTTGGGCCTTAACCTTCCTTGGGCCAAAATCCCTCATGACGAAACACCTCTGGTCATGATGAAACACAAAGTGTTTCATCACACTACAGGACATCAGTGACGAAACACCCCTGTTTCGTCGCCTGTTGGGCTCAGACAGGCCCAATGTCTGGCCCAATGTTGTTTCGTCGAGCCCATGTGTGTTTCGTCGTAGGTAAGGCCCAGGTTACTATATAAACAGCTTTCTGGTTTCACTTTGAAACTAGATGAGAGCATACCCTGAGAGTTATACTGTAAAACTGTGTGTGTATCAGTTGTTCTTGGTTCTCATCTTGTTTAATCAATAGATTGTGTTTCATTGGTTATTCCGTCTTGTTACTATCTGTGTTTGGTTTGGCATCGTTACGGGGATTCCGCACCCGTGACATTGTTTGTTATAAATAAGGATTCGGTTTTCGTTATCGATCCTCAGATTTCGGGACCTACACACCATCACTCGTGAAAACAAAATGCACATCGCTGCCACCTATGTTCATCGCTCGTTAAACTTAAAACGCGTGGAAAAGTTCATGCGTTGTAATTGTGCAAAATGTGACCGTTGGGCATTTTGGACCGTTTTTTAACGGTAAGTTTTAATAATAAAAAAAAACCTTTAAACCGTTTACACATACTTCTCAATTTTAAACCATTTCACCCACACCAAAACACAAACACATTTCACACAATCTACATCTTTCTCAAATGGAGTTTCCTACGGATTCGACGTTTCTGATGGACAGCAATAGCGATACCCAGTCGTCTTCTGACAATGAGACGCTATAATTTTTGTGTCGGTGTATAACGAACTTGAATCAGTTCGTCCCGCCCAAAGAAGAAGATGGTGGATCGTGATCGTATACATGCCAATGAAGTGTTAATGAACGATTATTTTGTGGAGAATCCGCTCTACAATGCCGAAACGTTTAGAAATCGGTTTCGTTTACCAAAAGATTTATTTTTAAAGATTGTTGGAGACATCGAAGCAAGCGAGAAATGGTTTCAAGAAGGTTACGATGCGAGGGGCAAACCAAGTTTCACGGCAATACAAAAATGCACGTCCGCCATTCGCCAACTAGCGACAGGTAACCCTCCCGATCAATTTGATGAATACCTAACAATGGTGTCCAGAACTTCCCGTGAATGTCTGCAATTTTTTTGCAACGCGGTTATTAAATTGTATGGTAAAGAGTTTTTACGTAAACCGACGAGACACGACATCTCACGTACACATGAGGCTAGATGGCATTTTCCAGGGATGCTCGGTAGCATCGATTGTACACATATCGAGTGGAAAAATTGTCCAAGAGAGTTGCGAGGGGCGTATGTTAGGGGTGACATCAAAAGACCAACCATCATACTAGAAGCGGTGGCGTCGAATGATTTATGGATTTGGCATTCATATTTCGGTGTTCCAGGTTCAAACAACGACATCGATGTTTTGCACACGTCGCCGTTGTTTCAAACCGTAACGGATGGTACCGCACCCTTCTGTCCATTCTATGTTAACGGACGATATTACAGACGAGGATTTCTTCTTGTGGATGGTATCTACCCATCTTGGTCTGTTTTTGTGAAAGCTCCTTCCTTTCCTGTCGAGGCTAAAGAAACCGTGTTCAAAAAGTTGCAAGAATCGGCAAGAAAAGATGTTAAGAGGACTTTTGGTGTTTTAAAGGGTAGATGGGGCATACTACGCCAACTGGTTCGTGCGATGAACAAGAAATCAATACATAGCATAGTATATGCATGTATCATATTGCACAATATGATAATCAAAGAAGACGGACGTGCAATATCTCCGGATTGGGTGCCGGGTCCTCCTACACAAGTTCAAGTTCCAGAAAATATCCAACAAGACTTGCGTGATGAAGAAACTCACTTTCTGTTGAGATATGATTTAATCAAACTAGTAGGTTCTTTAGGTTTGGAGTTTCATGAGTCGGACGAGGAGTAGAATTTTTTTAGTATTTTTTTTTTAAATTGTAGCCTAAAATATTTCTAGTATGTTAAATTGAACTAGTATGTTTTAATTTTAATGAAATTTATAATTTTAGTGTTTTATTGTTAATTTCTAATTAAAAAAAGTTGTGAGTAATGGAATTCCATCACTAGTGATGACCACCGCCACTAAAAAAAACTTGTGAGTGATGGAATAATGGTTGATTATATGGCGGAACTTGATTGTATGTTTGTGAGTGATGGAATTTTTGCAAGTGATACCACCCCCACTCCCCTAAGACATAACCAAAAAACTTAACTAGGTTAGATTTAAAGGACATAACGTGTTAAAACCCGGTAACATAAAGGACAGAGCCTGTAATTTCTTTAGTTAAAGGACACCGGTTGTAATTTGATGCAAAAAAGACACCGGTTGTAATTTAATCTATAAAATAAGTTGTAAATCCATTTCCTTTTATTAAAGCTTTTTTGACATAAGAATTGAAGAAACAAATATCAATTTTGGGTCACGAATGGATTCTTGGTTCCAAAGGGTTGTCCCTTAACTATCCTTGACAGCGAACACTTTGTTAATCTTGTATCAATGATATATGCAAAACTGATATCGTCAGCCTCGTCATAAGAAGAAGGTTCTCCATTTGACTAATCTTCTGGCGTGAAAATGAGTATTGGCTCTTAAATAATGAATGAAGGTGGTTTGTTTCGATACACGTGTCCTTAACCTAAGAAACCTAGGATACTAGGTCAAACGAGCTTTAATTAAACTCTTTCCAGCGGCATTAGAGCCGGCTCATTGAACAGTAACCACTTAACCCTAATTCTAAACCCTAAGGCTAAACATTTAATCTAAAGTATAAATCCTAAAAGCTAAACCTTATATCCTAAACACTAATGCCAAACCTTGAAACTAAAACTAAAGTTAAACCCTAAAATTTAAACTCTAAACTCTAAGTATATTTTATTAGGGTTCGATGAGTCAGTTCCAACACCGCTAAAACGGGTTCAATCAAGTTTGTTTGATTCGGTTTCTTACGTTTCTTAGGTTAAGATCTATTTATATTTAATCCTTACTTTGAATAAAAAATGTAGTGAATGTAAGTATAAGCTTAAGGTTTGTGAGAGTGCATCAGAATGCGTTTACTCTTATAGGTAGGGAATTAGGGCTTCTGTTTTCCTTGTATTTAGGAGATGGCGACGTCTCCTTTTCAAATTTGTCCGAGAAATCTTTACTTTTATCCGTCAAACCACATAGGTATAAGTACCTTTATTATTAAACATGACTCAAGTTAACTGGGTTCAATAAGAAATTACAGGTATTCTGGAATTAATCCAAGTCATGCATGTTCAAGAATAGGGGTGTTCATGAGCCGATCCGATCCGATCGAGGGTCTGCTCATGCTCGGATTGAATTACAACCGATCCGATCCGATCGGATCAAATTTGCAAAACCGAGCACAAAAGTGATGCTCATGCTCAGATTGAATTTCAATCGATCGGATCGTTTTCGCTCGGTTTTTATCAAATCCTAACTAAAATCGAGCGGATCGTTTTCGCTCGGTTTCGCTCGATTGAATTATAAGGCTGCATTTAACAAAAACAAATCCTAATATAATTAAAACATGTCCAACACTTTACTAACAAAAGCAATACATAACTAAAATCATGATTCTAAAAATGTTCTTAACAATATCAAGAAGTACAAAATAAAGTGCGAAATACAAATTGTCATTTAGTTCAAAAGCCATAAACTTTTTCTTTAAGCTTGATCATCTTCATCCACAAAATTCAACTTCAAATCAACATATAACCTATAAACACAAGCATTAAACAAAACCATTAAGTTCTATACATTACATAACAACTTTTACGGTTTATTAATTATAAAAATACCTTTCATTTACGAGTATTGTTTTAGGAATTAGGGATTTAGGGTTAGTTTTGATATTAACTATTAAGTTGGGCTAGTATATATATTGGGCTTTTAATTTTTTTGGGCTAGTATATTTTTTGGGCTTTTAATCTTTAAAATCTATAATATATATATATATATACATATATATATATATATACATATATATATATATATATATATATATATATAGGGGAAGGTTCAAATGAAAACCACTATTTATTGTGAAAACTCGAAAACTAATTAAAAAAGCAAAAAAAAACATACCAATTTTTTTTTTTTTTTTGCAAATCAATTTTTCGCAGGTTTATATATATAAAAAAAAATTAAAAAAAAAACAAAAAACAAAAAATTTTGTGTAGTTCACATGTGTAATACTACACATGTGTATGTGTACTACACATGTGTATTATTACACATGTGTAATACAATTTTTTTTTTTTTTGAAAAAAAGTTTTTTTTCATATATAAAAACCAGCGATTTTTATAAAAAAATTGAAAAACAAAATTTTTTTTTTGTGTTTTTTAGGCTTTTTTTAGTTAGTTTTCGAGTTTTCACAATAAAAGTGGTTTTCATTTGAAACATCCCCTATATATATATATATATATTATTAATAAAAATAATTCGAGCGAAAAGAGGTGCACGTATGGACAGTTATATATATATAATAGTTGTAATAATGAGTATATGACTTAGTTATTCCATGGCAAGTAACATGTTGAATTCTCACCCCATCCTCCACCTATCACATCCATAATGAAAATTACAACTGAATATCTGAAATATATAAACCGTCGGTGAAAATTACAACTAAATATCTGAAATATATAAACCGTCGGTGAATTGTGGTTGGAAATTTGAATTTTTATACATGATCCATTAACTTGTGTAAAAGAATGTACCTAAAACAACGTATTCTATATCTTTTATCTTTCTATATAAGTATACTGTCAAACCAGTCACTTCATTTTAATTTAAATGCATTCAAATTCTACTAAAGTCAAACCAGCTGCCATTTTATATTTGCTTACGTAAAACTAGCATTGTTGTATTTTTTTTTAGAAGACTTTTACGTTTCATAATAGATCAGGTTATGTTACTAGATGATTTACCGATTACAAATTTACAATATTAGTCTATAATAGTCTCTGTTTTATACTATTTATTTGATAATTCATAATGAGATAGTTAATACTTGTATAATCGTTTAGTATTCATGATATTAGCCAACATTTCAAGAGAATGGTGTAAATTACTCAAGTGAAATAGGCTATCATAATATCAACAAATATTTTGGATATCTAATATGAAGAACATTAACTATCAAGATCTTCTCATAATTTGGAACCTGAGTTCAATATAACAATCTTCATCTTTATGCTCGATGTTTTACATATCGACACAAACGAACATCGACACAACGAACATCACCAAACAATCCATCCAATAGTCAGAAATATAGTTTACATCCAAAACTTTTGTGAGACAAATATATCATTTATAGACAAACGATATTAAAAGGAAACGTTGAGAATGATACTATAAATTATAAAGACCATATCAACTATTTTAAGATTTGTTACTTCATTTATACATTATTTGTATAGTAGATCAAGCTAGTTATTTTACTAAAAAGTAGATTTGATAAAGTTGACGAGTTTAAAATTATTTTTTATTAGTTATTTACTAAAAAGTAGATTTGATAAAGTTGACGAGTTTAAAAATATTTTTCATTATCCATTTATTAAGAAATATTAAACTCCCTCAATAATGAAGATTTAAATATTAATGCTGTAGTAAGGTTGAAAATTCGTTAAAACATGATAATAGTTTAGATATATACGGTTAGATTTATTTTAAAAGCTAAAGAAATTAAGAGATATTAAACCTTTAGAATGTGACACACTTTTTAATGTTGGGCTATCAATAAGAAGTTTGTATCAACAATAGTTAGGGTCTTAAATATTAATTGTGTTACTGTTGATAGGTGAATCGCCAACATATAATTAAATTATTACTGAATGCCTTACTTTTAGTGTTAATTTCCCTACGTCTAATGGTAATTTTCCTACTAAGAGAGTTACTGCTAATTTTTTTTTTTTTTAAATAAGTGCAATCATTTTACCACCAACTAACGCACTAGTTCATAAAGAAATATAAGCCTATAGGGTGTGGAGAAGGGTAGTTCTCAAAGGATAATCCGCCAAGTAGACGTCCACGAAGCGGGTGTGAGGATGAGCCTAAAGGGGATGGACCTAGAATGTGGAGATGAGCCTCAATATATATGTGTGTATGTAAGTATATGTGTGTAAGAAGCAGAAAGTCTTCTCCGTCTGCCATCGACGTCTGCGACGGGGACGACCCTGGGGCGGTGTTCCGGCCCGTCGCCGCTCATCGACGCCCCGGGAACGAGCCCCACACCGAAGAGCCTAACAGCATTTCAACTTAACCATTATGCTGATGCCTATCTATAAAAAGGAAATATTTGGTCTCTCCACCATTTGAACTTCGTTTTCCAAAAAAAGAACAAGATTGTTCTTGGGTGAAAAAAATTTGACCAAATTTGTTTTCCTTTTTTAATATGTTTAGATAAAAAAAATAATAAATAATATGTTTAGATAAAATGCAATGTGTCATTATTGAGAGTCTTTTATTAGAATTAGATTTAAGAACCCAACCACTACTAGAAAAATGATAATTTTTAACACACTTTTCCGTCACAAATGCGTCACAAATTGACATTTGCTACGGATTTGCAACAAAACATTGATGTTGGAAAAAGCCTCGTCGGAAACTATTTACTACGCAATTACTACGCAAATTTTAACGTATTTCCTACAGAAATATGGTGTTAGAAATTTGTGACGCATTTATTACGCATTTCCTATGTTGTATATCAAAAAATTGCAACGCATTTGTGACGGAATATAAAAAAATTGCAACGCATTTGTGACGGAATATTAAAAAAAACAAAAAAAAAATGAAAAAATCCAGTTTTTTTTTGCTAAAATTTGCAGGAAAATCAGCAAAAAAATACTGATAAACAAATGATACATCGGCCTTTGGTTCGACCCGTTATCTAACGCGTCCTAGAAGATAACTCCAATTTCAGGTTTTGGGTCGCCTTGTTTAACATGTTTGATACACACGTTGAGACTATTTCGCTACAAATGACCTGTTAAACTGAAAGTCGAAAATATATCACTGGAACGGTGAGATCGATACCTGAAAGTAATCAAGTATATCGTTTCAAAATTTATACCAAAAGTATATACGATTAACAAAATAAACCTAATAAGATAGAAAGTAGAAACAGGTAGCAATGTTCCATACCAACAGCACTAGTATAGTGCTTTGCCCCAAGAAGCAACTCTGGTGCACGATACCATATGGTTACAACAACCTGCTGATGATTATTCACACCAAGTAATGTATTAAACGTAAAACTAGGCATTACATTACAAAGAAAATAAAATAAAACTATGCCTCTTACCCCGTTATTGGACAACGGCTTCAATGGTGCTTGATATTTTCTAGCAAGTCCAAAATCAGCTATTTTTACAACGCCTTGTTCTTCTCCATCACCCATCACCTATGATGTGAAGTGAAAGTTTCTCGATCAGATTAACTTAACTGGTTAGTATTGAGATACCAATGATGACAACAGATACGCATTCTTACCAAAATATTGGAGGGCTTAAGATCTCGATGCATAATCCAGTTGCTACATCCCTTTTATTAAATGTAAGCATTTATATTATGGAGAGTATGCAGTTGACATTAATAGCCGCACAAGTTCTGCTTACCTATAAAGATAATTCAGCCCATTAAGCAACTGCCATAGTATTGACTTTCTTTTGTATTGGTTAATCGCTTGGTTGACCTTGTCCTTGTGATGCCTAATAATTTCCTGGTGTTTTCACACACAAAAAAAAACCCTCAGGTGGTCAGGTGTCAAGCTAGCATCGATTCGCTACATGTAGATGTACATTTCCGATAGAGTAAATTACGATTTTGGCCCTGTGGTTATATCACTTTTATCCTTTTAGCCCAAAAAAGATTTTTTTTTAATATATGAGCCCCCAACATCTTTTTTCTAACCCTTTTGGCCCCTAACACTAACCCCATCCATTTTTACTTGGTTAAAAACTTGTCATGTGCCCCTCACATGAGTGGCATTTATGGCAAAATGATAAAAATACCCTTCTATTAAAAAACTATATATTTTATTATAAATAACCACATGGCCAAAATCTTAATTTACTTGTAAAAAGAAAAACTCTCATTGGACCAAAAACCTCAAAGCAAATCATCTTAACATTTGTTCAATGTTTTAGTAGTTTAAAAAGTTCATTTACCCATTGAGTCGTCTTCTTTAAAAACAAATATTAGGGTAAAACATTCCATGGTTCCTACGTATCAGTTACCGGAGGATCCTTAATGACTACACACAAAGATTTTGGTAGGTCAGGGATATACCTGAGGGATTGGCGCCACGTGCGATAGTGGTGATGGAATGCAGTGGCTCTAGTTATGGTGGTAAATAATATGCTCACATAGAGGTCGTGCTCCGCATAACTGAAAGCCAGATAGAGAGACATATCTATATGATTGATGTGCACATTCACCAACTTTACTACGTTCTCATGCGATATCTCCCTAAGCAACTGCATTGGCATTGTAACGCATTCAGCAAAACATGAGAGCGTATATAAAAATTTAGCATCAAATGGTTGGTTACATTTACAGTATACTGCTTCATTGAACATCCACAGTATTTGCTAATTTGAAAAGTATCATAGAAAACAAAACATATGTCATGTCTAATAATCTTCAGCAATATGAACCTGAGTTCTAACTTAACACAGGAGTTACACCCTGATCTATGCATTATAATCAGACAATATAATTTCAAGCCAACAACTTACCATGTACAAACTAGGGATGTTTATAAACCGGCAAAACCAACCGAACTGCCCAAACCAAAGAAACGCAGTCGGTTTGGCTGGTTTGAATATTGATATATGTACAGTTCGGATCATCATCATCATACTCAGTAAATCCCATCAATAGCAAAGCTAAGGTAGGGTCTGAGGAGGGTAAGATGTAGACAGCCTTACCTCTACCCCGTAGGAATAGAGAGGCTGCTTCCAATGAGACCCCCGGCTCGATGGTAGTTTTGCATCAAACCTTGGACATAAGGCACATAACACTCGGCAATTAAGACAAAGGCAAATTAGTGCATGTACTCTCTTGTCTTTCGGCTATCAATGCCACCACATGATGCATGATTAACCATCCCCCTCTTTTAACGTTATTTTCACGAAATTAGTAAAATAACGTTAAAATTAGTGCACTTTCAATATCCAGGCAGGGCTATATTGATCAAATCAGTTTAAAGAATAATACTATCTGAAATATGCTTACCATGTTCCAAAGAAGCACAACACTTTGTCCATTGATACTAACACCTCTTACTTTCTTTTCCAGCTATGCTTAGGTCACTCGCATTGTCAAGGTCACTCGCATTGTCAATAACCCCTGCTCTCCTATCCGTCTTCTTCGTCATCAATAGAGTGGCAATCCCCTGCTCCTATTTGCCAAGCCCTAACTGAACAGATCTTTAATAAAATGAATTGAACTTGGATGAACAATTTGAAACCCTAATTGAACACATCTATAATTATAACTTATAATTGAAGATCAAGAACTAATAAATTGATTCACACAGCAAAACTACGAACTCAACAAAGCCCTAAATCATTCATACCTGAGCACAAGTACGAACAACAGCCTTAAAATTCGAAGAATGGTACATAGCAAAACCGTGATCTCAACAAAGCCCTAAATCATTCATACCTGAGCAAAAAGTACGAACAACAGCCTTCAAATTCGAAGAAGGTTATAATTACTCGATCGAGCCGGTGGCGGACGAATCCTGCAAGCGATTTCTCCTCTTTCGCTATTGGTAGCTTCTCGATCTTCCGATTATTCATTGCTGAATATGATAGTTATTATTGCGTGTGTGATTGAGGAGGAGTTGGATCGATCGCTACGAGCATGTAGTATCGAAAAGCGGAGGTTAATTTCAGTAGAGTTCCGTCGAGATCCACTGTGATTGACCGATGGTTGATGGCGGAGGCGTCACATATCTCTCTATAAAACTGACTCTCTCTCTAGAATCATGTATGTGACTGAATGAAGGGGAATGAGAAGGTGTTGGTTTTAAATGTGGCATGGTGTTTGTTAGTTAGGGCAGAGAATTGTGAATCGTAGGGGGAGAGGAAGGGTTTTATCTGTTTTCATAATTTTTATTTTTTATAAGAATAATAGTTCGGTCACAAATTAGTAGCAAATTTCTATTTTGCTACGCATTTTCGACGCACAAATTAAAATAATAGTTTTAATTAGATTTGTGTTGCTATTATGTAGCAAACTTGTTTCAAAAATTTGGTTTTTATTTTCGTCAAAATTGCGTCACAAATGTGTCAGAATTTGCTACACAATTTTTTGCGTAGGAAATTTCCGTAGCAAATGATCACATTTTCTAGTAGTGAACCCCCCCCCCCCCTCCGGGCGTGCAAGGGCGCTACATAATGACATTAACCATGTTACATGTTTGTTTACAATTTGGTACTCATCGACCAGTTATACCACATAATGTACCACCAAAAGTAATAAAATTTGTACAAAACACATTGTCTCATTGATGTTCAAGTGGCACGTCTTGTGCATACTCCATTTTACAAAACTAATATTTGCTTAACTCGACTACTGCCTGCGACCTTTCCTAGCATCATGGCTGCCATCTGTAATGAAAAAAGAATCAGAGTAAGCATCAGCAGATGTCAGAGTACATTGGTTATGTCAACCTACACAAAACCTATTTGCCTAATACGTAGTATATAGTCCACGTTTTTCCTGGGTTTCAGGAACGTTTTGTAATATACAATGAAATATACCGAAAGGTATTTTTACTCGTTGGATCTGTTATGTCCCTTTTGGCATGGTTTCTTTGGGATTGGGTCTTGATGAAGGCATGATGACCGTTGATGTCGGATGTGTGCTGGTACCGACAATGTCTGTTTGTGTATCACTTGAACATGTTGCCGCCTCTTCTATAACCCTTGTCACCACATACTTCCCCTTCCTGACAGAGAGATGCAACATTTTTTGCTTGCCTACCACGAGCACTCTTTGGTCTATGAGTTTCTTTGAATCTGTAATCCTTTGCTTCACCACCATGTCTTCACAACTTGTTTTAAGGACTGTTGCCACGCATTCATTGTAGAATGTGACCTCCGTTGTGTCGGTGTGGTAGCTGATGAGCGTGTTGACACAATACAATAAGATGTGCAATTTATTTATACATTATTCTTTGAAGCGCAAAAACAACTGACTACCTGTTCACATAATTAAATATGAGTTATTGAGAGGGCTGATACCTAAATGAAATTTGGTTGAATGTCATCGTCATCCTTACCCACATAGTTAAGGATCCGTCCTCAATCGGATATAGTGTTGTAATGCGCTTTGAAAATAACACATAAATCATCCTCTATGTATGTGTATCTTTTCCGCAGTTGCATAGCATTTTAATTTGTTGACATTCTGTACTAAGGAGTTAGTTTAGAACATAGCGAACACACGAAACTTAGTTAAACCAAGCATACATGTATGTAAGACAAACCGATTATTAGAAAGGTAATTTTTCTTTCACTTTTGTTAAGGGCCACCAAGTAGGTTATAATAAATTTTAGACATAAACCTTACTTAAAGGAAGCAGATGTGTTCTATAAGACAAAGTGATTCTCAGTGGTATTTATTATGTGCTACTATTGTTAACATAGGTAAAACATTAACATAATGAAAAGTAATTTATGTAGCGTACCTTGTATCTTTCTTGATCTGCTGATTTCAGTTCAATGATTGTTACCTGAGGTTCATTGTTAGCCAACTCCTCTAGAGTCGGCAACACTTTCAGCCTGTCAAAGTTTATGTTAGTGTACGTTGTCGAATAAATTCTAAGGTGTACATAATGAGTACAGAAGTTGGACATTACTTGTTCACATGTTCCGTCGTGTGTGGAAATTTTGGATCAATAACGACTGTTTCAAGAAAGTTGATTCAAGTTGCATCAATCTTGTATATAGGTTTATTAACGTGAAAAATACAATTTTGAAGTGTTGGTACATACCATATATAGTAGTTTGATACCAGTGTTGAGGTGATGATGATGGTGTCTCCATCAACTACTTCATCTCCTACTAAATGTATCTTTCTGGCCGCAAAGAGATCCCGAGGTTATTCCTACAAAAATATGATGTCACCGTCTTAGCTAATTGTAAATGGTATTTGTTTTTCTTTAATCTGGTTTGACTTACATTTCAGCACGTATAGGCACCTTTCGTAAGGTCTTGTTTTTAGTTGTTGACTCAAGATGGTTGTCATCCAATCGGTCTATCAGATCTATCAAAACTTTAGTATGTGTTTGTTAAACAATTAAAAATATATTATAGTGTATTTTTGGTTTATGGACGTACCTACGAGAGTGTGTAGCTTTTCACTTTGTCATTCAACATCTCATACGCTGAAAACTTGTAGTATGAGCAGGTATGTCCAAATCTGGTATTAGAGTAAACCTAGCTTTCCTACTAAGGATGAGTGAGGCACCATGTTCTATAGTAGCCATGTAATCCCTGGGCTTGCTGCAGATGTAGGTTGTTACCCTATACAACGAATTCAACCATATCATTTGGTCAAAGTGTTCCATCTCCTTGGCTTCTACCACCACCTCAATACCATCATCTTGTATGACAATTTTATACAAAGCATAAACAATTTTAGATATAATCTATATAGAAAAGTATATATAGCATACAAATTAATATAACTTATGCTTTAGCACTCATATGTATATCGACAAATGATAACATAGCTTATTTTTTTGTTGTCACCAAACTTTCTAACTACTATCCATTTTATTATCACGCGTATTTCAATTGGTTGTGCTTTCTCTTTCGACCCAATAGCTCTTAATAATTTGCAATACATGTTTGATTTTGCTTTGATAGCTACATATGAGTTACAATTACTAGTTTCATGATAAAAGCATGCTTATGAAGTATGAATTTTCAGAAAATAATGCAAAAAACACATGCACAGTAACAATATTGTTTAAAGAATTGTAAGAATATATGCACGTGAGTTTCACTTAGCTATGTTAAGTCGACTAAAGAAATCAGTAACGACAATGTTTTATATTGTCTTGTCACATTATTCATCTGGAACTATTAGTAATCTTAGAGATTTAAGAGTACTTGGTTTTCGTAGAGCCACGTATAACTAACTATGACCAAAAAATTGTTCATAGACGAAATATGTGACCTTTTGGAGGCATACGCATTACTCATAAGTATTCCTAAGCAACAAATCCTACACATTAAACTTATAAAAAGCGACACCTATTGTTGACAGTCGTCAAACACTATGAAGCAAAATAAATGTACTAAAACAATATATATACACACACACACATATAACCAACACAACGAAAAAAACAAATAAGTTAAGACTACAACCTTATACACACAACACACATAAACATATAGGAAACACGAAGATATCAAAAGCGTACCTTGAAACCACCATAATCAGGAGAACAAAAATTGCAGCTTCCTATATTACATCACCACACCTTCTGAACCAATCGTGACATAGTCGTGTCATAAGAAAACCACAAGCCTATTGAAGCATTCACAAAAAGAAATCTATGAGAAAGCAATCCAAAAAACACTCAATAGCAACAAAAGGTTACTTACAGGAAATGTCTTAGCATAGCATCTAGACCAAAGCAATAATGTAAAAAAGTCATAGAACAATAGAACCATCCTCAACAACCAAATAAAATAAACTTCCAACCACAACATCATAGAAGCAATTGTAAAGTGTAAACAGTCTCAAGCAACTAAAGAGTCATCCTCATCGACCAAAAACCCATGGATATACAAAGACCAAGGAACCTTCAAACACTTGGCAACACGTAAAAAATAAAGAAATGTCTCAAGTGAGTTAAGACTCACCATCATCGACCTAAACTCTGCGAATGTAACATGAAAACACAAAAAAAAAAAAAAAAAACAATATTACATGGTTACATAAAGTTTGACAAAAAAATGATTACAAACCACCTACAATATAGCATCATAAACGAAATCGAATACCCATCAATGCGTAGACTACCAACAAAAAAAGTCTCAACAAAGCATCATAGACCAAAACCACAAACCCAAAATAAAACAATCTCCGATGACACTTTAGTCATCATCACTGACCCAAAATCCAAAGCCAAAAAACACATGACAACCAACAACAAAAGTCGTAGCAAAGCATCATAGACCAAAACCACAAACACAAAATAAAACAATCTTCAATGACACTATAGTCATCATCACCGACCCAAAATGTAAACAAAAAAAAATACATGACAACGAACAACAAAAGTCTCAGCTAAATATCATAGACCAAAACCTTAAACAGTCTCTAATGACACTATAATCATCATCACCTACCCAAAATGTAAAAAAACATAACAACCACCAACAGAAATCTCAGCAAAACATCATAGATCAAAACCACAAATCCAAAACAAAACAGTCTCCAATGACACTATATATGCAAAGAAATTACAAACGAAAAAAAGCAAAGAAAACACACATTGTAAAGTAAACGATAAGGCTAACATAGAAAATATGACGGAAAAATCGGACAACCCACAAACAACAACTGCAGTCGTAGTTCAACACAACCTGACAAACAACGTAATTGTAAAACCAACAAACGGAAAAGCAAAACGAACACCAAAATTAACCAACAACGCCAGAAATGCGAGTCATTGATTTTCTCCGACCATATAGAAAATGGTTCAAAACAACCTTACAAACAATGTAATTCTTAGACAACGTTACCATAAATCCAAGAAAAACAAACGGAAAAGAAAACCAAAACCAAAAAACTCACCAACAACAGCAGAGATGGAGGTCCTTAATTTCCTCGGACAAACCTACAGACAAAACGGTAAACGAAAAGTGCGAACCAAAAGAGTAAATGTAAAGCATTTAGTGGAAGTGAAAGCACACGTGTTGTCTAGAAAAAACTCTACCAAAACACAACTAAACAAAGTAGTGGTACAACACAACAATGCAAAAGAATAAATAAAGCAAAAGTACAACCAACAATACACATAAATTTTGTAAATTAATGTTATATAAATTTTTTTATTATTATTATTATTTAGGCCTCTAGTTATGAAAGCTAAAGTAAGGAATAAGAGAAGACTCAAACGTATGATTTTGTATTTAGACAAATCATTAATTCATGATATGGTTTAGTATGACAATTAGTAAAAAAAATTATTAAGATCCGTTGAAACACGCATTATGTAATACACGTGATAAGATTTAACAAATACTCATCCACTATGTTAAACTTTAAATACGAAAATGTTAAGAGTGTAGAAAAAGAATAACGCGTATCCTTGAAGGTTAACATGCAAGTCCCAATTAAATTTATATTTTTAATTTTCTTTATATTGTAACTTGATCAAAGAGGCGATTATCTACAAACAGATGTTTTTAGTGTTACTTTAATTATATAATGTCAGCTCATAGTAGGGCTTTTAAATGAGTTGTGTTCATGAATTTTAACCTGATACGAACCCAAAACTTTCGCACGAACTTAGACACAACATGTGTATTTGTGGTTTAACACAAACACGACCCGTTTAACTTTTATAGTAAAATTGAATTAATAACTTATTTTTAATTTTCATGTTTACATCTATAGTATACGTATAGTGAACGCTTTTAACCCATTTATTTTTCACTAATTTGTTTTTTCTCCTATAATACGCGTTTGTTAAAAAAAAGTACATAGACAGTTGTATTTGATTTTTCTGCACGATATTCCAGTATAAGTTTTATTGAAAACAAGGTTGTGTTCAAAATAGTGTCTTGTTTGGGTATTATACGCTATATCAAGTGCCAGTGTCATAATGGTGCCATGATAAACGAAGCCAATACCGACAGAACATCGATACCGTTAACCGTATTATATCAGTATTTGTTTTTATAGTTTTCAATCGGTGTAAAATAAAATATTATTTTATTTGTTACATAGCTTTTTCCGGTATCATGACGAAACAAATCAATACCGATCGAATTCACACAGCGTACTGCGGATGAATCCACACTAGTTAGCTATATATTAATTTGAAAGAAAAAAACCCCCTCCTCTCACACCATCACTATTCAATTTTGTTTTACTTTTTAACTTTTTCCTTTTACTTTTGAATATTATTTACTTTTAACCTTTTTTTTATCTTTTACACTTTTAACTCTAATAGCTATCATCTTTTATATAACCCTCATAGTTTTCATCTTTTACACTTTTAGCCTTATAGTTTTCATCTTTTATATATTTGTCACAAACATTTTCTATTTTTAACCCCAACACATTTCCATTCTTAATTTTGGTCCCTATACTTTACATCTTTTGCAAGTTTATCGTTTTACGATTCGCTCTAAATTTTGTGATTTAACACGCTGCAACGCGCGCATGTGGTTCAACGTTTTTACGGTTTAACAACTCCGTCGAAACTCGCAGGTCCTAAGCCGACTTCGTTATTCTTTTCTATGTTTTACTTTTTCAGTCTATTTTTTGTGAGTTAACACGCCGTAACGTGTATGCGTGATTCATCTTTTTATGTTTACTTTTTGTTCGGCTTAACGGTCTCGCTGCAAAACATGATTCCTAGACATTATATATATCAGAAAGGAACTACGATGAACAATAAATATTTTTATAAGCATTTTTTATTTTTAAATATATATTATTTATTTTATAATTTGATATAAGTTTAGTAAACTGTTTACGTTAACTTTAAAAAAAATATATATCCACAACTATGTTTAATTATTTTCAGCATCTTGATATAAATTTGATTAAAAGTAGAAACTGTGTAGCAATTGTATTGAATCGAAACTGGTATTAATACTGTGACAAACCGGACTGATGATGTCCGAACAACATCAATAACGGTAGCGATGTTTGTTTTTATAATTTTTTATTGATGTGAAACACATCTTGATTGCTATATCAAGTGTTTATATCGTATTAGTACTATAATGAATTGAATTGATATAGAATAAAGCACACCTTATAGTTAGAAAATCCGACTGATTATTTTTATGGTGGGGTCTATTCGCACACGCCCTTAGTCTATTTAAACACTCTAAAGCGCCCCGCTATGGCCAAAGCGGGGCGCTTTGATGTAAAGTCAACAGACAAGGTCTGACGCGGTCAGACCTTGTCTGTTGCTTTACATCAAAGCGCCCCGCTTTGGCCATAGCGGGGCGCTTTGTTTTTTTTTTTCCAAAGCGCCCCGCTTTGGCCTAAGCTCGGCGCTTTGGTTTTTTTTTTTTTTTTTTTTTTTTTACATTTTGGACGTATTTTTTGACTGGTGATTGGTCTACGTTTAAGTTCAAATACATTTTTGGTCCAATATTAAAGTGCACATATATCTAAAGGTGAAGTCCCATCTTTCTATATAGTCAATTGTTGCAGGCGAAAACAGGCTTGGGAGTTGGGACCGCTGTAGGAAATATCACAACTTTCTATATAGTCAATTGTTGCAGGCGAAAACAGGCTTTATTATTATTATTGTTTACTTTAGTTTTTTTTTATATATATATATTTTTGGTGGTGGTTGTGATTTGTGAATTATAAAAATGTAGATTAAATTAAATATGAATTTGAATGGGAATTGGTTTCCTATTGAACGTTTAATTTGAATGGGAAATCGAAAAAACGTCAAAGAGATATTTAATATAATCAACTCCAAAAGCAACTTGTACATGAATATTTTATATATGGCATACAAGAATTACTTTACAGCTTTCAAAAAGTTTGATGATATTAATACTAATTTGATGATATTAAAAAAGAAAAAAAAAGTTTCCTGTATTGTCCCATCATTTTTTGAACGGCAGCCGTTTGGTGTTGTGATGATGATGATGGTTGTGACAGGGATGGGTACATCATCTCTCTTGTATTGTCCCATCATTTTTTTCAATTTAATTAAAAGTAATAAACTACTAAGATAAAAAGAAAAACGATAAACATAAAGGTAAGAAAGTGTTATCAATGGGTTGTAATATTGTGATAATGTACAAACCACGAAAATATTGAGTACGTTTGTGTTTGTTCAATATATGCGTTACATCACGTTAAAAACCGAATGTCACCGACACGACCCAATCAGATTCAATACGCACTTGTACGACCCAAAATGACAATATACATCATAATACTACAATTAATGAAAAAATACGTCATGTACATGTACGGTAGGCGACTGATACACATAAAACTACTCATAGGAGTACTTGTGCTTTCAAACCAAAATGATACGATATAATGGAATACGACATCACACGTAACTGATTTGATCCGGAACTTGCAGTATAGTTCATATATATTAAAAAATGATGTATAATGGAAAAAACGTAAAATTTAGACTATTATCGACGCGTTTGTGAATTAAAAACAATTTTAAAAAATTTAAAAAAGGCCCTAAGCGCTGCGCTTTGACCTAAGAGGGGCGTTTTGCCCCAAAAACCAAAAAACCAAAAAAAAAAAAAAAAACCCAAAGCGCCGCGCTATGGCCAAAGCGCGGCGCTTTGATGTAAAGTCAACAGACAAAGCCTGACAGGCTCAGTTCTTGTCGGTTGACTTTACCCCAAAGCGCCCCGCTTTGGCCATAGCGCGGCGCTTTGGGGTGTGAAAATAATTTTCTCCGTGTGTAAATAGCATGACCCTATTTTTATTTCTTGTTAGCATTTATGTTTGAAATATGTCGGTGTATCTTTATACTATTAAATTTTGATATAAAAAGTCAAATAGTTTAAGTTATGTATGGGTTAAATATGTCAAACTCATGAACTGGTTGTGTTTAGGGATGAGATTTTTTATCGATTACTGTTACAGTATTAGTATTGTACCAAAATGAACTGATACTGATAGGACAATATCGGTACCGGTACAATTATTCACTTTTATGGTCTTTGGTTTTGGTATTTTTGCACTACTAGTACCAAACCATTATAGTCGATATGGTATTTGGTTTGTGTTTTTACTCATTTTCGATATTGATCCGTATAATTACGATCTCATCCCTAATTGGGTTGAGATGAGCACGGTACGTTTAGCTAAACGATGTGTTGGTCGGTTTGACCCGAAACTAGCCAAACTCATTTATGCTAAACTGTGACTCACAAATTTCATGTCATGTTCAAACTTATTACATGCCAATAAACATTCCAATTCGTAGAACTTACATATAATTAAAAGAACTTTAATGGAGCAATAAATTCAAAAAACAGGGTTGCTTGTAAAGGATCATTTAGTGAACATTTAAAGTTCTAAAATAAGAGTTTGATATAAGTACACGCAAGCAGAGTATATAGGGATGTGACAACTTTATTGTGCGATACATATATTTTGGAAAAGAATGATACGACTACAATATCAATGTAGAGACATCTTTAACAAGAATAGGATATAATGAAATTAAAGTCAATGAACAAAAAGAAAATGCAAAAAACTCGTGTCAAATATTATATGAATATGTATATACCATTAGAAAGTTTTGATATTATGTATCATTAACTATATTTTTGTTAAAGTAGGCAAACAAACAAGACCACAAGACGTAATAAATTGTGATTTGAATATACAACACAAGTTGATTAAATGTTTATGTGTTATATGTCATCTCTATCTGATTGAGAATTGTAAGGCCCCAAACCCGAAAAACGATACTGGTTGGTAAATGGAAAACCTATCTAGTTTTAGACTCAAAATTCAACCATACGCGCCAGAAGACAACTAATGTAAAAAAATTGTTAAAGTACAAAAACAATTAAAATATGTTTAAGTCAATTCAAAACGGAAATGCCAAAGCTCAAAAGGTGTCGGGTAACCATCGCCACTAGCCAAGGACCTGCCTATCAACTCAAATCATCGCCTAACCTGAAATACATGCTAAAACATCTACTACGCTAACTATGTTTTAGAGTAAAAGTTTCTTGGATTATCAACTCAAAACTTCTTAATAAACATCGTTTGAAAACCAGTTTTTCGACCTCTTTGTGCAACTTTTTACTAATCAACAACCAGAGCTAAATTATTTTTACTCACACTCAAAACACCTTATTAAGCCTCGTTCAACAAAGGAGAAAGAAAATGTTGAAAGCGGCGTGCACTCGTCACGCAAGTGTGACCCATCATCGTTAATGTCAATGCCATAAGGGTTCCATCTCCCGCATAATTGCCCAGAGGGGCTTCGTCTCTCGCATGATTGCCACGAGGGCTTCGTCTCCCCGTAATAGCTCATGTCATTAAAACGACAACATATCACACACATGCACAATCCTGAGATATCATTAAAATACACGTACACTACTAGAAAACTAGGCAATTGCGACCAAATTTTGCGACTAACATAAGACGGTCGCAAAATTAGTGACCGATTTGTGACTAAAACCAAAACAATAACAAAATTAAAGACCAATCTAGATTCGATCGCAAAACAGTCGCAAATTTTGTGACCGTATTTTTGTGGTCGGAAAACAGTCGCAAATACAAGAAAAATAAAAAATAGCAAAAGTTACGACCGTTTAAAGCAATCGCAAATAAAAAAACAAAAGTTGCGACCGTATAAAACGGTCACAAATACAAGAAATATATAAAAAACAAAAGTTGCGACCGTTTAAAGCGGTCGCAGATACAAGAAAAAATAGAAAAAGCAAAAAAATATTCATTAGTGTTTAGGGTAAAAACTGCAAATTATCATAAGTTGTGGGTTAAAACTGACAGTAGCCTCTAGTTGAGAAGCTTCAATCAGACGATGGAATCAAAACAGATATGCAGATCTGTTAATCTTTCATCATCCTCATCTGCGACTCACGGTACATCTGCGACTCCGGCGATAATCCTCGTCACTCATCGATCTGATACCGTACATCTGGTATGTGTCACTCTTCATTTCCTTTAATAATCCGACTCAATGTTAGTAATCCGACGACTGATTCCGAATACGTGATTGAAGAAATCCTCTCACCAATCTGATTTTGAGGAGATCTGCCGCTCGAAGAAATCCTTTCACCGATCTGATTCTGGCGACACCGATCTTCATTTCCTTTAAGGTTAGGTTTCGTCTATAAGGTTATATCATTGTTAACGGTTCAGATTCATTATACTATATCGAATTGCTAGGGTTACGGAAGCTAGAGGTTGTGATTTTGTTTTGTTTTGTTTGTGTTTGATTAACTGATTGAGTTCTAGTTTTAGGTTTTACAGAAATTAGAGCTCCTGACTCTGTATGTTTCTTTGATCAAATTTTAATCATAGGTTCTACGAAAATTAGGATTATTCAACAATTGAATCTGTTTTTTGTGTTGTGTTTCTGAAAGTGAAATTAGGATTATTCGACAATTGTATTTCAGTTTTAGGTTTTCGAGGAATTAGAGGTCCCGACTCTGTTTTTCTTCGTGTATAATTGTGTTTTGGAAAGTGAAATTAGGACTATTGATTATAATTTTAGGTTTTACAGAAATTAGAGCTCCTGATCATGTGTTTCTTCTTGCATGTTCGTATTCAGGTTTTTAGGAAAGTGGAATTAGGATAAGTAAGCTAATATAATTCGTTGTTTGAATTTTAATCTTAGGTTTTACAGAAGTAAGAGCTCCTGACTCTGTTTTTCTTGTGTATTCGTATCAATTTGTGTTTAAATTAGGCTTTACAGAAATTAAAACTGTTGGCTCTGTTTTTCTTTTTGTGTGTTCGTATTCAATTGTGATTAGTAAAGTGAAAGTATTCCCGTCGTTTGCCTTCCACGCCGGTAGAAATCCTGTCGCCCCACACATAACGCTAAATACATGGTGGTTTAATGGACTGGCCTCCATGTCAGATTTCCACGTTCACACCGTATTTTCTAACCCAAAAGGACAGAAATTACACTTTTATTATTTATTTTATTATTATCTTGACACGAAAGAATAATGAGTTTCAATAAACCAAAGTGTTCGGTTCTGTACATACCAATTTTACAAGTACTCTCTCTCTCTCTCTCTCTCTCTCTAAAAACTCTCGATTTCGACTCCCACACACATACACAGATGATCTAGTTGCCGAATCACCAACTCACGTCGTTTCTTCGCAAATCATCCTCATCAATCTTCAGATCACATCCTCATAGATCCAGGTATGATATCGCTCGCTTGCTTTATCTATCTATCGACCTATACATACACGTATTTATGTATATATCGTGTTTACTGCATCATCTATGTTAGTTGTTTGTTCAATCGTCGTTGATCTTCTTCAATGCAGCAGGCAAATTAGCTACGTAAGGTCCATGTGTTTCCCCAAACGGTGTTGCTAACATGCACCTCCTTTAGGAACCAACGAACTACTACGTGTGTGAGTGTGGTGGACCGGTAATTAGGTGTTTGTTGCTGAATTGATAGGTGCTGTTGTGTGATGATGTCGGCTAATCAGGTGGTGAAATTATGGAGAAAAGAGTTAGCGGCATGCATGACATGCCCTATCTGCAATAAATTGTTGCGAGATGCTACTACTGTTCCTGAATGTCTTCATACGTGTGAGTCTGTTTATCCGTTTGGTATTGTTTTATCCATTTCGATCATAATTCTCGATTCGCCACTACGAGTTTGACTTTGTAGTATCACAATTGGGCTTCTTCGTGATTTATATATTATTATTCATGTTGACTGTCAAAATAATTGTGTGTTTGTCTTGTTAGTTGATTGATAGGATTATAGGAATGATTCAGTTACTTGTTTTAATGATTTGATTTGATTGATCGTATTTTTTGTTTTATTTTTTATCATGATTTACGTGAATCAGTTAGCTGTTTCAGTGTGTGTTGAATTTGTGTTTGCTAGAATAATTGATTGGGTTAGTCTAGTTGGTATTGTTTGAAATTGTCAGGGATAATAGGTTGATGGTGAGTTTTTTTTTTAAGATTTTGATGTAACTATGGTAGTTCTGTTTTTGCACAAATATCTGATGGAGGTGGATTTTCTGCAGCTGAAAATATGTCATGAAATGTAGGGTGCAGGCCAATTGAAACTTAAGTTTTATTTAGGGGTTAAACATGCATGCAATTCTGATTGAAGATTATGTAAATATGTGTTATGAAAGTAATTATTTGATTATAATCTAGTGTTAATTAGGTAACATGTTAATGGTAATGCTTATCTTACTGTAGTTTTATATGATTAATTTCATACTGGTTGCATAAGAAATAGTAGTCAAATGAAAGAGGATTTCTTTCAAACACTTAACATCAGTTATCAAAGGTGAGTTTGGATCTTTGTACTCTCTTTGGGGTTCAAACATGGTGTTTGGGTAAGATGATAATGCTTTGAATAATCGATTTGATACTGTGTTAATGGGCACGTGTTTGAAGAAATGCAAAGGCCCGATACACCTTTGTACAACATTAAGGCTTACTTGCCCGTTGTCGAGTCATTTGGGTTTTCAGGTGCATCGAGGGCGGCGACTTCAGGTCAAGCCTTTTCCCGCAATCGGTGTTTGACCATTGGGAAATGATGTCTTCTGACCCGTTGGAACCGGGGTCACAAGCTACCGCACGTGTGGCTAGTATTCGCAAGAGGAAAGGGTTAAAGGAACAGCTCACTCCCCTCTCTGAATTTGAGGACAAGCTGTAAGTTGGTGGTTAAGAAAAGAGGTTAATAAATAAGATAATATTATTTGTATGAGTATTATAAGTTAGTATCTTTAATAGTTAAAAGTTTTCTGTTAATGTTATAACTATATAGGGTCATGCTGCCTTAGTAGGATATGCAGCTTACATCCTATGAATCTATGATGTCTTATTTTCTGTAATGTGTGTTTAATTAATATGTCGAGTTTGTGTTAAAGTTTTCAGTTTTAGTCTTGTTTAAGTTAATCTTTGTGGGTTTCTATTATCCGTTTTAAGCATCTGAGTGGAGGTGAACACGGGCCAAACTTGACCGGGTCTATACGGGACCGGAAACTGGAAGTGAGGGGAAAGGGATACCTTCTCGGATCGTTAGTGGCGGGTCGTTTTTGTAAAACAAAAAATAAAAAATAAAAAACACGGTCTAAAATGAATTGTTTTTGCAAAGTGTTGATATAAGTAGCATTGTTTCCTACTGATAATTTGATTTTCTTATTAAGTATAGTTGAAGCCACCAACAAAGGATGCATTGTAATTACTTTCATTTTCTCGGCTGAAAATTACTTAATAACTTATAAGCTTATATTAGAACCCATCTTTAAAGTATCTGGGTCCATTCTAAACGGGCCCAATAGCCTTAAAACCCTACTCCAATCACTTTTGCGGTTCAGTTAACAATTAAAGTCCTTGTTGTCCTTGTTTAAGTTCTTTGTCTAATTGCCGTTCAAAAAACAGTTATTTTTCTGATAGCAAAACATAAAAAATGACGTTTTTGTTAGCTTTATATATTATTTTAATTGGCTGACTCACACGCCCCCTTTAATCTCACTCCTAAATTACACATTTATCTACTGTGATTGTTATGTTTTGAACTTGATAGGACCGTGCTTTCTAATACATGGACATGTATTTATGTGTCATGGTCTCTATTGGATCTAAGCATGTGCATCCAACTTAAATACAGGGGTCGTGAAACACACTATTAAATATAACTGTCGTCTACATGCCAAGGGGAGTTTACGAACTCGACCAAGATGTTAGTGAAATAGAGGATGATGATGTGGATATGGAGCCTTTCTTTCAAGAGAATGAAAGAATAGAATGCACGGTAATGGATCTTCTCCCTATTTCTCTTGTACATGAGGATGGAAGGTTGGAAGAAGTGGAGGATACGGATAGCGATATTGATGAAAAAGTTGAGTTTGAAGCCACAACTTTAGCTGACGAGGATTTCCACATCTTGCTTAATTTTGACGATGAAGATTTAGAGTGTCGGGTTTGTTTGTTATATACAATGATTAGTTTTTTTTTTATATATAATTCTAACTATTAATCATGTTTTGCTATTTAAGTGTAGTTGAGGGACTGCACAAGCTCTTCAATTGCCGGATGTTGCCCTCAAACAAAAGGTATACGTAAAGCGCTTATTTATCGTCATTATTACTGATGCCATTGATCTGGCCAGAATTATTGATCGTCATTATTACTGTTATGCTAGGTAGGATTATCTTTCAAAACAGGATCATTCAGTTCTTTTGATTCTACAAAAACATATATGATTTTTGTATTTATTTTGTTCGACTTTTAAAATAATGTGTGTTTCAATTTCTTGAGATTATTTGCAGGTGGTTTAATTTTGTTTTATTTTTTCGTTTGACAGAAAATGCTGTTGCTGTGTGGACTTCCACCAGAAAGAGAAGAGGATTAAAGGGCAGATTATTCTACATATGTGGAGGTTTAGGCTGTGTTTATGAGTGCATTATTTGACTAAATGTGACAGGATAATTGGTATCTCTATGGTATACTTATATTGATGTCTTATGTACTGTTTCACCATGCACTAATGTTTTCGTTCAAAACATGTTTTTTTCAATATATTTTTTATTGTTATGATAACTTTGGTATTTGATGTTTCAAGTGGGATTTTTTATATAACTAGATATACCCCCGCGCGCGTTGCGCTGCGAATTCCACAACGATCACCCGATAGTTTAACCCCAACACGCCTCTAGGTTTCGTTAGCACGACAGTCTCATATTTTCTGTTTATCAAATAAAAAAGCACCCACGTAACGGATATTGAAAACAGAAACAAAAAGAAAAGAAAAATGACTCGATAAAACTCTCTGAGATACTTGTATGTCCAGAATCAAAACATCCCAACTTATTGTTGTATTCATTCATCAACTTCAAAATCTCAGTAGCCTTCACCTTTGTTTGTTCACCATAGTTGACCTGCAACATGAGCACTGCTTATGAAAAGCACCAACACATACCATGCATACACTCCCGCATAGGGAAAAATCACAACTTTCTTTAAATCAAGTTTCATGGATCTATGTTATACAGTGCAACCGAATAGAGGATCCATTTGAGAACAGAAGCACGAGCAGGTTTAGATATATTCATGGACTCAAACTGCTTCCAAATATTCGAGTCATCAGTAGAATCGCAACATGAACTACCATTGTGACTACAGAAAGCCAGAGGAGTCACTGAGTGTAATTGGTGCCTATGTTAAAAACAGTTCAAGATTCATTAAACACGTAGCTACATATGTAAAATCATCATAAGGGAATTAAAAGCGGTGATTTAAAATGGCCTTGATGATAGTTTATATATATAAAAAAAACTTACTTGAATTCAATGGAAGTGAAAGTGTAGGATTATAGAAAAGCAGATACAATGTTACACTAAATAAGAAGATGTCCATCTTCATCATCATGAAATGAGCTTGCAGCTATAATGAAAACGAAAAGCCTGTTAATTTAGGTTATTCATGGAACCCTAATGAGCCATTTGACTTGAGATTTGTCAATGAAAACAGAAAGATAAAGATGGATGGTGATGGCATCAAAAGCTATATTGTATCATTATTATAGTATGCAATGAAATGTTATTCTCAATTTCTCAATCATGCATAAAGATAAAAGTAAATATATGTACATTAGAGAGAGTGTTATATACCTACAACTCCAATAGTAAAAGTCCCGATCTCGACGTACTATCAACCGGTTGTACGATAAGCTCGTTGGAAGACGAATTACCGATTAGAGACCGTCCTCCATAACCGCCGTACAAACAACAAACACTTCTTTTTAGTTTGTGAAAACTCTGATTACACTTATGCCTTGGTGAAGTCTCCACTTGAAAATTTGGTTCTGTATACAATGCACCTCACTACTATATGCGCTTTTCTTAAATTGTTTCTTGTGAAATTATTAGGTTGATCCTGATGAGGAAAGAAGAATTCTTGCAAAAGAGAAAAAATATCAAATGAGAATTATACCAATAGATAAGTTTTTACATACATAATATAATTACATTTAAACCTTGCCATTTTGATCCAATTGTTTGTGAATGGAATGATTTGGCTTATATTTTTATCTCTAACGGGTCAGACAAATAAATATTTTGCTTCTAAAGACGCGGGTCAAAGTATCAAACAGCTCCTAAATTACTACTGAAATAGTGTAACTTCTATAAATATAATAATCATTATAAACAATTGAATAACAAAAAGGTGCTTTGGTGCCAACCCAATTCAGCCTGTTTCAAGTCTATACAGAAGAACTCGCCCATTTCTCAATGGGACTCATTTTTAATGGAAGCTTATTGGCAAAAGTAGCAATCTTGATAGGCAACCTCATAGCATTATATACACTTATAGGTACAATCATTTAATCAAACAATTGATCTGCATATAAGCATTAACAACAGAGCAAACAAAATAACTGAATTACTACCTCTCCTTATATATAAAAATTAGTTCATCATTGCTAATTACAGTATGAAACATATAATTAACATTTGAATGAACAATCTGTACCTTCAAATATGTGATAATAAAAAAGAAAAGATTATCGGAACGGGACAATAAAGAAAGTAAGATAGACCATAAATGACACTTTTTATAGAGTACTAGAATATTTAAAAGGATTAAGAGATTATACCTTTCTCAATGGTGTGGTAAGCTGACTACGTATGGAATTTGTTGCAGCCTTGGTAGTCAATGGAATCCCATTTCGGTGCTGATATAAAGCTATCATGAAACCAAAAACTAAAACATGAGCTGATAAGATTATGAACCAGGTAATATAGCATGTAAATTTTAAAACAAATGTATGTTTAGGCCATCACTATAATCACAAACAATGAAATAAATCTCAATAGTGAGTTCAATAACATTTACAGATCATAAGATAAAACTCTGTAACTATACCAAGATAATAATATTTTGAGAGATGGCAAAAAGATACCTATTTGTGACGTGTCGGCTGACAAAATGACGTCGTCGAAGAAGTCCGGACGGTGGTCGGAGAACGATGGTCGCCGGAGATTCGTCAGTTCCAAAAATAACAACTGGAAAACCCTTGAGCCGCCACCATCTTCACGTTCCGGGAACCAGTCGGCGGAGACACTTCCTGATCTCCCTTTTCTCTTCCGTAGCTCCCTTTTTCTCTTAACAATGTAGGTGATTGTGAGAGCATCAGTCTCCATAGAAGGTCCTTGCAACAACATGAGCAATTCTTGTAGTTTCTCACTTTAATAATATTCATTAACCTTGCTGTTTGATAACGTTTTAAATATGACTTTCTGCTCCAACGAATCATACACATGTAAGAAAATTCAAAAGGAAAACAAAGCAGCCATACCTGAATCCGAAGGTGAAGAGAGTCGTCGGAAAAAAATGACTTTTGGTCGGAACCCTAGAGCGGTTCCCGTTTTCCCTAAACTCGGGTCCCTCATCGCGGCAGTCAAGGATTTTCTGTCGCCGTCCCATGGTCCATCCGTAAACACAACCGTCACTCATCTCACCGGAACCCTAGTTTCGGTCATGCACATGCATTCCCCTCTCTGTGCGGTTGCTTCCATTCCCTCCCTGTGCAGTTGCTTGATTCCACCATTAATCGCCGGCCTGAGACCATGGCTGGAACGATCTCTCGCAGCTACTGTCTTGAGTGATGTAAATCCCCCATTCTTGCTATTGCCCTCTCTCTTTCTCTAATATGATAGAGAATATATTGATGTTTGAAGGGTTTGGGGGTTTTCTAATCACCGCCCTTTCCAGTTAGCTTTCAATGAGACAACGTGTGTCTCTATGGTGATGATTGATGAGGCCTCCACCGCTAAATGGGCCAATCAGATATCACCAACAAAAAATCAATTATGAATTTTCTTTATAAACACTGTTCATTTCATTCGTTTTTTATCATATATGAATTGTGAAAATTTGATAATATGTAAAATTTAAAATTGACATTATATGTAGGTCAAGATAGAAAATGGATAAAAATAATTTTTAAAAAAATAAATAAAAAATTGCGACCGCAAAAACGGTCGCAATTTTTCAAAGGGCAAGCAGTTGCAAAACGGTCGCAGTTTGTAAAAGTCAGGCGGTCGGAAAACGATCGCAGTTTGTAAAAGGCATGCGGTCGGAATTCGGTCGCATCAAGACCGTCGCAATCGAAGTCCCACAAAACCAGGAACAGTCACAATATTTGTGACCATTATTAAAGTCGCAAAACCCGGGTCGCAAAAGATAGCAGCAGTCGCAACTTAGTTGGAATAGAGCAATTGCGACGGGTGTTTTTCCGATTGTAGTTCCGGTCGGAAAACGGTCGCAACAGGGCAATTGCGATTGGTTTGCGACCAAAATTGCGGTCGGAAAAACCTAGTTTTCTAGTAGTGGTAGGCACATATCTCGTTCGTCAAGCATTTAAACACATAAAAACATACATGCCTACTATTGTTTACTATGAAAAACGATTAAACATGTATTTCAGTCCAAAAAAGTTAAAACGTAAAAGGGATGGGCAATAAAACTCACATGTTTGCATAATGTCTTAACACCTAAAACTCACTAGCAAAAGCACAATCAGCTGACGAGCTTCTCACCTATAATATGATTTGTAAGTCAATAACACGAAAAAAACCCGAAATCGATTCACCTAAATCGACCCATACTTATTTCAGTAAATCTTAAGGACGAGATTTTTAATAAGGTGGGGATGATGTAACAACTCCTAAAATACCCTATGAAGAACCATAATCGAAACCCGGGACCTGCACGTGTTGCATTGTGTGTTTAATTAGGAACCCAGGACTTAGACCAGGAGGCGATTATTGAAAACCCTAAATCTGCAAAGTGAGTCATTCTCTTTTACTCAAATGATTTGCAAAACCCTAAATGTTTTCCAAGTTGTATTTACGGTGATTAAGTTTTTGTATTCTTAAATTACTGTCGATATGTGGGGTTTTGTATACACTACTTGATAAGGTTTGCTATTGGACAATTGAGGGCCATTAGTGATATGACCATAGTCACAGGAACTGCCACCGAGTGATAAATACTGATTTGAGTAATTGAAAGATATAAACAAATGTAAAAACCCTTAATGTTGTAATTATAACAATGTGTTTTTGTACAAATTGAATGAACTCACTAGTATTTTTCACTGATCAAATGTTTTTAAAACGCGTTTCAGGTGAATTACTGTGAAGAGAAGGAAAAGTGCTTTGAGGCACTCAAGCTTAAATAAGTGGCTATGTAAACCTGAATAAAACGTGTTTGTAATCAAGGGTTTATCTCTGTGAAAATCCTTTATGTAAATATGGGTTTCATCCTACAGTTTATGAAATAAAAACTTCGGTGTTTTGAAAACTCTGATATTTTTCCTGACACCGGCCCTGATGAAATTCCGTTGTAATAATTTTAATAAACACTGGTACCACTTGTATCTGCTCACGGCTCCCGCCAGGGTGGGGTCGGGGTTGTGACACGTTACTTGAACATGGTTGAGTCCAAACCCAAATCCCACTCGGGTTACATTTACCAATGGGTCACCATCCAGGTGACCAGTCACACCCTCCGACCCACTGTCACTACCACCAACACCCTACCATCGACCCGTAATACCGCCGACAGTACCTCTACATCCCTACACCTCCGTCGTCATCACCAATTACACCGACGACCACGTCCACACCTCTGTCGTGACCACTAATTACACTGTCGGCCATCCCTATGGTGCCATTGGTCCCCGTTTACCACCTACATCACCACCGAATCCCATCACCACCATCCTCATCTCTTCCACCAAATCCTATTGGGTTTAGTTGTAACGTTCCGTATTTTCGTTTCATTTTCAATTTATTGTAATTCGTATTTCAAATTCAATCCTTGTAATTCTGAGACTTTGATCATAATGGAAATCACATTTTATATCATACTTGCACAACTAATTTTGTATTATACGCAAACAATCATGAAATACGCATTTATATTTAAAAACCGAGTTATACACCAAGAATATCTTTTCTCAAAATTATATTCAAACATATTCACACATTACACATGCTTGTATACACCTTGAAATGCCTAAAACATAACTATGTAATTATAGCATGAAATAACACACAACCCAACTGCAGGGACTAGAAGTGACATTTTTGAAAAAAAATTAGGTCTTACGCTCCGGAAGGACCTTGTCTGGAAGACTCCATTTCAGCTCACGAATACTCCCAACTACCTTCACTTAAATCCAAATCCTAATACCCACTTACAAATACATCATCTCCACACCTCCTAATCCCTTTACACACCTCCAAAACACTCTCAAATCCTCTCAATCTCCTAAGAATTCAAGTGTTGGTAGATTGTTCTTAAGTTCAAAACAGTAAGTTTTAAGTCATTTTCTCTCATTTTATTCTTATTTCGTGCTTTCCACCTACTTGGGCAACCTCTATGAGTGTTACCACAAGTTTACCAACGTAAACCAAGTTGGTACATCACCATTTTGAGGTCCAAGTTGGGTGTTTTTCTTGAAACTTTCATACTTGTTCATCTTGTACCTTGTTTGTTTCTTGGATTTCTTTGCATCAAACCAAGTTACCAACTAGTTCTTTTGTTGGAAGACTTGTTTTGAGGTATGAATTCAGAAACTTTGAGGTCATATACCTCCATTTTCATACAATCTAAGTCACCAAATAACTTTCAAGTAAACAACGTGAACAAACTACACCAAGTCTCCAATCATAACCATGTTTGGGAGCACTCGTCTAGTTGAACTCACTTGGTTACATGGTGAATTAGAAGAGATAGTTTATGTTCTTCATAATATTCATGACCATCCGAATCATCCTTGTGATGATTTTTGTGCAATGGTGAACATCATGATGTTAGTGGATTACCCTACCTCTAATATATGACTATAATATACTTATTAATATACCTATGTAATACTTCCGAAAACCAAACTATCACATCAACCAAGACCATGGTTAAATGTTAGATGTTAAGGTGGAACTTATCTTAGTCTTGGACTCCTTGTTTTAGACTTACAATGAGTATAACATTCATGGAAAACACTAACTAAAAATGGTGTCCAAATGAGTATCCAAGCAAAGATATATTTTATGTATTTTCATATTTATAAATTCCCGTATACATTGCCCATCATCAAAAAACTCCATAAACTCACACACCTTTGTTTCCCGTTTTAGGGTAACTTCAGTGCTCCAACCTTCAAACTCGTTCACTCACTTTTGTGGAATATCTTCGCAAACAATGAGTATACTTGACCCATTTTACGTTTTAAATCACTTTGGGTGGCAACATGTACCATTATTAAATTCACAATTACACATACAATCAATCTTATGCAAACACTCAATCCTTAAACATGCTATTTGTTAAGCTATTCGTTTATACATACTAGGACAATCTTATGCATGTTGTCTATCATTAACTTTGCAAGCCTTACTTAACAGCGCTATAAGAGTAGCACACCGCCCATTTTGTGGTCATTGTTAAGTATTCAATCAATATGGTATTATTCACTTCGGTGATAGGATTACGCTAGTGGGCACTTTAGTTTGTTTTATAGTTGATGCTTGTTATTATGTTCATATAACCTAGTGTACAATTAACATGTAGATTCGAGACATTTTTATACTTATGCTATGTAGACAAAACTTGTATGCTCATCGACATTTTTGTGTTGACGGATACTTTATATACATGTTGCAGGAAATTTATGGCGATGCACGAGAAATCAACTTAGGGTGGAAATTAGAAACGCACCCGAATTTTGTTTATGTATTTTTTTTCGTGTTTAGTCATGTTGATCCCAAGTTGTTGTAGTTTCTTTTGAGACAATATATCTTTGGAAGTTATGAAGTGAAAGAAAATTTGAAATCTTAATTTATTGTCACAAATAGTATGTTTTGACATTTTGAGCAATCTCGTTCGTCCCGCCTCCATTTCCGCCATCGGTTGGGGTGACACCAGTAACCACCCGATTGGGTGGTTCTCACTGCCGGCTGTCCCACCAATGGCTACCACGGCCCCGGGTGCCTACCTCCACCGCCGTCCGCCAAAAAGGTTCAGTAACCACCCGATTGGTGGTTCTAGCAAAATATCAAACTCTAGCGAAACCCTAACATCAAAGCTCATCAATTAAGATAATTCGCCGCTCAGTTACGCCTTAAAACGAAATAAGGATGCGAGATTTACCTTAATCGAGGACCTAATCGCTAAGATCGTCGTGTCTATCCCTCTCCCCGATGCTCTATTTCGGAACCCCAAATAGGGGCCTATCACAACTGCAATCTTAAAACAGGGACCCCACTTGGTGAGTTTCACCTCATTGCACAACTAGTCCTTCTATTTTTGCTATTTCATGATAACCACGCAAAACCCATCCAACTCCGTTAATTCCCATTCCTTTAACAAACTGCTAAAATATTACAACAAGAACAACAACAACGTTATTGAAATTTTGGGGTGTTACAAGAATTTGGAGGGAAAGTTTTCTAAAGTATTCACATGTTGTAAAAAATGTCAAGCCTAAATATTTGGATTTTATCTCTTATCACAACATAAGCACTTTTGCAAATAATTCACATATTTTTCAAACCTACTAAAACTTCATAGATAATTATACTTATCTTTAATTTAAAAGTATTTATAATAAATAAATGGGACATTACGTGGCTTTTCAGTTGTAGACATTTCTATGACAAAAAAATTAGCATAAAAGTATTACTAGGTTAGAACCTATTACACGGGTTGAATAAATGTAATTTTATACATTAAATAATAAAAACTTATATCTTTATGAACCTTGTATATTGTACGGGTTAAATAAATGTAATTTTATATATCAAATAATAAAAAAGTTATATCTTTTAAAACCATGTGTATTACACAGATTAAATAAATGTAATTTTGTATACTAAATACTAAAAATGTCGTATCTTTAAAAAAACCCATGTATAATCGGGTTGAATAAATCTACCAAATAATAAAAAATTAGATCCTTAAAAACCCCGTATATTACACGTGTTGAATAGATATAAAAAAAAAAGTTATATCTTTAAAAACCATGTGTATTACACAGATTAAATAAATGTATTTTTGTATATTAAATACTAAAAACGTCGTATCTTTAAAAAACTCGTATATAGTCGGGTTAAAAAATCTACCAAATAATAAAAAAATCATATCCTAAATAAATGTAATTTTGTATATTAAATACTAAAAACGTCGTATCTTTAAAAAAAAACCCGCGTATAGTCGGGTTGAAAAATCTACCAAATAAAAAAAATTATATCCTTAAAAACCTCGCATTTTACTCGAGTTGAATAAACATAATTTTGTATAGCAAATAATAAAAAAAAAAGTTATGTTTTTAGTAAATTAGGATAACATTTAATATTAATTTATTATTTATATATTTAATATAAGATAAGTAGATAAGAAAGGTATTTTTTTTAAAATATATTAAATTAACAATTTAGATTTAAGGATAATATTTTATTAAATTATGATAAGATTTAATATTAATTTATTATTTATTTATTTAGATAAATATAAATTTGATGATACCTTCAATGAATGACAAGTATCCAAAAGTTGGTTTCTTTTATTATAGTAGTTAGATTAGATTTGTTTAATTTGTTTTTTTTTTTTTTGGTTTTTATTATTATTATTATTATTTTGTTTTTATAATTGACGAGTTTCTGATCTACTTAATATTCAATACATATAATATATGTGTTTCTAACCTAGTTGAGGTGTACAAATCGGTTTTTTTTTTTCAAAAACCGGTTTCGGTTATTAACCGAACCGGTTTTTTCATCCAAAATGAAAATCGGTTTTTTTAATAATCGGTTTCGGTTACTAACCGGTTTTTCAAGTCCAAAATAATAACCGGTGTAACCGGTTTTTAACCGGTTTTTGCCAAAAAAAACTGGGTTTTTACCGGTTTAACCGGTTTTTTTAAAACCGGTTTCGGTTATTAACTGGTTTTTCATACCAAGAATCCTAACCGGTCTACAACCGGTGGTTCGGTTATAAAACCGGTTCGTTTATAAAAAAATTGGTTAAAAAAACCGGTTTCGGTTTTATTCCCGGTCCTAGTATACTAACAAAAAAGAAAATAGGCCCGAATGGATTCCCCGTGTTAGGGGCTTAATTTTTTAACATGATTTGAGTGTACATAATATATATTTTATTATTGTAATTGCTTGTCGATCAAAATGTATACCAACTAAAAATGTCCAAAAAAATAAGCATGAAAACGGATTATGATTGATATGACTAATGAAACGTGAAGTAACTAGAATTTATATCATCTGATGAAAACGTATTATATTTGACCCAATTCGTTTCTGAACAAAATATACATTAATACGTAGACCAGTTGAAAACATCCATAAAACACGAAATTAGATTATATTTGACATGACTCATTTAAATAAAATTACGTCGAAATGTAAACCAAGTTTAATTTATACCAACACGTACATAAACGTCAAAACATAGACCAACTGAAAACATCTATAAAAATAAGCACGGAAATGTGTTATATTTGGCATGACTCTCGAAACCTAAAGTAACTCAAATTAATACCGTTCAATGAAAACGTTTTTTATGTTTGACTCGATTCATTTAAAAAATTGCGTTAAAACGTATACCAACTGAAAACATCCATAAAAGGGGCAAAAACATATTATATTTGACATGGTTCATTTTCCAAAAAAATTATGTCGAAACATAAAACAACTTAAATTTATACCGACATGTAATTAAAAATAAGTGCGTAAACTCGAGCGGATCAAAATGACATTTTACAAAGTTTTTAGAAAACTCAAGGGGTGTAATTGTTAATGTTGAAAGTTGATGAGGTGAAGTTCACAAAATTACAAAAACAAAACAATAAAAAATATAGAATTGATTCCCCGCATTGCAGGATCATTTTTTTTAACGTGATTTGAGTGTACCGATTTTTTTTGTGATTACTTATCGATTAAAAACGTAGAGCAACTAAAAATGTACATAAAAATAAACACAAAAAACGTATTATATTTGATATGACTTATTTCCAAAAAAAAACTACGCCTAAGCGTAAATAAAATTGAATTTGTACCAATAAATAAGCACCTAAACTCGAGTGCACACAATTAGGCCTGTAAACGAACCGAACGTTCATGAACTATTCGTGAACTTGTTCGGCGGGAAGTTTGTTTATGTTCGTTTATTTAATAAACGAACGAACATGAACAAAATATTTTGTTCGTTTAGTTAAATGAACGAACATGAACACACCTTGTGTTCGTTCATTTATGTTCATGAACACTCGTTTATGTTCGTTCATTTATGTCCGTAAACGTTCATTTATGTTTGTTTGTTTGTTTACGTTCGTTTAAATTTTAGTGAATACATAAATAATTATATTTATATAAATATTAGGTTTTCTAACTACTTATATAAATATAATTAATTAGTAATAGAGTTTTCTAGTAATAAAAAATGAAATTTTAGATTTTTTCTTAGATCGTAACTGATAACTTATTTAATATTTATATAAAAAAAATACTTAATTTTAGTATATATGAACCCTAATTTAAATGTGTTTTCAGATGAATTGTAATATATTAGACTTCTTTGTTTGTGTTCACTAATGTTAAATTGTGTTTGTCTATATTTGTTCAGTTACGTTCATTTGTGTTCGTTTTTGTTTGTTCAATTATGTTACTTTATGTTTATTTATGTTTATTCAAATATGTTCAGTTAAATTTTATTTTTGTTTATGTTCGTTTAGACTTTAAATAAACGAACATAAACGAACACGAATATGTCTGATTTCTTAATAAATGAACACGAACAAAAAAAATATGTTCAATTATATGTTCGTGTTCGTGTTCATGTTCGGTTAAAGTTAAATGAACGAACACGAACATGCATATTTTCATTCGGTTCGTTTACAGGCCTACACACAATGAGAATTTATATTCTACTTTATTTAAAAGACTTTAATTTAAGAAAGGACTTTAATAACATTTCGGAAAGTTTTTAAATTCCACATGCTTAGCATAACTTATAGCACACACAATGAGAAATTAATGGATAAAAATGGAATCATAAGTTGCATCTAACGATGGATACCCTTTTTTTTGAAAGGTGAACTTCTTAATGGTGACCATTGTTACATCCGCAAATCGTAGACCCTCGCCAAGAACGTGGGCCCAGATAGCAAGGCCAGCGCTGGGTTAACCAGTCTTGGGTCGAAGGCTTTCCTCCGGAAACCGTACTGCCTCTACACGAGTTGCCTCGCTAGAGTAACAGCCGGATGAAAACCGGAGTGACGCTCAGGATCAAACCCACCTCAGTAGGTTTTTCACCATCATTGCGCACGGGTGTCCTACCCCCTTTCGCCACAAGCGGGAGTCGAACCGGTGACCTCTAGGAGGACAAACCGGCCCCCAACCACTGGGCTATGAAGGAAGGACAACGATGGATACCCTAAAGTGACGTAACATTTGTAACAAAAATTCCGTAGATCGTCGGTGGGAGCGGACTACCAAAGACAAAGAAGACGTCCTACTCAAATTTAAACCAAGAGCCATTATGAAATATTAACGTAGAAAATAAGAGTCGACTTAACCGGAGGCGGTTCTTAGGGTGGTCGGAGAGGACCCCCGGTCAGGGCATATCTTTTTCGGGGGCACAATTTTTTTTATAAAATTTTTATACATATGTATGTATTTTATAAAATTTATGACTCATTTAAAACTTATAACATGTAGGCCTATTAAAAACCTAAAATCTCAGTGGCGGAACTAGCCCATTAAATTAGAGGTATTCTAATTTTTTTTTTATCATGCAATCATACAGTACTAATAAAACGACAATAAGTAAAACAAATACCTAATAGATTTCAGGGCTGCAGGAGGTGAGATCGATGGCTACCTGGCTCCTGTTCTTTCTTTGATCGAATTTCGACCTTTGGTTTTCCCGCGTCGTTACTGTTCCATTGTCGCCCCCATAATCAACATATAAATGGGCCTGTTTTGTTATTATTTTTGATCCTGGGCTAATGGGCTAGCTTAATAGGCTATTAACAATTATGTTTGGGCTTGTAAAAAGACTTGGATTTACAATTTATACTATCCTATTTTTATGGTTAGGAGTATTCTCGTATTTTTTAGAGGTATCATTTGTAGGGCTGTAAACGAACCAAACGTTCGGCGAACAGTTTGTGAACCGTTCGGCGGGAAGTTCGTTTATGTTCGTTCGTTTATTAAACAAACGAACACGAACAAGAAATTTCGTTCGTTTAGTTAAATGAACAAACATGAACAGAGGCCGCGTTCGTTCGTTTATGTTCGTGAATGTTCGGTAACGTGTTCGATATATCATTAGTGTTTTTAGTTTTTATATTTATTTAAATATATCAAAATTCTGACAAATTAAATATCTAATAAGTGTCAGTGTATTGTATATTCTGGTCATGAACGATTGTTTGTGTTCGTTTGTTTCCATTTGTGTTCATGAACATTAGTTTGTGCTCATTTGTGTTTCTCAACGTTCGTTGCCTAAAATTAACAAACAAACACAAACGAACACGAATAAGTTCATTTCCTTAACAAACGAACACAAACATAAAATCCCGTTCGATAAGTGTTCGTGAACGGTTCGCGAACACATATATTTGTTAACAAACGAACATGAACAAGGTCTTGTTCGTGTTCGTTCGGTTCGTATACAACCCTAATCATTTGTATAAAAACAAGAAAAAAAAAATAACACTGCGAATACGGGGTTGAGCCGTAGCATGTGCTACGGCTCCTTATATGGTGGTTCCGCCCCTGTAAAATCTCATACTTAGCCAATTATGGTATGTAATTTCATTCATTCTAATACTATGATTTTACTAATTGCTATAAGCCTATAACTTTAATCATTTTTTTTAAATAGTTTGCATTATTTAATTCGGTAAGGCTTAAGGAGCATATTTTTAAATGGATCCGACAGGGCACCTAAATCCCCATAGCCGCCATTGGACTTAACATTTATTTATAAATTTAAAGTGTCATCCTCATGCTTGTTGTCGTTGGACTAGTGTTTTAATAACTGGATCAATTATTGAACTAACGGTATGTCTTCAATAGTTAAATTTACTAGGAAATAATGAAAATGATTTGTAGGTACGAGAATACATTGGTCGATAACAACCTTTTCTGGTAGAACGTTGGCATTTATTACGTAACAGTTCCTTTATTTTGAAGTAAGAATAGATTGATAGTTCAAGCTTAGAAGTTTGTTGTTCACATTTATTATTGAAGCAAGAATTTGTCACACTTTAGTTTTGAACAATTGATCCATAAGTATCGGGTTAAACGCTTCGGGTAAGCAATAGTGGTGGATCTTGAAGAAAAGCTGAGGGGTAATCTGGGTTAAAAAAAATTGTTCAGGGGTAGCCGGTATATAAAACGAAGAAGAAATTAAAAAAAATTCCACAAAAAATGTAATACGCCAACAAAGTTGATGGGGTTGCACGAGCAACCCCTCGGCTTATGCTAGATCCTCCCTTGGTAAGCAATGTATATTAACCCAAACGGTAACCGTTGTAATACGGAGAGAGGATTTCTCCCTATGACCAAACTTTATTATGTATTCTTATGTTTTAGTCATGTAATTTGAAATTGTTGTATTTCCTTTGAGACAATGTAATATTTGAATTTGATGAAATGAAAAGAAATTTAAATCTTAATCTATTGTCACAATTTAGTATTATGTTGTCTTTAACCAATCTCGTTCGTTCCGACTCGATGTTTCTGCCGTTGGTTGGGGTGTTGACCAAGAATTGGTAATTGACACGATAAGTTAACTAGAAATACACAGAAGTTCGCTAAAAGATTTCTTTTTATGAATTGTGCAATTAATTTCAGATAAGTCGTATCTTGCTCAGACCAATAAATAGAGCTGAGGCTATAGTTAAAGCCGTTAGTAGAAAACCGAAATAACTAGTTGTGATAGGCATCAAGGAGCTAAATGAAATATGTTCTTTTTATACATATGTTTATAAAAAAACACTTACCTGTGACACTAGAGGCTTTCAAATCTAGGCAATGGCCTAGGGTCTCCAAAAAATAGAGGCCTCAAATTTTTAAAGAATCTTTACAAAGCATATGTGTTTTACCGATTAGGCCCAAATGAACAAAACAAAAACTATATTTATAGCAAAGCTCAACTGAAGAACCGATTTTAAAATAAAGAGGCCCACTTCCAACTCTAAGCAATATGTAATTCGTATTTAATTTAGGTCGATTTCATTATTCTCGCTAACTCTAACGTCGCACATGCTTATTCTTGTCACACCCCAACCGATGGCGGAAACACCGGGGCATGGCACTGAGCGAAACAGATTGTTCAAGAGAAATTCCATAACAACTACTTTACCGAATAGTTAAACATTATGTCCCATACCATAACCTATTAAGCAAGCAAGTTATTACAGACATAGATATCTCCAAAACAAATATAACTGTTCCGACAACTCAGATTTAAATATAAATAAATTGTCTTTGTTTGTTTCTAGACTCTCCTAAGCTCGGTTCCATCAAATAGCAAGCAAAGCACAGCATCCTAAACACCTGTCACATACGTTAAAATAAAGGTCAATACACATAGTGTAAAGGTGAGCATACAAGTTTGATAATAGCATATAGAGTTCGAAATCGTTTACGCATAACCAACATGTACACGTATAATGTGAAGCATGTAAGTTATCGACAAAGATCCTATCAATACCAATGACTGCGAGTTGACTGTGAGTAGCGAGTGCGCATCATATGTTCACCACTGTGAACACGTGAAGTAATTGTCCTTAACAACCCCTGAGTAAACAGGTGCTGAGTCCAAACTATAGTATTATCGTTGCTAAGGCAGGTAGACAACAATCAATGTGTTAACATAACAAACAGGCATTCATCGAGTCACGTATAACATGCATTAGAGGTAGGGGTGTGAATTTCTGACACGACCTGAAAACACGACACGAACCTAAAACGAAATTCGTGGGTTTAGGTTTAGTCTAAACGGGTTCGGGTCAGTTTCAGGTTGAACCCGCGAACCCGTTTAGCTAAACGGGTCGGGTTCGGATCAACCTGGTCGGGTTGGCGGGTTAACCCGTTTTACCCCTTTATATTATGTAATATTATTTTACAATATGTTTTATGTTATAAATTAAATTGGGTATGTATTTTATGCTATAATTATAACTTAGAAAAAGAAATTCACATAAGATTTTATAATTTAAATGTAATTGTATTATATACATTTGTGTTTTTAAGTAAACTTTAAATTTAATATATTAATTTGTGTAAAAAATTAAAAAATAAAAGTTTTCGGGTTGAACGGGTCGTGTTCGGGTCAACCCATGAATATTCGGGTCGGGTTTGGGTTCATTGGTATGATACAATTTTCGGGTTCGGGTCGAGTTCGGGTTCGTATAAAATTTTCGGGTTCGGGTCGGTTTGAACCCGCCAACCCGCGAACACGACCCGTTTAGCACCCCTAATTAGAGGACACCGTATAAATAGTGTTTGCGTTGTGTGTTTGATGTGATTTAGAATAAGTAACGTATGTAACACCTAAAAGTGCATAAAGCAAAAAGGGATTGAGTATACTCACAGATAGCGTTTAACTTAATAAACATTGCCTTGGATTGAAGGGAGCGCTTGAGAGATTAGCCTGAACAGTTAACGATTGCATAAACGATGAGCGGCGCGTAAAACAGTGAGAAGTGTACCAAGTATCGGATGGCAATCCGATCGGATGGCCAGTCGATCGGGGGTCAATCCGTTCGGATGGTCATCCGATCAGATGGCCATTCGATTGGATTGGCACCTCGTTTGGTGAGGATATGTTTGTGTATGATGGTTTATACTTTGAAGTTTTCGTTGTAGCATTTTAAAAATAGAGAAGTATCTCTACCCTTCAGGTCGGTCGATCGGACGGCAATTCGGTTGGCGAGGCTTCTAAATTGAGAACAAGTTCACAGCAGGACGGTCACTCGATCGGATGGCAATCCATTAGTTACTGATGTTCTTTGAAAATTGATTCAAGTACCCAAGTCCCAGACGTCACTCGATCGGATGGTCGTTCGATCGGATGGAAATCCGATCGGACGGCAATCCGTTCGATGTTCAGAACGTTGGAATTTTGAATAAAAAGTTAAGTGTGGAACCAAGTGCAACCCGATCGGATGGCCGGTCGATCGGATGGCAATCCGATCGGACGGCAATCCGTCCCGACGTCTTGATCGTCTTGGCACTTGATTTCGTTGAAGATTTCGAAGTGTTGAACGAGACGTTATGATAACTTGTTTAAACAATAGGAGCCCCATCTCGACTCAAGTGACCCGATCGAACAGGAACCACCCTAGTCCGGCCGGTTCACGGTTCGAGACGGTTGTTCATATTCAAACCCGAAATCGATTATCTCTTGGATAGAATTCAGATCTTGAACTAACCCATCACTAAGAACGAGTAGAAGATCAGAACGAGCTCCGATTCTATCGGTTTTGAGTGTATTGAGTGTAAAAGAGTTGAAAGAAAGTTGGAAAACCTTCTTTCAATCCCTTTTCAGCATGAATCTGTGTGGATCTATGCGAGAACGTTGATTATTCATGTGGAAATCCTTCAGATCTAAGTTGTTCTTGGTGGAATGAAGCCAAACGTTGATGTTCATAAGAACTTCATGATGACATCACCCTAGAACACCTCAAATCCGGTGATTTCATGGTTAAAAGTTAAGATTCAAAGGTGAAAATGATGTAGAAGTGCGTATAGATCATAGAAGTACAAGATTTAGGTTGAAAACTTACAAGAATCGAGAGAAATCGAGAGAAATGAGGGCTTGAGGTCGGCTGGTCGAACAAAGGAGCTGTCACATCACAAACGATGTGACAGGTGGGTATTTATAGGGTTTCCCAAAAAGGAAAGTGGTGAAGGTGTCGGCCGATCGGGTGGCAATCCGATCGGGTGGCAGCCCGATCGGGTGATAACCCGATCGGATGACAATCCGATCAGATAGCAATCTGATCGGATGGCCACTCGATCGATTGGCCACTCGATCCAAGTGTTCGGCGCGATGAGTTTTGTCGTTTTGACTCGCGTGTTGAGCGTTGCGATGCGATTCGAGTGAGCGATGCGATAGTATTACCCATTAGTTACACAAATATTATAACTACTATATCTAACATACAATCACTATAATTAACTTGCGTTTAGCGTTTGCGATTCGATCTGCGATGCGATAGATTTGCGATTGCGATTAACACCTCAACATAAACATAACATGCACAAGTAACACATAAATAGCACACACACGTAAAACAATATCCAGAACACATAATTCGAGTTGCGATGCGATAGCGATAAGCGATAAGTCGATTAACGATAATTATGCGATTAAATAGCGATTAAACCTCGATTATTAATAGATACTCCACATAATACAACTAAAGCATATAAATAAATAGATTCGATTACAAGTCAAAGAAGTCAAAACAGTAGTTGAGCAAGGAGTGACAGATCGCAATTAGCAATCTTTTCTTCCTTTGACTTCAATCTTGACTTTGACTTTTGAAACACGGGGTGTTTGATATACGTTAAATTATACATGTTTTTATACCCCAAAACACTTCCGTTTTAAGCGTTTTTGACCGAAACCGCAACGTTTAGGTGCCAAATCCGGTACTTTTATATTTTCAGATCTTAAACGGAACACAAAAGTAAAATATGATGAAAACGGACAAATTCTGATGCATTTATGATAAAACGGACAAAATTCTGGTGACTGCCAGGTGTGGCACGACCATGCCATCTGACGGCACTACCGTGCCGATCGTTCGATCTCGGAAGCACTTCCAGTGCAACAGCCAGTGCCGATCTGTTCCCGGGCCGCAATATCGTGCCACCCGCCGCATGACCTTGCCAAAGCCAAACCAAGATTTCTGATCAGCTTTCTAATGACCTCGCACTACCGTGCGACCAACGGCATGACCGTGCCAATCTGATGACGCAGACAACTTGTCCACTAGTCCACTTGGCTGACCTGGGATCGGAGAAATTACGTCACACGACAAGACCTGACCGCACGGCCGTGCGACCCGATGGCACGGTCGTGCCAAACTGAAAATTGCCTATAAATAGCAGCATTCGCTACTGATCAAAATGTTGGGTTTTTCTCCATGTTTCTGGGCGATTTCTGGGTTCCGAAGCAGTCCTGATCAGACCCATTTGAAGCACCAAGATCGAGTGGAAGCATAACCGATCCAACCCGTCAATTCCTTGCTTGTTTATGGTTCGATTCCTTGTTCTTGAACATGTATTCTGATCATTTTGCAAGTTATGAGCTGATGTTAGTTTATGTTTAATGTAGTTTATGTAATAGTAGTAATGTACTTGTTTCTTGAATAATCTTTATGTTGTAATCTTGTTATGAATCTTTAGTACTTTTTATGTTGAATCTTCATGATTATATGATGAATGTTTCATTGATGTTGAGTTCCTGATTATGTTTGATTATCTTAGATAATGAATCTGTGGTTAGTGGGATGGTAACTATTTCTTGATTAATCACTTGTTTGTAGACTTTGTTTACACCATGAAACCGGACCAAGGTATTGGTTTTATACAAGATATATATTATTTTGATTAGAAATGTTTTCTTGCATGTAAGGGTTCTAACGAATTATATGGTGTTGATTACATGTTCTTGAATGCGGTTTATGATCCTTGTTTAGTAGTTTTGGTCTGAAATTACAGACATGGTAGATTTGTGTTCAAGACTTGTAAAGGTGAAACGGTTTGTTATATGATCTACTTAATTGCTTATCCTCGTGGCTGTATTATGACCATCGGTATTGCTTTCTTTGATAAGTGAGGTTAGGAATCCAGACCCGGTAAATAACCTATCTTTAAAGATTCGCATGAATAAATATCAATAGCTCGCTAATGAATGATTTTAGGTGGTTAACGTGTGATGGAACAACTTGAATGGGCCTTTTTCCTACATTCTTCTCACTTGAAGGACCCCCGGTGTGTGCGGTACTTGCTGGGCTTAACCTAGGTTGCACTTTACCGGGCGCCTCCATTTCAATCTCCTCATCTACGGGGTCCTCATCTTCTACCTCGACACTCTCGGGTCTCACTACCTCTCCTAGAGTCCTACCACTACGGGTCGAAATTGCCTTCAAAGAGCCAGATGGGTTGGGCTTTGTGTTACCCGAAAATTGAACGGGAGGTCGCTCTTGCAACTGGCGTGCAATATCTCCAACTTGCCTTTGAAGATCTAAGAAATTTGTGTGATTATTCTTTAAGAAAGTAGCGTGTTCTTCTAAGGTACGTTGGGTAGCCTGATCCTTAACCACTAGTTGGGTAAGAAGGTCCTCTATCCTAGACAGACTACTATTTGACCCCTCATTCTTAGGTTGAACCTCTTGGTGTGACCCCTCACCTCTGAACTGCGCACCTGAACCTGAACTAGCAAATTGACCTGCTTGACCCGACCCCCCACTAGAATAGAAACCTGCCCCCCTGCTTTGATATTGACCTGATGGAAAACCAGGGGGTTACCTGAAGAGCGATAACTATTAGCACGCCAATTGGAGTTATTATTATTGAAAGGGTTCATTGGACCCCTATTTTGACCTGCTATGTACTCGACCTGTTCTAGGGTAAGTGTTGGGCAATCTATGGTGTCATGTCCACCTCTACAAACTTCGCACCGATCGACCTTCTTCTTAATTTCTAGCAACTCTTTGGTGATATAGTCTAGTTGAGATACTACCTTTGAGTCTGAAACGACTTGGTTCACTCCTCGAGAAGATGAGGAAGTAATCACAGGATTGGAATTCCTGCTGGTAGCACTATGATCTATATCAGCATGAGCGAAGCTCTCAAAGAGATCATTGCAGTCAGCCACAGTTTTCTTTCCTATTAGGTGGCCTCCTACAGATGTGTCGAATTGGGCCTTGCACTCAGGGGTAAGACCATTGTAAAATTTTTCTACTAAAGCCCAATCCGACAGCCCATGTTAGGAACAACGTGAGAGTAAAGTTTGAAACCTCTCCCATGCTAAGTGATATGGTTCGTCAGGTTCCATTCTGAAGGAATGGATCTGATCTCGAAGGCGAGAGGCCTTCGCAGGTGGGAAATATTTAGCAAGGAAGGCATCTCTAAGTCCAGCCCAAGTAGTGTAAGTACCTGCCGGCTGCGAATCGAGCCATGTGGCTGCGCGGCCAGCAAGCGAAAAGGGAAAGACTTGGAGAAAGCGGGCATCAAGATTAACAACTTCGATGCCGAAGGTGCTACACAGACGGGTGAGACGGTTGATATGTGCAGGCGCATCCTCATCATCACGACCGTGGAACTGACAAGAGTTGTTAATGGCGGTCATGATGTATGAGGGAATTTACCAGGACTTGTCATTGGTGATTTCAGGGATGGTGATGGGTGAATTTGCGGTGAAACCTGAGGTGGAACGCTGGTGGACAGTTTGGTTATCGGCCATTTGGTGAACTGGTTGTGGACTATGGTGACAGGAGGGTGGTGGGGAATTGTGGGGTGATGACTTCGGGGTGAAGTCGTAGTTCGGTGGTTTAGATTGAAGTGTAGAGTCAGAAGGGGCTGAAGATGAAGTTGAGGAGTTTTTTACCTGAAAACTGGGTATGGAGAAGGAAGACTTGTCGATCGGCAGCTTCACTGGTCCCTACGAACGCGTGTGGGGCATGAACTGCAAAACCGATAACAAACAAGTAAGACGACTCCAACAAAAGACTCTAAAAATACGAAAAAGACACTAAAATTACTTGGACTCCTACGACTAAAAAACACACAAAAAGCACGTAACGATATCAGTTGAAATCTAAACAAAGTAGTCAACGCAATTGCCAAGAGTCCCCGGCAACGGCGCCAAAAACTTGATGTGGAATAAGTAGTTCAAATAATTAAACTAAAATAACCCTAATTTAGACTCAAGTAATAAAAATCTAGACTCTCTAACTTGACTAAACTACTCACCGGCAAGTGAACCGGTCGACTCTAGCACAGAAAAGCAAGTCCGGATGTCGAACCCACAAGGACTCTAATTAATTACGTTAACGACTTTATTTAGACTAGACACTGACACGACTAAACAATTGTTGTGTTTTAAAGGGGGGTTACTAAAATCCTAAAATTGAAATTAAAATGAAAATTAGACTAAGACACGAACGAAAACTAAGGTTTGATTCAGATGAGATTAACGACTACCTAGGCTTGAATCCAGTTTAACTATGAATGGACTTCTAACGGTATTATTTTTGTATGGAGTCGGGATCGTAAAATACTAAACCCTAAGGTATTTCAATGCTAAGACTTCCCGACCCTTCTCAGGAAGAAACCTAGGAAACCCTACAAGGCTGTTATGAACACCAACTGTTAGACTTCCACTCAGTCCTCTAATGACTCTAAAAGTGCCCTAATTCGATTATCTACCTCTCAGCGCGATAATCTAAGGCAATTCTAGGTTCTAACTTGGTTTACTAGACACAAATGCAATTAGGGAACTAAGATTGACTTCTCTCAAAACCTATCTTAGATATATACTGCACCGCGACCTAATAACTAACTCGAGCCTCTCAGCGACAAGTTAAGCAGAATACCTAATTCTAATTGTATTTTAATTACTGTTTCTAAGGCTATTGGCCAATTTACCCAAAGAATACCCGAACCCGCAAGGATGGAAATAATCAACACAAATTTATTATGTGAAAGACATTCACCAAAATCTATGTGAAACAGCAAGTAAGCAACAACCAAAAGTAAATACGCATACGCACCAAATCAGAAATTCTAGAATACTTTACTTTCAAAAATCATTCCATAGCAAACAATAAAAACCGTTAAAAGATCCAAACTTTTATCAAACTATCATCTTGCCTAGGTAGTTACAAAGGTTTTAGCCAAGAAACATGTTGTCTAAGACAAACAAATCAAGTTCAAAACAAGAATTCATTGGAAAAAGTATTGAAACACGAAATTAAAGAAAACCAGGAGATAAAACCCGAACAATCTTCGTTTCCACGCTCCAAGCTTCAACCGTATGATTCCCGCAAGCTAAAGCACTCCAAAAACCTCAAAATCTGCTCCCAAAATTCGCCTAGGGTTCTTAGATTCGTAATCTCCCTTATGATAATGATTATTATGCATTAAATACCAAACCCTAATGCGAAACAAGATAACTCCGAACTGCCACCCCGTCGCGCTATGCGACGGGTTCTTCACTTCTTGCTGGCGCGGCGCGAGTGTCCCCAATATCAGACTTTTCTTGTTTGTTGTTGGCGTGACGCGAGTGTAACATCTACTACCCCGTGGCGCGACGCCACGGGCATGTTTTCACAGAACTTTGCTTGATATTTCCAGCTTTACATCTCCAAAACTCCCAAAAATTATTCTAACTCTTTGTGACTTGTTCCAGGACGTAATGTTTCAGCAACATAGCTCGTTTCCATTCAATTTTCAGCCAATTAACGTATCAAGACCTGGAAAACCGAACTTTTATCAATAGCACGTAATTCTAAATAAAACTAAACTATAAATAACGATAAACTGTACAAAATATACACGATAAAGGATGTATTTTGCAATACATCAAATATCCCCACACTTGCTCTTTTTTCGTCCTCGAAAAAGAATTGTGCAACGGAATCAGAGACGAACAATCACTTGGGTCAAAAAAAAAATTTATATCTTATCAAAACCAAGGCTTGCGTTAGCCGCGATTGCGAATATACTTATCCCTTTAAACCCGAATCCAATCCTAAACCCTTATCACGTGAATTTAATTTAAGTGCGGTCAATCTACCTAGGGTCTCACACTAGAATTTACGGTCCACCTACTCCCACCTCAAGCTTATAGGACTAAAGGAACGATCACTAGACCAATTCCCAACCGTCTTATATCAAAACCAAGAGAGTTAACAATCAAATATTTTTTTTCTTTTTCCATTTTTTTTCTTTTCTTTTCTTTTTTCTTTCTTTCATGAGCTTAGACGATGCTTTCCCTAACCAAGAGGCAATCCGGCTGTAGAGTCGCTATCCCCAACTCGGATTACGTAAGCTTCGGTACTTTTTTTCTTTTCTTTGCACATTCGATTTCACACACCCTAGCGGTAATTCGGTTGTAGAGTCGCTATCCCCAACCCAAACTACATAGGAATGCATTACTTTCATTTAGTTTCTAGCTCACTTTTTATTCTATTTTCTTCGCATATTTTTCGCATGATCACAAACTCTAACAGTTTTAACTTATAACGGTGCCCCTTATTCTATTATCAGCAGTTTTAATTTCCCATATCTCCCAGGCTAAAACCCACTAGCAGACCGACAATTAAGGTATATTAGATCAAAGGGACTTAAAACCAAACCCGGGCCTATTCACATATCCCTAACTAGACGCAAGCTCGATTTATTATAATCTCATATTATTATTATTTAACCCAAGCAAAAATTCACATTTTCTATCATTTTCCTTTTTATTTATGCAAACTTCTCATATCGAAAGACATTTTTATGTTTTTTCAATTTTTTTGGATTTTTCAATTTTTTTTTGTATTTTTCAATAAGACTCGATTATTTACATGTATCCCATCCCCACACTTGAAGATTGCATTGTCCCTAATGCAAGAATGGAAAAACGACTCCATACTACCTAAACGCTAAAATTAGACTCCTAAACTATTAACGAACTAACTAAATAAACGAACTAACGACGAAATAAATAAATAAAATACAACAAAAAGGGAAACGACTTAGCTGATATGTGAGACTGTCAAAGTGCCAGTCATTTCCATATAAGCCCTCCAATTCGAAACTCGCTCAGCAAACAACTCTAATCTCGGACATGCGAACGAAAGCGGCTAACACAATCAACCTATCAGAATCAAGCAAACTACCAAAACATATGATCACATATATCTATCAAAATCATCAGTAGTTCATCAGTTTCATCACATCAACCAACCCACCCACCCTAACCAAACTGTTTAAAGTGTGTAAATATCAGTACAGACAAAAAATATGAGGATCAAAACAGCATAAAAGAAAAATAATCAGCAAAAGATATAATCGTCAGTTGCTGCTCTGTATCCTCGTGCCATCCCCACACTACTCCTGCTGCTGCCCAGCTGCACCACTGCTCGCTCCAACTACCTAAACTGGAGGCTCCGGATCAACTCTCGCATCCGCACCAGCCTGACCCTCCTGCTGCCTCGGCTGGTCCCCCCGAAGTGACTCGATCAAATGCTCCAACCTATCAAACCTCTGCTCCACATATAACGAAAACGACTCCAATGTAAGAGGCTCGGGTGGAGGCTGTCTCCTCGGGAACTGACGTGCTGGCAGCTCGTGTCACTGAGGTGGTCGCTGCCTATGTGTCGGCTCAATCTGAATCATGACATCCTGAGCTGGATGTCCTTGTGGCGGCTGAACTTGTGGACCCTCTCTGATCGGCTCCCAGCCGTAGGGTTCCTGCCACGACACTATGCCTGCCTTCTGCAGGTCTTACAACCCAAAAGTCGCTGTCGTGGGCCCCTTATGTAGAAATTCAGGGCGATATTTGTCAAACACCCCCAAATTTGTTGCAATCCTGGTAATGTAGGGGCCCATATCCAACCCAGCACGAATACCACCTCTACGACCTCTACTAAACGAATCTGCTAGGACAGTAGCCAGATTCATTTTCCTCTTCTGCACTCTACACATCAAGATAAAAAGCTCTATCCAGTTTGCTTTGTTCTCCCCCGACTTCCGCCCCCAAAACTCTTCCAACTCAGCCCCACCGACACTATAATCCCTCGGCTTATTATACGCACCCCTCAAGCAAGTAGCAAACTCCGGCCTTTTCACCTCCTTTCGGTATACAAACCCGAAACTATAGCAAACCGTGCCATATTCATTTCATACACCAGGCTTCCAAAGCTAAATGGCACCGCTGTGCCCTACTCGAACTTCCCTTCCTTATGTAACCACGTACTATGAAACTCCAGAACTAACTCCTCATACTAAGGCTCTATACATTCCAGCGCATCACTCAACCTTTCACCCAAAAGATCTCTCACTTCCTGTGCTGAGCCTATCTCATCCAACCACCTCCAATTGATAACCCGATGCTGAAGTAGCTCAGTATCTTTCAGTTTTTCAAATTTAACCCATTCTGGTGAATCTATCTCAAACTTCAGAATCGGGTGATCATCTCTATGTGTTTTCTGATCCGGAATAAAGTTAAACGAGGTTCGATATTCAATTTTCCTTAATTTCGGATCATCAGCAGCGATTTGAATAATTGGAGTTTCTTGAGGAACCGGATCCTGCTGCGGTGCCGACTGACCCTTTCCTGTCTTTCTACCTTTTCCTCGGCGAGAACTACTAGCCATGCCTGTAAAACAGATAAATTTCAAGGCAAAACAAGCAGACAGTCAGTAATAACAAACTATTTTTGGTATTTTTAAATTTTATAGTTTTTTTTTTATTTTTTTTTTATTTTTTATATATTTTTTTTGGATTTTTTATAATTTTTCGAAAAAATAAAGAATAGCCGTATAGCATTTCATTCACGACTAATTCTAACACAAGCGGGTTACTATTTACAATTGCTAAGTGGTAGTTAAACTCGCCCAAATGGAGATTGAGTACGGGGAGTCTAAACCACTTGTATGTGCCAGTAAACCCAAACAATACTAAACACTACTCAAACTATGCTAAACGACACAAAGACGACGCAAAAACACTAAACTAGACTCAATGTACGCTACCCCCCATCGGCACTTTTAATTGTCCCAATTAAGAGCCAAAGTGCCGAACATTTACATTGAAGTCCAACTCGCGCTTGAAATGTATTTACTTTTTAGATAGGTGAAAACAAATTTGGCGTCGAAAGATTCCGCCTAGTGAAAGGAGGTTTCTTTCGAATGCAAAAATGTAGTTTCAATGCGCAAAGTCGGAGCTTCAACTCAATGTATCAAACCCAACTATTCAACTATTAAGCAAACCGACATTATACACCAACCCGACTAGCATAACCTATACGATATTTAAGTGTAAACCAATAAATCCCTACACTTAAATTGTCAATCCCTGCACGAAATTATGCCAAATATAACCATCATGTCCCAACCCGAGCCATCCGCAATCCCATATGAAACAACTACAAAACTAACCTACCACAAAAGACTCAACAATGACTCGATTAGACTGGCCTGGACGGACCTGACATACACCCAACAGGGACTCAACAGCCGCACCGGACTGACTCGACACTCCTAAACTTGACTGGAACTAAAAGACTTGACACATCTTGACATCACGAAACAAGGAATCGACTAATCCATGACTCGAAACACAAAACTCTCAAGCACTGAATTCCCGGACTATTGACCCAACAAAGTATGACCACACAGGACCTTCCCGACTGATGTTAATCAACAGATAAACAAGAAATTAAGCAAGACATACCTGAATTGATGAAAAGTGAAAGAAAAATCGGAACTTGTGTGCCAAGCGAGTCCCAAATCTGATCTCGTGGGTGGTCGGACTGTGAGGTACGGGGGTCGATGAAGCGGAGACTGGTGGTTACGGGTAGGAAAGGGGAACAGGGTTGTCACACCCCGATTTCCACGTGTCACCGGTGGGCCCGGTAGGGGAGTATCGTGACGTGGTTGGCAACATAATAGTCAAACAACACAATATATAAATATGCACAACGGAAGCAAATGAAAAATATAATTCAACTTTAATAATATTGTAATATCGTGTATCACAACAGTTGAATGTTTGTCCACAGAAGGATCAAAAACAAATAATAGTTCAACAGACGGTAGGCATCTTAAGCTTACGAGACTTCGATCGATCCTAAGGAGAAATCCCAGCCAATTACGCTTAGTACCTGCATTTAATCTTTTTGGGAAAATACGTCAGTTTACACTGGTAAATACTATCAACTGACTCATTTTAGAAAATGATTGAAAATTGATTTGGATGCACGGGGCATAAACATTCTATTTAACTTGGGAGAATTATTTAAATATATAATCTTGTGAATGAATTACATGTTTCTTGTGCGTTCAGTAGCCCGGATCGTGTCCGGGTTAAAGATCAATAGACACACCACATTATTCTTTTGTGCACTGACGGGTGTACGCCAACACCCCGCGCTTAAGTCGTGGCCATTTCGTAAAATGATGCCAAGGATATCCGGGACATGGTCATTAACCCCCCCAAAGGCTTTAAGTAACAAGACTGTTTAAACGAGCCGATCAAATTATTCAATTAACCACCCAACGATGGAAGATTTGATGCCCGATCAAGCGGTATTCTATATACCGTAACCCAAGCCCGTATAGGGAAAATAAGTTAAAAGTATTTACCTGAGCAATGTAATAATCACAATAAGCAAAATGCAAGTAGCTTTTACTGGTTCTCCTAATCTGGAACGAAGGTTTATAATAACCTATTAGAATTTTAACGGGTCTTTAATTAAGCTTAAGCTTAGACCGGTTAGTTTTAAGATACGGTTCGTACGCACGATTAAGCGAAGACCGGATAGAAGGTGACTTAGACCCGACAAGTTCGGAGACTTGTTTAATATGGGTAATTCATACACATTCTGGATTTTGAGATAAAACCGATAAGGTTTGACCCGTTTAGGCTAGTTTATGTAAACTAGTTACATAAACCGAACCGAACGCGTAATAAGCGTAACGGGTATACTTATGAGCCATTTACAGGTTTCCTAAGTTAATATGCTCCAAATATGTTGTGACATCAGTAAGATATCATTTATTATGCCAGAAATGAATTTGAACACAAACTAGGCCTCGTAGGGGTAGTTTGGTCATTTATAAGGTGCTAAAAGAGTTTAAGTAATATCCTGAGTTACAGGTCTGATGTAATCAGCAAAGATAATCAATTTTCTAAGTTATATCAGTAGGGTATTGTATATATGTGAAATTTGTCAATTATAACGAAACTATGCACCGTAGGGGCATTTTGGTAATTTCACATAAGCCGAAAAGCTCAAAACTGAAGTCTGAGTTTAAGGAGTTTTTCTTACTGTTAAAATATTATAATTTGCCTCAAATATCAGTAGGTATCACCCTTGGTATGTTTAAAATAGTTTTAGTACATACTATGCGTTAAAAAACGCTTAATTAGGCGATTAGAAGCCGTTTCAGGGTTCTATGCATAAAGCTGATATTTTTATTATTCCAGAAGGCTTAAAATAATTTATTTATCATTTAGAATCAGTAGCAAAAGGTTTGGAGTCGTTTAGATATGTAAAACTCATTTTATGGCCCGTAAAGGCAAAACCGACAATTACCGGATTAAGCCTACGACTATGAGTTATGCTCAGCCTAAAATTAATTAAAAATCTTCAAAAATCCCAAAATAATGTATTACATCAGTGGGTATTAATTTTGATACCAAAAAGTAGGCTTAACTAGGCTATATGCTAATTACGCCGTTTTATTAACATAAAGCTTTTATTTTACGCTAACGAGCATAACTCTTAATCTACACCTCAAACTGATGTCAAATTTTGTATGCAAGTTTAAATATCAGTAAGTAAGGTTTCTACTCTTTTACGTTTCCAAAAATCACGTTTTAAAGTGAAAAGGGTATAATGGTCAACATATGAGCAATTAACGGAATCATGCATATTAATTGGATAACTAATGATCCGAGGTGTATAATCACAGAGGGTTATACTAGCATGTAACCTGGTCTAAATAAAGCTCTAAGGCATTTCTAAAACATACCATAACGGGTCAGAACTGAAAGTCAAAGTAAAAGTCAAACCATGCGACTTTCGGTTCCGAACCGGGTCTAAACAGGAAATTGTCGGGTTGAACATGTTTAGACATGTTCTTACATTCATTACCAAGTTATATCAATGATCACTCAGGTTATAAGTGTTCTACTTTTGAGGGTTTATTACCCACATAATTACCAACTTATAACTACTTTTGATTCGAGATTTGACTGAGCCATTATTAATTAATCTCGAAGTCAAACCGTAATTACGACGGTTTGACTTTTAGCTAAATAACTAAGCTAAACTCAATTACAGAAGGTTAAGCAAACTTACAAGAGTCCTATGAACGACCAGAGATCACTTGAGTCTGCTTTGAAGCTCCAAGAATGATCAGAAGTGCAAGAGAAGGTGTGATCACAATGGTTGCACATGAAGCCTTTATATAGTGATCAAGAACACCATAAAATGTTGACACATAGGTCTATAACTTACCACAACTGATCCACAAGTGTCCCTAGATGGTTAGGGGTTGTTTAGGGGTCAAGAGAAATGTGGAAAATCGGTTAAAGTTGAGCAGAATGCAAAGGCAGACAAGAAACCATGAAATTCGGAGCTGGTAGTCCCTCGCGAGACGCGAAGGACCCCCCTTGGGGCTTCGCGTGGCGCGAGGCCCTTCTGCAGCAAATCAGAATTTTTAGATTTTTGCGTTTTGATCCTTGGCTCTTCAAACTTTGTTTAGACATTTGTTTCTTGCATCTTGAACCCTCCAAATTGATTTATAAGGGCTTTAAAACATATACCCACTTTGTTAAGTCCTCGGTTAACTTTATTGTTACCCGAAAAGTCCTAACTTTCAACGTTTACGCTTTAACCCTTCTCACACGAATTTGATCATAACTTTCTCATACGATAACGAAACTTTACGAATTTTTATCGTGCATTCTAGTGAGCATAATTACCAGTTACAAAGCTTCGGGTTTGTCAAAAGGTCACTCAGAGGTATAACTTAAACATGTTGACACATTTAAACCCTGTAGTTTGTAATCTCTCACTTTTAGCTTCGTATGATCCATGATTTATTCGTTTGATGTTATAAACATCATGTAGGGTTAATGTACAATATATTTATTCACTGTTGACATTTCGAACTCGTATATTCACATACTTTTCATGATTGTCAACTTTAGTCCTTTCAGAACATTCTTTCACACGTTCAAACACGTGACACGTGTCAGCTTATTATAGGACGTGAATTTTCGAGGTGTTACATCATCACCCCCTTAAAATAAATCTCGACCCGAGATTTACTGAAATAAATAAGGGTACTTTTCTTTCATCGTGGACTCAACCTCCCACGTGTATTCGGGACCTCTACGGGCATCCCATTTGACCTTTACAATAGGCACATGCTTCCTCCGAAGCTTCTTAACCTGTCGATCCTCAATCGACAATGGTTTCTCCACAAATTTTAAGCTCTCATCTATATGCACATCTGTATGTGGTATAACCAATGATTCATCAGCGAAGCACTTCTTTAGATTGTAGATATGGAACACATTGTGAATTCCACTAAGCTCTTCAGGTAAGTTTAACTTATAGGCAACTGACCCGACACGTTCGATAACCTCGAAAGGTCCTATGTACCTCAGGCTTAGCTTGCCTTTCTTACCAAATCTCATCACTCCCTTCCAGGGTGACACTTTAAGCAACACTTTGTCGCCTACTTCGAAGTTAAAAGCTTTACGCTTTGGATCAGCGTAGCTCTTCTGCCTATCTCGGGCAGCTTTGAGACGGTCACGAATCTGGATAATCTTGTCCGTCGTCTCGAACACTATTTCCGGTCCTGATAATTGGACATCTCCAACTTCCGCCCAACAAACGGGCGTTCAACACTTTCTACCGTATAAGGCCTCAAAAGGCGCAGCCTTAATGCTGGTATGGTAACTATTGTTGTAGGAGAATTCGATTAACGGTAGGTGTTTATCCCAACTACCACCCAAATCGATCACGCACGCACGTAGCATGTCTTCCAAAGTTTGAATAGTACGCTCACTCTGACCGTCTGTCTGAGGATGGTAAGCCGTACTAAAATTCAAACGCGTGCCCAAAGATTGTTGGAAGATTTTCCAAAAATGTGACGTGTATCTAGTATCTCGGTCAGAGATAATAGACACAGGTATGCCATGTAAGGCTACAATCTTATCAATGTATAACTGGGCTAACATGTCGGAGCTATAAGTCTCCTTGATGGGTAAGAAATGTGCTGACTTAGTCAGTCTATCAACTATAACCCATATTGTATCATTTCCTTTCCTTGTCTTGGGTAACTTGGTGATAAAATCCATAGTTACCATTTCCCACTTCTACGTAGGAAGTTCAGGCTGTTGTAGCAAGCCCGACGGCTTTTGATGTTCTGCTTTGACTTGCGCACAAGTCAAGCACTTAGCTACATAGGCAGCTACAGACTTTTTCAAGCCTATCCACCAATAGTTTGCCCTTAGATCCTGGTACATCTTATCAGCTCCAGGATGAACGGAATATTTAGAACTATGGGCTTCCTGGAGAATAACATCTCGAAGTCCTCCATAAATTGGAACCCATATTCGTCCATTCAGTCGCAAAATTCCGTCTTTGCCAAGAGATAACTGCTCCTCAGTTACTCCTAGCTTTTCGTTAGGATAGTTAGCTTCCAACACAGCTTCCTTCTGTGCAGCTAACAACCTTTCAATCAAACTGTTCTTTATTTCCATGCGCTTGGCATTGATTCGGATGGGTTTCACCCTTTCCTTTCGACTCAAGGCATCAGCGACTACATTCGCCTTGCCGGGATAATATCTGATTTCACAATCATAATCATTCAAAGTCTCCATCCAACGGCGCTGCCTCATGTTTAAATCCTTCTGATTAAACAGGTGCTGGAGGCTCTTGTGATCAGAATAGATCACACACTTGATTCCATATAGATAATGCCTCCATAGTTTTAGTGCGAATACAACGGCACCCAACTCCAAGTTGTGGGTGGTGTAATTCTTTTCGTGCACCTTTAACTGTCGTGATTCATAGGCAATAACTTTGCCTTTCTGCATAAGCACACACCCCATGCCAGTGTGCGATGCATCGCAATAGACCACAAAATCTTCTATTCCATCTGGCAATGTCAAAACAGGAGCGTTGCTCAACTTCTGCTTTAGGATATCAAAGGACTCTTGCTGCTTAGGACCCCAAACGAACTTTACTTTCTTCTTAGTCAGGGAAGTTAGGGGTCCAGCAATCCTTGAAAATTTTTCAATAAAACGCATGTAATATCCTGCCAATCCCAGGAAGCTACAAATCTCTGTAGGCGTCTTTGGTTCTTGCCAGTTCATAACTGCTTCAACTTTAGCGGGATCCACTTGGATACCACGCTCACTCACCACATGTCCAAGGAATTGGGCTTCTCAAAGCCAAAACTCACACTTGGAAAATTTGGCGTAGAGTTTCTCATGATGTAGAAGTTTGAGAATACAACGAAGGTGTTTCTCATGGTCAGCTTGGTTCTTCGAGTAAATGAGGATGTCGTCAATGAAGACGATGACGAATTTGTCCAGGTACGGCTTGCAAACGTGATTCATGAGATCCATGAACGCGGCCGGTGCATTAGTGAGCCCAAAAGGCATCACTAGGAACTCGTAATGACCATAACGAGTCCTAAATGCAGTTTTGTGTACGTCTTCATCTCTAACCTTCAATTGATGGTAGCCTGACCTCAAGTCAATCTTTGAGAAATAGCTTGCTCCTTGTAACTGATCGAACAAATCGTCGATCCTGGGCAAAGGATATCTATTCTTTATTGTGACCTTGTTAAGCTCACGGTAATCGATGCACAGACGCATCGATCCATCCTTCTTCTTGACAAACAGGACTGGCGCTCCCCAAGGAGATGAACTAGGTTTAATGAAACCCTTGGCTAGCAATTCGTCTAGCTGTGTCCTCAATTCCTTCATCTCCGTGGGTGCCAACCTATAAGGTGCTCTAGCAACTGGTGCTGCTCTGGGGATGATGTCAATTCTGAATTCGACTTGTCTATCTGGTGGTAAACCAGGTAGTTCTTCAGGAAAAACTTCTGGGTATTCAGAAATGACGGGGATATCTTCAATCTCCGGTTTAGGCTCATCAATAATCACTTGTGCCATGTAGATGACACAACCCTTCTTTAAACACTTTGAAGCCTTGAGCATAGTCACTTGCTCAGGCAGTCCAAGCTGGGTATCTCCCCGAATGGTAAGTGATTCACCAGACGGAGTCTTTATCACCACTTGCTTTTTGTTGCAGACGATTTGGGCCTGATTACGAGATAACCAGTCCATACCCAAAACTATGTCAAAACCGGCTAACTTAAATGGAAGTAGGGACAGAGGAAAAGAGTGGTTCTTAATGGATATAACACATCCATCTAACACAGTAGAGATGGTTTCTAGGGTGCCATCTGCTAACTCCACCTCATAATTCACACTTAAGGTTTTGACAGGTAATTTCAACAATTCACAAAACTTATTATCTACGAAAGACTTATCAGCGCCTAAATCAAACAGTACTCTTGCATAGACATCATTTACAAGGAAAGTACCTGTAATAACGTTGTCGTCTAGAACCGCTTCCTTTGCATCCATTCTGAAGACTCTAGCACTAGTCTTCTTGGCCTCTTCAGGCTTCTTGGTGTATTTAGGGCAGTTGGTCTTAATGTGCCCCTTTTCATTGCAACGGTAACACGTTGCGTCTTTTAGCTTCTTGCAATCCAAGGTTTTGTGGTCCTTGGACTTGCATATACCACAAGCAAAGGTTTTTTACTGAGTCTGAGAGTTCGACTCGAGTCTGCACTTTCCATAGTGCTGTTTCTTGCAAATCTTGCATTTGGGCTTCTCACCAGACTGATGTCCATCTTTCCTTGATTCGGATCCTTTCTTGTTGTCACCGTTCCCACGGTGCTTCTTGTTCGACCTCCGTGAACTATCATCTTCACGTTTCCTCTTCTCAGCCTCCTTATTCCTCAGCGATCTCTGTCTGACCACATCCAAAGTGAGGGACAAGGATATGTCAGCTACCGATCTAAAAGTAGCTAGCCGAGAAGCCTTTACGCTTGCCTTGATTTCCGGGGCTAAACCACCGATAAAACGAGTTATTCTTTTTGGTTCCGGGGTTACCAGATATGGAACTAACCGGGACATTGTGTTGAAGCTCGTTAGGTAAGCTTGACAGTCAAGGTTTGTCATCACCAATGATAGAAAATCAGACTCTATCTTCTCCACCTCATGCTGAGGGCAGTAATTTTCCCTGATAAGGGCAACAAATTGATCCCATGACATGTTGTACAATGGGATTTTCCCGGTGGCTTGAATCAGTGATCTCCACCAGGCTAGAGCTTCACCCTTAAATGATTGCGACACAAACTTGACCACATCCCTCTCAGCGCATCCGCTGATATCCACAACCGTATCCATCTCATCCATCCACGTCATACAGTCAATGGCTCCTTTTTCCCCAGTGAAGTCCCGGGGTTTGCAGGAAACAAAATATTTATAAGAGCAACCCTTGTCATGGGGTCCTTGGTTTAGTACAACCTGCTGAGATGGAGCATTGTGGTGGTTCGAGGAGTGTCGATCATCATCTTTCTTGGGTTCGTCCTTCTTGGAAGGTGGCTTTGTATGCGGTGTAGATAGGGTCCTACTCCGAGTCCCACTATACTCTTCGTACTGCCGCTCCAATGCCTTTGTAACTGCGTCGTCAACCAACGCTTTCAATTCAGCACCCGTTAGATTAATCCGGGCGTTATCTATATTCTCCACTGGATGGCTATTAATTTCGTCTGAGTTAGCCATTTTAATTGAACTGTTACAGAAAACAAGGACAATAGTTTACTTAGGAGTTTATTATGGAATTGCCCCTTAGGGTAATTCATTAACCATGGTAACAGAGACCATATTTGGTTAATTTATTAATCACATTTATTTAGGATTTCTATCATAATTTATCCTAATTATAAAACAATAACAGTTTTATTTGTGGCACCAAAAGGCCTAGTCACAAGGACATTTTAATTTATAAGCTATGATTTCAGAGAATCAAAGCATGAAGGTTTGAACCTAGTTCATTACCTTTATCTGACAGGGAGTCATCGCTACCACTGTCTTTTGGCTCATATAGAAATGAGCAGGGCCCGTAGGCGCTATTTTACCACTTATGGTCAACATATGATCATCTTAATTGATGACCTAAACCCATGATTCAGAGATCATTAAGTTGGGTTAGGAATCTGTGGAAAGATCCTTATATATAAATGACGTGTGTGATTTTAACGAATCACGTCTGCCAGGAGTGTTAACATGTTTTCAGATGTTAACAGGGATACGAATCTTTTAAACAGGTCTTACCATCTTGGCCCGGCCTTATAATGACCCGAAGGCTAGGTTTCACTCTTTAAGATTCTTATTTAAAAATTTTACATAGGCAGATTATTTCGAAAGGAATGATTTTAATTCATTTATTTCATATATAAATTATTTATGCACATAAGGCAAACATGAAATTTATAAACTTACATTCCATTAATTTATTAAAATATTACACGCTGCCCTAAACGGGTCATTTCAAATAACAAACTTACCCACGCAGGGGTTTAAACAAGGATTTACCCACGCAGGGGCTTAACAACAAACATCATAATAGTCCACGCAGGGACTTACACAAGTAACATAATAGTCCACGCAGGGACTTAAACAATAACATACCCTCGTAGGGGTTAACAGAAAGATAGACCCACGCAGGGGTCAAAACAAACAAGCATACCCACGCAGAGGTTTATACAGCAAGACTGGCCCACGCAGGGGCTCAACAACAATTGGAAGGATTTAGTGGTCCTTCTTGCTCTTTCCTTTGATCAAGCTTGTCAATCCTTGGAAGAAGCTTTGTCTCTCCCTGCGGTCGCGGTGAAAGTCTCGCTCAACCTGCTCCAGTCTCTGAAGAATTTCCTCCCGTTCTGGGGGAGAAAATCGTGGCGGCTGCGATTGCGTCCGAATTATTGGTCTGGCAGGTATCTGGTACCCATGAGTTGGGTACCCTACTCCCCATGGGTCTCCATACGGTCCTTGGGGGTTATAGTTAGCCGCTACCAAGTATGGGTCGGCTTCGGCGTAGTTGTAGTTGGTGTGCACTGGCTGTTCAAACGGGTTATACGCCATGGAACCCGTGTATGCCGGAATCGGGTTATCAAAATCCATAGGCGGTGGTTGCGGTGCAACTGGGTGTGAGGGTCCACCCATTTGTGGGTCCTCCTGAAGTGGCGGATAATGGCTGCCACTCGATTGGCGTGGAGAACTAAAATGAAAGTCTCCCGCTCGCGCAGACATACGCGCTCCGGTTCTCCTACGCCTTGGCGGTTGCGGAGGTGGCGGTGGAGGTGGAGGTGGTGGCGTAACTGCCACAAACCGTGAATCCACAGAGGGATCCAGCTGCTGCTGCTGCTGATGAGGCGGTGAATGGCGAGGAGGTGTATAATACCATTCGTGCCTGGTAAACAAAGCTTGAAAGCTGTCTGGACCACCATAGGGTGATCCGTGGAAAGAAGATCCGTCAGAGATCTCTATCGGGTGGTTTGGGGTACCACTGGCAGGTTCGACGGGGTCCGTATCCTTGTCCATATCGTCCGCGTGATCGCCAGAGAAATGATCCTCTGGCCCCAATGGGTTAAAACCCACTGGTTCTTGTATAAAATTTGCCGGGTTAAACCGGCCCCTAAAAATAGGTGTAGGGTCACCAAAAGAATTATGCGATAAAGATCGCTGTAAAGGTATGTAGGAGGGTTGAGGGTTGTTGGGCTCATACTCCGGCTGTGGCCTGTAAGGGTTATGGACAGGAGGTGTTGAACTGTACGAAACCGACCGTCTAGCCGGCTCGAAGAGGTTCCTCCGGTTTTGTCGGGGATCGTCACTCTCTGTGGTCGGAGGAGCTCGCACATTCGAAGGTCCTGCCTCGTTGTCATTGGGGGCGGTGATTGGCCCCTTTCCACGTCCTCTTCTTCTAAAGAATCTCGGCGGCATTTTGTTGATCCTGTCAATATAGCATGAGATAACAACAACAATATATAAAAATTTAAAGGACAAAACAAAAACCAACAAGGTAGAATTTGTCCTATGTTATTTGTCTAGACTCGAAAGTTTAGATATGTGCAATTGTGTTATTGAGATTAAACGCAAAAGGCTAGTGTTTAATTCACTCAATGTTGGCTCTGATACCAACCTGTCACACCCCGATTTCCACGTGTCATCGGTGGGCCCGGTAGGGGAGTATCGTGACGTGGTTGGCAACATAATAGTCAAACAACACAATATATAAATATGCACAGCGGAAGCAAATGAAAAATATAATTCAACTTTAATAATATTGTAATATCGTGTATCACAACAGTTGAATGTTTTGTCCACAGAAGGATCAAAAACAAATAATAGTTCAACAGACGGTAGGCATCTTAAGCTTGCGAGACTTCGATCGATGCTAAGGAGAAATCCCAGCCAATTACGCTTAGTACCTGCATTTAATCTTTTTGGGAAAATACGTCAGTGTACACTGGTAAATACTATCAACTGACTCATTTTAGAAAATGATTGAAAATTGATTTGGATGCACGTGGCATAAACATTTTATTTAACTTGGGAGAATTATTTAAATATATAATCTTGTGAACGAATTACATGTTTCTTGTGCGTTCAGTAGCTCGGATCGTGTCCGGGTTAAAGATCAATAGACACACCACATTATTCTTTTGTGCACTGACGGGTGTACGCCAGTCATGGCCATTTCGTAAAATGATGCCAAGGATATCCGGGACATGGTCATTAACCCCCCAAAGGCTTTAAGTAACAAGACTGTTTAAACGAGCTGATCAAATTATTCAATTAACCACCCAACGATGGAAGATTTGATGCCCGATCAAGCGGTATTCTATATACCGTAACCCAAGCCCGTATAGGGAAAATAAGTTAAAAGTATTTACCTGAGCAATGTAATAATCACAATAAGCAAAATGCAAGTAGCTTTTACTGGTTCTCCTAATCTGGAACGAAGGTTTATAATAACCTATTAGAATTTTAACGGGTCTTTAATTAAGCTTAAGCTTAGACCGGTTAGTTTTAAGATACAGTTCGTACGCACGATTAAGCGAAGACCGGATAGAATGTGACTTAGACCCGACAAGTTCGGAGACTTGTTTAATATGGGTAATTCATACACATTCTGGATTTTGAGATAAAACCGATAAGGTTTGACCCGTTTAGGCTAGTTTATGTAAACTAGTTACATAAACCGAACCGAACGCGTAATAAGCGTAACGGGTATACTTATGAGCCATTTACAGGTTTCCTAAGTTAATATGCTCCAAATATGTTGTGACATCAGTAAGATATCATTTATTATGCCAGAAATGAATTTGAACACAAACTAGGCCTCGTAGGGGTAGTTTGGTCATTTATAAGGTGCTAAAAGAGTTTAAGTAATATCCTGAGTTACAGGTATGATGTAATCAGAAAAGATAATCAATTTGCTAAGTTATATCATTAGGGTATTGTATATATGTGAAATTTGTCAATTATAACCAAACTATGCACCGTAGGGGCATTTTGGTAATTTCACATAAGCCGAAAAGCTCAAAACTGAAGTCTGTGTTTAAGGAGTTTTGCTTACTGTTAAAATATTATAATTTGCCTCAAATATCGGTAGGTATCACCCTTGGTATGTTTAAAATAGTTTTAGTACATACTATGCGTTAAAAAACGCTTAATTAGGCGATTAGAAGCAGTTTCCGGGTTCTATGCATAAAGCTGATATTTTTATTATTCCAGAAGGCTTAAAATAATTTATTTATCATTTAGAATCAGTAGCAAAAGGTTTGGATTCGTTTAGATATGTAAAACTCATTTTATGGCCCGTTAGGGCAAAACCGACAATTACCGGATTAAGCCTACGACTATGAGTTATGCTCAGCCTAAAATTAATTAAAAATATTCAAAAATCCCAAAATAATGTATTACATCAGTGGGTATTAAGTTTGATACCAAAAAGTAGGCTTAACTAGGCTATATGCTAATTACGCCGTTTTATTAACATAAAGCTTTTATTTTACGCTAACGAGCATAACTCTTAATCTACACCTCAAACTGATGTCAAATTTTGTATGCAAGTTTAAATATCAGTAAGTAAGGTTTCTACTCATTTACGTTTCCAAAAATCACGTTTTAAAGTGAAAAGGGCATAATGGTCAACATATGAGCAATTAACGGAATCATGCATATTAATTGGATAACTAATGATCCGAGGTGTATAATCACAGAGGGTTATACTAGCATGTAACCTGGTCCAAATAAAGCTCTAAGGCATTTCTAAAACATACCATAACGGGTCAGAACTGAAAGTCAAAGTAAAAGTCAAACCATGCGACTTTCGGTTCCGAACCGGGTCTAAACAGGAAATTGTCGGGTTGAACATGTTTAGACATGTTCTTACATTCATTACCAAGTTATATCAATGATCAAACAGGTTATAAGTGTTCTACATTGCTAATTATGCATAAATTGTAATTTAAACATTCTGTTGACTTTTTATTAGTAAGTTTGACCCGACATTTGACCTAGTTAGAGTGGGAATCAGGGGAAACCCTTTTGAGGGTTTATTACCCACATAATTACCAACTTATAACTACTTTTGATTCGAGATTTGACTGAGCCATTATTAATTAATCTCGAAGTCAAACCGTAATTACGACGGTTTGACTTTTAGCTAAATAACTAAGCTAAACTCAATTACAGAAGGTTAAGCAAACTTACAAGAGTCCTATGAACGACCAGAGATCACTTGAGTCTGCTTTGAAGCTCCAAGAATGATCAGAAGTGCAAGAGAAGGTGTGATCACAATGGTTGCACATGAAGCCTTTATATAGTGATCAAGAACACCATAAAATGTTGACACATAGGTCTATAACTTACCACAACTGATCCACAAGTGTCCCTAGATGGTTAGGGGTTGTTTAGGGGTCAAGAGAAATTTGGAAAATTGGTTAAAGTCGAGAAGAATGCAAAGGCAGACAAGAAACCACGAAATTCGGAGCTGGTAGTCCCTCGCGTGACGCGAAGGACCCCCCTTGGGGCTTCGCGTGGCGCGAGGCCCTTCTGCAGCAAATCAGAATTTTTAGATTTTTGCGTTTTGATCCTTGGCTCTTCAAACTTTGTTTAGACATTTTTTTCTTGCATCTTGAACCCTCCAAATTGATTTATAAGGGCTTTAAAACATATACCCACTTTGTTAAGTCCTCGGTTAACTTTATTGTTACCCGAAAAGTCCTAACTTTCAACGTTTACGCTTTAACCCTTCGCACACGAATTTGATCATAACTTTCTCAAACGATAACGAAACTTTACGAAATTTTTATTGTGCATTCTAGTGAGCATAATTACCAGTTACAAAGCTTCGAGTTTGTCAAAAGGTCACTCAGAGGTATAACTTAAACATGTTGACACATTTAACCCCTGTAGTTTGTAATCTCTCACTTTTAGCTTCGCATGATCCATGATTTATTCGTTTGATGTTATAAACATCATGTAGGGTTAATGTACAATATATTTATTCACTGTTGACATTTCGAACTCGTATATTCACATACTTTTCATGATTGTCAACTTTAGTCCTTTCAGAACATTCTTTCACACGTTCAAACACGTGACACGTGTCAGCTTATTTTAGGACGTGAATTTTCGAGGTGTTACAAGGGTGGTGGGGCACGGTGGTCGATGAAGCGGAGACTGGTAGGCGGAGGTGGTTGGTGACGGTGGGGTTATGGGGGTGTGGGTGGTCGGATGGTGAAAGCGGTGGTGAATTTGCGAAAGTGGAGAGTGATATGAGGGTATTCGGCTTTGGGGGTAGAAGAAAGGTAAAGAAATTGGTGGGTTTTGGGAAAAGGGAAAACAGTTAGGGTTTAAACGACCTCTTAGGTCATCGCGCCGTGCCAGTATAAGAAGGGTAAGCCGTGGCGTAGCGCCACGGCCCGGTTCGATGAAAAGGTTCAGTTATTTTGGGGTTCAAAAGGTTCAAAGGCTTTTTATTTTAACTACATGGTGGCGCTACGCCACCATGTAATGTATATGGTGGTGGCGCGACGCGAGCGCCCATTTTCAACAGAAGGTTGCGAAAAATTTCAAGTTTTTGCCTTAGAATTTTTTTCTAACTCTTTCCCAACCTTCCCCAAACCATCCCAAAATTTTTCTAAGTATGGAACTTACCTGGAATGACTTTTTCTTCGCATTTTTAGCTCTTCAAAGGTACGTTTCCTGCAAATTCTCTTAACACACAAAAAACAAACACGAAAAACTACGAAAAATACGAAAAATAACGAAATTTACAAATGGTACATACTCTACAAACGAAGCTTTTCGCACTTACTGCTCGGTGAAGGTGGGTGGGTCCTCTAGAGGAATTTCTTCCTCTTCGTTAGTATCAATGAGACCTCCCAGGTAATGTTTCAATCTATGACCGTTTACCTTCCATACTCCTTTGTCAATTTCATCGTATAACTCAACTGTACAGTATGGAAACACCTCCTTTACCACATACGGTCCACTCCATCTTGATTTCAACTTCCCCGCTCTCAATTTCAACCTCGAGTTGAATAGAAGCAATTTATCACCTACCTTAAATTCTTTCAATACTCGCAATCTCCTATCATGCAATGCCTTAGTTTTCTCCTTGATACTCCAAGATCGTTCATAGGCTGCATCCCTCAAAGCTTCCAACTCATGAATTTGGAAGAATCTCCTTCTCGCGGCCTTGGTAAGGTCAAGGTTAACGGTTTTCAAAGCCCACAAAGCTCTATGCTCTAACTCTACCAGGAGATGGAAAGCTTTGCCTTACACAATCATAAAGGGTGTTGTTCCTAACGGTGTATTATAGGCGGTGTGGAATGCCCACAAAGCGTCGTCGAGCTTTTCTGACCAATCCTTTCTACTTTTTCCTGCCGTTTTCTCTAAGATTCTCTTTACCCCTCGGTTAGCATTCTCTACTTGGCCACTAGTTTGCGGGTGGTATGCGGTGGAAAGACGATGAGTGACACCGTAGCGTGCAAGTGCTTTTTCCATGGCGGAATTGCAAAAAATGCGTACCACGGTCACTTATTATGGCTTTAGGAACTCCGAAACGTGTGAATAGCTTTTTAAGAAATCTCACCACCACTCGGGCATCATTAGTGGGCAAAGCTTGAGCTTCCACCCACTTTGAGACATAGTCAATGGCCACGAGGATGTACCTATTCCCACTCGAAGATGGGAAAGGTCCCATGAAGTCAATTCCCCAAACGTCAAAGATTTCAAGAACTTGGATGGGATTTTGGGGCATTTCATCCTTGGATGAGATGTTGCCGGTACATTGGAAACGGTCACATGTTCTAACAAACTCTATTGCATCATTCACTACTGTTGGCCAATAGAAGCCACTATCAAAAACCTTCTGTGCCGTCACATTTGCCCCGTGATGGCCTCCCGTTAAACCCTCGTGCACATGTTTAAGGATGTCTAACCCATCCTCCTTTGAAACACATCTCCTAAGCACTCTATCTCCACCTATTCTAAATAGGTACGGTTCATCCCAAATGTAATTCCTAGCATCCCTAAGAAGCTTTTTCTTTTGTTGACATGACATACCCCTCACAAGATCTCCGGTCGCTAAATAATTTGCCAAATCCGAGAACCATGGCAAACCCTCTACCTCGGCACTAACAAAGTCTATGATTTGATGAGGAAAAGTGTCTCCTATGGAATCCTCACGAACCTCTTCTCTCTTTGGATCCTCTAAACGGGACAAATGGTCGGCGGCCATGTTTTTCGCTCCCTTTTTATCTTTTATTTCGATATCGAACTCGGAAAGCAAAAGAATCCATCTAATGAGTCGTGGCTTTGCGTCCTTCTTTTGGAATAGAAAGCGCAAAGCGGCATGGTCGGTAAACACGGTGGTTTTGGAAAGAACGAGATATGAGCGAAACTTATCAAACGCAAACACTACGGCTAAGAGCTCTTTTTCCGTGGTGGTATAGTTCTCTTGAGCATCATTAAAAGTTTTGCTCGCGTAGTAGATTGGATGAAAGTGTTTGTCAACTCTTTGACCTAGGACCGCACCTACGGCATAATCGCTTGCATCGCACATGAGCTCGAAAGGCAAGCTCCAATCGGGCGAAACAAGTATAGGGGCACTAACGAGTTTTTCTTTCAAGAAATCAAACGCCTTGATGCACTCTTCGTCGAAGACGAAAGGCACATCTTTCTCTAAAAGTCGGGTCATGGGGCGAGTAATTTTGGAAAAATCCTTTATGAAACGCCTATAAAAGCCCGCATGACCTAGAAAGCTTCTAACGGACTTGACACTAGTAGGTGGAGGAAATCTACTTATGGTATCTGTCTTGGCCTTATCCACCTCTATTCCTTCTCTAGACACCTTGTGTCCTAAAACTATCCCTTCCGTCACCATAAAGTGACACTTCTCCCAATTCAACATAAGATTTGTCTCTATGCACCTCTTAAGCATCCTATCGAGATTTAGAAGACATTGTTCGAAAGTGGTGCCATAAACCGAGAAGTCATCCCTGAAAACCTCCATGGAAGTCTCAAGCATGTCTTGGAATATAGCAACCATGCATCATTGGAAAGTAGCCGGAGCGTTGCATAACCCGAAAGGCATGCGACGATACGCATAAGTGCCGTAAGGGCATGTGAACGTCGTTTTATCTTGATCCTCCGGGGCGATGGGGATCTGAAAATAACCCGAAAATCCATCGAGAAAACAATAGAATTGTTGACCCGCTAGACGCTCCAACATTTGGTCAATGAATGGTAAGGGGAAATGGTCTTTTCGGGTGGCGTCGTTTAACTTTCGATAGTCTATGCATACACGCCAACCGGTAACGGTACGAGAAGGGATTAATTCGTTCTTTTCATTCATGATCACCGTCATCCCACCCTTCTTTGGGAAGACTTGGGTCGGGCTAACCCATGGTGAATCGGAAATAGGGTATATCACCCCGGCATCTAGCAATTTAAGCACTTCCTTCTTAACGACCTCTTGCATGTTCGGATTTAGGCGCCGTTGAGGTTGCACCACCGGCTTATAGTCATCTTCCATGAGTATCCGGTGGGTACAATAGGCGGGGCTTATGCCCTTGATGTCCGAAAGACGCCATGCAGTGGCTTCCCTATTCACTCTCAACACCTCTAACAACCTACCCTTCTCTCCCTCTTCTAACTTAGACGAAATAATGACGGGAAAATCGGACCCCTCACCTAAGAAAGCGTACTCTAAGTGGGATGGGAGAACTTAAAGTTCTAGTGGGGCGGGTTTCTCTATAGGTGTACTCTCACTCTTGACCTTACTCAATTCTAGCACTTCGGGGACCCACTCGTTCCCTTCTACCTCCTCACTCTCACTCACAACCTCCTCTACCTTCTCAACTACCTCATCTATCTTACTCTAAACTAGATCGGCTCCACTAATATAGTCAAAGCAATGGTCGACACATGATAGGAAAGACTCTATGAAATAGACCGAATGACGAGGACTACTAAGATCATCGGAACCACTAGGATGTTCCATGGAGCGTGCTATCTCGAAAGTAACTCTCTCCTCACCGACTTGAAGTGTAATTTTTTCGTCGAAGACATCGATGATAGCCTTGGCGGTACACAAGAATGGGCGTCCTAGAATGATAGGAACCTTCTCGTCGGCTTCCATATCAAGGACGACAAAGTCTACGGGAAAGACGAATTTATCCATTTTGACTAGAAGGTTTTCAATTATGCCACGTGGATACTTTACGGGTCTATCGGCTAGAGATAAAGACATGCGTGTAGGAGACAACTCTCCTAGACCTAACCTCTCATACATGGAATATGGCATTAAGTTTATACTCGCTCCTAGATCGGCTAGGGCCCTACACTCGGTATCACTCCCAAACAAGCACGGGATGCTAAAGAGGCCCGGATCCGTCAACTTTTCCGGGACCTTGTTCAACACCACGGCGGAACACCCTCCACTAAGGGGGATGTTAGAAACCTCTCCTAACCTATCCTTATGTTTTAGAAGATCCTTTAAAAATTTTGCATATTTTGGCATTGATTGAAGGGCTTCTATGAAAGGAAGGTTGATTCTAAGTTATTTAAAAATCTCTAAGAATTTCCCGTACTCTTTGGAATATGTTTGGTTTTTAAGACGGGAAGAGAATGGAGCACGGGAAATATCAACATTAGGTGATGGAACAACTTGAATGGGCCTTTTTCCTACACTCTTCTCACTTGAAGGACCCCCGGTGTGTGCGGTACTTGCTGGGCTTAACCTAGGTTGCACTTTACCGGGCACCTCCATTTCAATCTCCTCATCTACGGGGTCCTCATCTTCTACCTCGACACTCTCGGGTCTCACTACCTCTCCTAGAGTCCTACCACTACGGGTCGAAATTGCCTTCAAAGAGCCAGATGGGTTGGGCTTTGTGTTGCCCGAAAATTGACCGGGAGGTCGCTCTTGCAACTGGCGTGCAATATCCCCAACTTGCCTTTGAAGATCTAAGAAATTTGAGTGATTATTCTTTAAGAAAGTAGCGTGTTCTTCTAAGGTACGTTGGGTAGCCTGATCCTTAACCACTAGTTGGGTAAGAAGGTCCTCTATCCTAGACAGACTACTATTTGACCCCTCATTCTTAGGTTGAACCTCTTGGTGTGACCCCTCACCTCTGAACTGCGCACCTGAACCTGAACTAGCAAATTGACCTGCTTGACCCGACCCCCCACTAGAATAGAAACCTGCCCCCCTGCTTTGATATTGACCTGATGGAAAACCAGGGGGTTACCTGAAGAGCGATAACTATTAGCACGCCAATTGGAGTTATTATTATTATTGAAAGGGTTCGTTGGACCCCTATTTTGACCTGCTATGTACTCGACCTGTTCTAGGGTAAGTGTTGGGCAATCTATGGTGTCATGTCCACCTCTACAAACTTCGCACCGATCAACCTTCTTCTTAATTTCTAGCAACTCTTTGGTGATATAGTCTAGTTGAGATACTACCTTTGAGTCTGAAACGACTTGGTTCACTCCTCGAGAAGATGAGGAAGTAATCACAGGATTGGAATTCCTTCTGGTAGCACTATGATCTATATCAGCATGAGCGAAGCTCTCAAAGAGATCATTGCAGTCAGCCACAGTTTTCTTTCCCATTAGGTGGCCTCCTGCAGATGTGTCGAATCGGGCCTTGCACTCAGGGGTAAGACCATTGTAAAAATTTTCTACTAAAGCCCAATCCGACAGCCCATGTTGGGAACAACGTGAGAGTAAAGTTTGAAACCTCTCCCATGCTAAGTGATATGGTTCGTCAGGTTCCATTCTGAAGGAATGGATCTGATCTCGAAGACGAGAGGCCTTCGCAGGTGGGAAATACTTAGCAAGGAAGGCATCTCTAAGTCCAGCCCAAGTAGTGTAAGTACCTGTCGGCTGCGAATCGAGCCATGTGGTTGCGCGACCAGCAAACGAAAAGGGAAAGACTTGGAGAAAGCGGGCATCAAGATTAACACCTTCGATGCTGAAGGTGATACACAGACGGGTGAGACGGTTGATATGTGCAGGCTCATCCTCATCATCACGACCGTGGAACTGACAAGAGTTGTTAATGGCGGTCATGATGTATGAGGGAATTTTCCAGGACTTGTCATTGGTGATTTCAGGGATGGTGATGGGTGAATTTGCAGTGAAACCTGAGGTGGAACGCAGGTGGAACGCTGGTGGACAGTTTGGTTATCGGCCATTTGGTGAACTGGTGGTGGACTATGGTGACGGGAGGGTAGTGGGGAATTGTGGGGTGATGACTTCGGGGTGAAGTCGTATTTCGGTGGTTTAGATTGAAGTATAGAGTCAGAAGGGGCTGAAGATGAAGTTGAGGATTTTTTTACCTGAAAACTGGGTGTGGAGAATGGAGACTTGTCGATCGGCGGCTTCACTGGTCCCTGTGAACGCGTGTGGGGCATGAACTGCAAAACCGATAACAAACAAGTAAGACGACTCCAACAAAAGACTCTAAAAATACAAAAAAGAAACTAAAATTACTTGGACTCCTACGACTCAAAAACACACAAAAAGCACGTAACGATATCAGTTGAAATCCAAACAAAGTAGTCAACGCAATTGCCAAGAGTCCCCGGCAACGGCGCCAAAAACTTGATGTGGAATAAGTAGTTCAAATAATTAAACTAAAATAACCCTAATTTAGACTCAAGTAATAAAAATCTAGACTCTCTAACTTGACTAAACTACTCACCAGCAAGTGAACCGGTCGACTCTAGCACAGAAAAGCAAGTCCGGATGTCGAACCCACAAGGACTCTAATTAATTACGTTAACGACTTTATTTAGACTAGACACTGACACGACTAAACAATTGTTGTGTTTTAAAGGGGGGGGGGGTTACTAAAATCCTAAAATTGAAATTAAAATGAAAATTAGACTAAGACACGAACGAAAACTAAGGTTTGATTCAGATGAGATTAACGACTACCTAGGCTTGAATCCAGTTTAACTATGAATGGACTTCTAACGGTATTATTATTGTATGGAGTCGGGATCGTAAAATACTAAACCCTAAGGTATTTCAATGCTAAGACTTCCCGACCCTTCTCAGGAAGAAACCTAGGAAACCCTACAAGGCTGTTATGAACACCAACTGTTAGACTTCCTCTCAGTCCTCTAACGACTCTAAAAGTGCCCTAATTCGATTATCTACCTCTCAGCGCGATAATCTAAGGCAATTCTAGGTTCTAACTTGGTTTACTAGACACAAATGAAATTAGGAAACTAAGATTGACTTCTCTCAAAACCTATCTTAGATATATACTGCAGCGCAACCTAATAACTAACTCGAGCCTCTCAGCGACAAGTGAAGCAGAATACTTAATTCTAATTGTATTTTAATTACTGTTTCTAAGGCTATTGGCCAATTTACCCAAAGAATACCCGAACCCGCAAGGATGGAAATAATCAACACAAATTTATTATGTGAAAGACATTCACCAAAATCTATGTGAAACAGCAAGTAAGCAATAACCAATAGTAAATACGCATACGCACCAAATCAGAAATTCTAGAATACTTTACTTTCAAAAATCATTCCATAGCAAACAATAAAACCGTTAAAAGATCCAAACTTTTATCAAACTATCATCTTGCCTAGGTAGTTACAAAGGTTTTAGCTAAGAAACATGTTGTCTAAAACAAACAAATTAAGTTCAAAACAAGAATTCATTGGAAAAAGTATTGAAACACGAAATTAAAGAAAACCGGGAGATAAAACCCGAACAATCTTCGTTTCCATGCTCCAAGTTTCAACCGTATGATTCCCGCAAGCTAAAGCACTCCAAAAACCTCAAAATCTGCTCCCAAAAGTCGCCTAGGGTTCTTAGATTCGTAATCTCCCTTATGATAATGATTATTATGCATTAAATACCAAACCCTAATGCGAAACAAGATAACTCCGAACTGCCACCCCGTCGCGCTACGCGACGGGTTCTTCACTTCTTGCTGGCGCGGCGCGAGTGTCCCCAATATCAGACTTTTCTTGTTTGTTGTTGGCGTGACGCGAGTGTAACATCTACTACCCCATGGCGCGACGCCACGGGCATGTTTTCACAGAACTTTGCTTGATATTTCCAGCTTTACATCCCCAAAACTCCCAAAAATTATTCTAACTCTTTGTGACTTGTTCCAGGACGTAATGTTTCAGCAACATAGGTCGTTTCCATTCAATTTTCAGCCAATTAACGTATCAAGACCTGGAAAACTGAACTTTTATCAATAGCACGTAATTCTAAATAAAACTAAACTATAAATAACGATAAACTGTACAAAATATACACGATAAAGGATGTATTTTGCAATACATCAGTGGAACAAGATATTAGTATATTTATGTTTTAGATATAATTTAGATAACTTAGTTAAACAACCATTCACTTATCATTTTATCTGGTAATCTAATGACAAAGGTTTAGTACCTAATAACGCCCGTGTTCCATGGATCGATATCTGGCTCTTACCAATACTTTGCTACATAAATGATGGGATACACTTGTCCTTTGTTGTGTGTTGTTGGTACACTTTATGTGGACGCGACTCGGTTCGGTTCGACTCGATTAGGTTCGGCTCAAGGCCGACGTCGCGACATTCCTCCGTCGTGCGCCCCAGAGATCGACATGCGAAGCACGAATAGCCGCGAACCATTTCACGTCGACACATCACCATGACATCACCATGATGATCTCATGATGATGTCTTATCAATGCATGAATGAATAAAAATGAAGAAATGTTTATACAGCCATGCATGACAACGTGAATTGAATGTTTATTGGGCCTATTTCTACAATGGATTGCATGATTATTGGGCCTATTACATGCAACTGCCGAAGAATCCCATTAAATCAATATGACGAAGATTCAAGTGCTATGATGATTGACGAAGCTTAACCTTCGTCATGAATAACTCATGGCGAACTCCTCTACCTTCGTCTAAGGTGTGTGTGATGAAGTTTCTACCTTCGTCATACATACCATCGCCATTTAGAAGTTCGTCGAGGAGGCAGTATATATAGCACAGATGTTAGTCAGTTTTAGTCATGAGATTATTGTGAGACTCCACGAGAGCTGAGAGACTTGTGAGAGTTTATTGTACAAGCATTGTGTGTATATGTTTGTGAATGTTCTCATCCATTTAATCGAAGTTAATCTTTGGTTACTTGCTGTTGTTATTTATCTACTTTGTTCGGTTTGCACCATCACGGGGATTCCGCACCCGCGATCGTGTTTGTGATAAACAGGGAATAGGTTTTCGTATTGGATCCTCGAGAAAAACGGACCTACATGTGTGTTTTAATGTTAAGGTATAAACCATTTTTATAAATTTAAAACACCAAGTTACGCTGGGTGCGATTGTAAATATTGTAAATAAATGTGTATAGTCGCGCCCACGTCAGTGTTAGAGCCTCCCCTACTTAAGGGAATTTCGTCCCGAAATTAGGCTTTAGCCGTAACAAACAACTGCGGGTACTTCGCCTTCATGTCGCTTTCGAGTTCCCAGTTAAACTCGGCACCGCGTTTGCCTTCCCAGCGAACCATCACAATGGGAATGTGTGAGCGTCTGAGCACCTTGGTTTCTCGTCCCACGATCTCAACAGGCTTTTCCACGAAGTGTAGTGTTTCGTCCACTTGCAAGTCCTCAAGAGGGACATGTAATTCTTGGTCGGCCAGACACTTTCTTAGGTTCGAAACATGGAAAGTCGGGTGGACGTTACTCAGTTCCTCTGGTAGTTCGAGTCTGTAGGCCACTTTTCCAATCCTTTCCAGAATCTTAAAGGGTCCAACATATCGAGGCGCGAGCTTTCCTTTCTTTCCGAATCTGACCACCCCCTTCCAAGGTGCGACCTTTAGGAGTACGTGATTTCTAACGTCAAATTCAAGGGGTCTGCGGCGTCTATCAGCGTAACTTTTCTGTCGGCTCCGAGCTTTCAACAGATTGTCTCGAATTTGGAGGATTTTGTCTGTCGTTTCTTGCAACAACTCGGGACCGGTAATTTGCGCGTCTCCGATCTCGTGCCATACAATAGGCGATCGACATTTCCTTCTGTATAGAGCCTCAAATGGTGCCATCTGTATGCTAGAATGATAAATGTTATTGTACGAGAATTCGACCAAAGGTAAGTACGCGTCCTAATTACCACTGAAATCTATGACACACGAACGGAGCATGTCTTCAAGGGTACGAATCATTCTTTCAGTCTGACCGTCGGTTTGGGGATGGAAAGCGGTACTTAGATTAAGAGTAGTACCGAGAGCATATTGGAATGTTTCCCAATAACGCGAGGTAAACCGACCATCGCGGTCAGAGATGATGTCGCGAGGCGTCCCATGTCGACTAATGATCTCGTTAGTGTAGATTCGGGCTAATTTTTCTACCTTGTAGTCTTCTCGTATCGGTAGGAAGTCAGCTGACTTAGTCAAATGGTCAACCACAACCCAAATGCTATCATGATCAGATTGAGTACGCGGAAGTTTCGTTATAAAGTCCATAGCTATACTCTCTCATTTCCACATCGGGATTTCGGGTTGAACAAGTAAGCCAGAGGGTCTTTGATGCTCAGCCTTAACCTTGGAACAGGTCAGGCATTTCGAAACATAGATTGCGATATCCTTCTTCATGCCCGGCCACCAGTACTTGTAGCGCATGTCCTAGTACATCTTGTCAGCACCGGGATGAATAGAATATCGAGATTTGTGGGCTTCGTCCATCAGGAGTTGTCGCAAGTTCGTACGCTTGGGAATCCAGATTCGATCCAAGTAATGAAAGATGCCATTCGACTTATTCTCGAGTTGGGCGCCATCTTTTAGAATTCTTTCCCTCTTCAAAGTTCGCTCGGTAAAACAAGCATGTTGCGCGTCACGAATGAGAGCTTCGAGATTAAATTGGGCTTGAGAATTTCGAACGCTAAGCAAATAGCTTCGTCGACTGAGAGCATTGGCCACGACATTTGCTTTGCCTGGATGGTAACGGATCTCACAGTCGTAATCGTTGAGCAGTTCTACCCACCGGCGTTGACGCATGTTCAGCTCTTTCTGGTCAAAGATATGTTGTAGGCTCCTATGATCGGTGAAGATCGTACACTTGGTACCATAAAGGTAGTGTCGCCAAATCTTTAACGCAAAAACAACTGCGCCAAGCTTGAGGTCATGTGTGGTGTAGTTCTTCTCGTGGATCTTGAGCTGTCGAGAAATGTACGCGATAACCTTGTCTCGCTGCATAAGAACACAACCAAGACTAAGGTTCGAGGCATCGCAGTAGACTACGAAGTTGTCGTTTCTATCGGGCAATGAGAGCACGGGAGCATTGCAAAGCATAATCTTGAGGGTTTGAAAGGCTTCCTCCTGTTTAGTTCCCCAAACAAAAGGTTTATCCTTATGCGTCAGAGAGGTTAACGGCACGGCGATCTTAGAGAAACCTTCGATAAAACGGCGATAATAGCTTGCCAGTCCGAGAAAAGAGCGGACTTCAGACGGATTCTTGGGTGTAACCCAGCTTTTAACTGCTTAGATCTTCGCAGGGTCAACGTGGATACCTTGACTATTGACAATGTGACCCAAGAATTGGACCTCCTCCAGCCAGAATTCACACTTGGAGAATTTGGCGTAGAGACGGTTTTCTTGGAGTAACTCAAGAACCAAACGTAGATGCTGCGAGTGTTCGGCTTTTGATTTGGAATAGATCAGGATATCGTCGATGAATATGATTACGAAGCGATCAAGGAAGGGTTTGCATACTCGGTTCATTAAATCCATGAAGATTGCAGGAGCGTTGGTCAAACCAAAAGGCATGACAACGAACTCATAGTGACCATAGCGGGTTCGAAATGCGGTTTTGGGTATATCCTCCTCTTAAATGCGTAATTGATGATAGCCTGAACGTAGATCGATCTTAGAAAAACACGTAGCACCTTGTAGCTGATAAAACAAATCATCGATTCGGGGCAAGGGATAGCGATTCTTGATTGTCAACTTATTCAGCTCCCTATAATCGATACACATCCTGAACGAACCATCCTTCTTTTTGACGAAAAGGACAGGCGCACCCCATGGAGAGGTGATAGGGCGAATAAAGCCTTTATCAAGAAGTTCCTGGAGCTGACTCGAGAGTTCACGCATTTCAGAAGGAGCGAGACGATACGGCGCTTTAGCAACAGGGTTTGCTCTAGGAATGAGGTCGATTCGGAAATCGATATCACGAGCGGGAGGTAGTCCCGGAAGATCTTCGGGAAAAACGTTAGGAAATTCGCGAACAACGGGGACCTGATCCACCTCCTTAACTTCCTTTTTCTCTGCTACGATAATGTGTGCCAAGAAAGCTTGGTATTCCTTGCGGAGATACTTGCCAGCCTGAACACACGACATGAGTTGGAGTTTCTTCGACGCGACTTCACCATAAACACACAATTGATCACCGTTAGCGAGCGAGAATCGAATCATCTTATTGAATGAAACAACTTCAGCATGGTTTTCACGAAGAAAGTCCATTGGAATAAGATCGATAGGAAAGACGTGATTGTTGAGTTCGAGAGTACAATCACGGAGAACAGAATTAACAGCGATGGTTCTTCCGGTGGCAAGTTCAACATCGAACGTCGAGGGGAGATGAACGCGCTTACGATTTAGGATCTTTTCGAATTCAAACGATACAAAACAGTTATCCGCTCCAGTATCAAATAAACACGTAGCATATATACCATTCACAAGGAATGTACCATTGACCACATTGTTATCGGCTTGAGCTTGTCGGACATTGATGTTGAAAGTACGTCCGCGTGCTGCTGGTTGTTGCTGCTGTTGCTGAGGCTGCTGCTGTTGTGGCTCTTGCTTGACCACTCGGTTCGGGCACATGTTGGCGAAGTGGTTGGGATCACTACACGCATAGCAAGCTCTAGCATTGACCGCGGGTGCATGAGCCGCTTGATGGCCTTGAGGAGCAGTAAGTAGAGCTTGTTGAGCAGGAGCTTGACCTTGGGTTGGAGCAGGGTTTTGACGTGGACCTGTACGGCAGTTGGTGGTGAAATGGTCGAACATGTTGCAATGGGCACAATATCTGCAGGCGATTCCCACTGGGTGGTGATAAGTACAAGTATGGCAAACCGGGTGAGGACCAGTATACGCATGCTTTGTCGGCGGTGCGTTGATAACCGGGGCCGCTACTTGGCGGTGTTGATGTTGCTGGGGAGCTGGAACAACTTGAAGTGGGGCAGCATTGGTTACAGCGCAGTTCTTGTTGCTGGAACTGTTGTTCTTTCTCTTGCGTCTCGAGAGCTTGGATAACTGAGGAGCGGTGGCGGTTTCAGCGGTTGAAGCAGTAGTAGCTTGATGCAGATTCTTGGGAGCTTTATCCCAGACACCAGACTTGACTCGCTTGTCGTTGATCTCAGCAGCGAGCAAGTAGGTTTCTTCAATCGTTTCCGTCTTTGTTGCTTGAACGAAATCAGCCACGCAATCCGGAAGAGCACGGATATACTTTTTGATAGCGATTTCGGGCGTCTTGACTTGATCCGGACAGATTATACTCAACTGCTTAAAGCGGGCAGTCAAACCAGCGTTGTCACCATCCTTCTGCTTAATATGCCAGAATTCATCCTCCAGCTTTTGGCGCTCATGGGGAGGGCAGAACTCTTCCATCATCACGTCCTTCAACTCGTCCCATGATAGCCCGTAAGCTGCATCATTTCCGCGTTTGTTTCTCTCAGCCGTCCACCAGTCTAGAGCGCGGGACTGGAAGACGCCAGTTGCGTTGAGAGTACGGAGATTGTCAGTACAACCACTCTGACGCAGGGTGACTTCGATAGAAACAAACCATTGGAACATGGCCGTAGGACCATCTTCACCAGTAAACTCTTTCGGTCCGCAGGCTTTAAACTGTTTGAAGCTGAAAGCAGCTTTGGGAGTATCGGTCCTGGACTCTTCAGAAGACTTGCTTGCATTTTCGTTCAGTTCACTCACGATTTGAGGAATGACTTTACCGATTTGGTTGGCGATGAGAGAAGCCAGTCGCTTGTCCGCGTGCTTACGCCTAGCAGCTCGTGAGTGTAGGGATCCAGATGATGACATTGTCTGCAACAGACAGCGCCATAGGATTCAAAACGCTACCCGATTATTCCTAGTATAGTCTAGCGATTCACCATAAAGCTCAGGAACACGTAGTCACATAAACACATAGGCACATAAACACGTAAGGCACATAAAACACGTAGGCACGTAAGGCACAGAAGCACATAAGGCAGTCAGAATTCAGAAACCTAACTATATGTTGCATGCATTCCCTATCCTTCACACCACGTATAGCGATTAATTACAGCGATTGCGAGTATCGAGCAGCGATTGCGATTAATGACCAGCGATATGTTAGCGTATTGAGGTAGATACGCAGTGCGAGTGGTGCATGTTGATCGAAAGTGAACAGCGAAAGCGAATAAATCACCAAAATTGAGACAGGTAATCACATAAAAACACATAAAATTGATAAATCACAGAGTTGGCTGCGGAGATTCCAGAATCAAAACACATAAAATTCAAGGATAGATCGTCTTGGCTAGATAGACGTCGACTACCCAAAGTGATTCAACTATTCACAAGGACCTTAAGTGCACACTTTGGCCTTCGGAACTGTGCTCGCACTTTGATTCGAGCGATTGGCACGCATCCTTCCAGTTACATTGTGACTCAAGTCATTGGAGTCTGTCGAGACTTTGGTGAGAGTTTTGTAAAAACCACATTTAGAGAGTAGAACGAGTCATCAAGGTTCGGGTTTCACCCCTAACTTAGCGACTACGTTCCTGCTTGTGTGATGAAATCACGAGATAGATAAGGAGATATGCGTCGAAGTATGGATTTCACCCCTATTTCAACGCAATTTCTCTTGTTGATAGTAAAAATAGCAAGTCGAACGAGCAATCTGGTCGAGAGTTATGGTTTTCACACCTAATCTTAACCATATCATTCGTTTGTGTGTGTAATCAGCCTTAGGAAAAGCTGATCCTGCGCAGAACTGTAGTATGCGATGTTCGCGCAAGTGTGTAGTGTAATAGCGAGTTCGAGCAAGAAATAGTGAGTAAGCTTGTACAAATAAAACCCCTACTGGGCATCCACAAGTCGGTCTGTTGGTACTTAAACTATAGACTAGGTCGTTCTAAGACATCGACCCAGACTAGGTCGAGTCTTGCCTAATTCCCTATAGTTATGGCTCTGATACCAATCTGTCACACCCCAACCGATGGCGGAAACATCGGGGCATGTCACTGAGCGAAACAGATTGTTCAAGAGAAATTCCATAACAACTACTTTACCGAATAGTTAAACATTATGTCCCATACCATAACCTATTAAGCAAGCAAGTTATTACAGACATAGATATCTCCAAAACAAATATAACTGTTCCGACAACTCAGATTTAAATATAAATAAATTGTCTTTGTTTGTTTCTAGACTCTCCTAAGCTCGGTTCCATCAAATAGCAAGCAAAGCACAGCATCCTAAACACCTGTCACATACGTTAAAATAAAGGTCAATACACATAGTGTAAAGGTGAGCATACAAGTTTGATAATAGCATACAGAGTTTGAAATCGTTTACGCATAACCAACATGTACACGTATAATGTGAAGCATGTAAGTTATCGACAAAGATCCTATCAATACCAATGACTGCGAGTAGCGAGTGCGCATCATATGTTCACCACTGTGAACACTTGAAGTAATTGTCCTTAACAACCCCTGAGTAAACAGGTGCTGAGTCCAAACTAAAGTACTATCATTGCTAAGGAGGGTAGACAGCAATCAATGTGTTAACATAACAAACAGGCATTCATCAAGTCATGTATAACATGCATTAGAGGTCAGCGTATAAATAGTGTTTGCGTTGTGTGTTCGATGTGATTTAGAATAAGTAACGTATGTAACACCCAAAAGTGCATAAAGCAAAACGGGATCGAGTATACTCACAGATAGCGTTTAACTTAATAAATACTGCCTTGGATTGAAGGGAGCGCTTGAGAGATTAGCCTGAACAGTTAACGATTGCATAAACGATGAGCGGCGTGTAAAACGGTGAGAAGTGTACCAAGTATCGGATGGCCATTCGATCGGGGGTCAATCCATTCAAATGGTCATCCGATCGGATGGCCATTCGATTGGATTGGCACCTCGTTTGGTGAGGATGTGTTTGTGTATGATGGTTTGTACTTTGAAGTTTTCGTTGTAGCATTTTAAAAATAGAGAAGTATCTCTACCCTTCAGGTCGGTCAATCGGACGGCGGTTCGATCGGACGGCGATCTGGTTGGCGAGACTTCTCAGTTGAGAACAAGTACACAGTAGGACGGTCACTCGATCATATGGCTATCCGATCGGGTGGCAATCCGTTAGTTACTGATGTTCTTTGAAAATTGATTCAAGTACCCAAGTCCCAGACGTCACTCGATCGGATGGTCGTTCGATCGGATGGCAATCCGATCAGACGGCATTCCGTTCGACCTTCAGAACCTTGGAATTTTGAATAAAAAGTTAAGTGTGGAACCAAGTGCAACCCGATCGGATGGCCGGTCGATCGGATAGCAATCTGATCGGACGGCAATCCGTCCTGACGTCTTGACACTTGATTTCGTTGAAGATTTCGCAATGTTGAACGAGACGTTATGATAACTTATTTAAACAACAGGAACCCCATCTCGACTCAAGTGACCCGATCGAACAGGAACCACCCTAGTCCGGCCGGTTCACGGTTCGAGACGGTTCATATTCAAACCCGAAATCAATTATCTCTTGGATAGAATTCAGATCTTGAACTAACCCATCACTAAGAACGAGTAGAAGATCAGAACGAGCTCCGATTCTATCGGTTTTGAGTGTATTGAGTGTAAAAGAGTTGAAAGAAAGTTGGAAAACCTTCTTTCAATCCCTTTTCACCATGAATCTGCGTGGATCTATGCGAGAACGTTGATTATTCATGTGGAAATCCTTCAGATCTAAGTTGTTCTTGGTGGAATGAAGCCAAACGTTGATGTTCATAAGAACTTCATGATGACATCACCCTAGAACACCTCAAATCCGGTGATTTCACGGTTAAAAGTTAAGATTCAAAGGTGAAAATGATGTAGAAGTGCGTGTAGATCATAGAAGTACAAGATTTAGGTTGAAAACTTACAAGAATCGAGAGAAATCGAGAGAAATGAGGGCTTGAGGTCGGCTGGTCGAACAAGGGAGCTGTCACATCACAAATGATGTGACAAGTGGGTATTTATAGGGTTTCCCAAAAAGGAAAGTGGTGAAGGTGTCGGCCGATCGGGTGGCAATCCGATCGGTTGGCCACTCGATCCAAGTGTTCGGCGTGATGAGTTTTGTCGTTTCGACTCGCGTGTTGAGCGTTGCGATTCGATTCGAGTGAGCGATGCGATAGTATTACCCATTAGTTACACAAATATTATAACTACTATATCTAACATACAATCATTGTAATTAACATGCGTTTAGCGTTTGCGATTCGATTTGCGATGCTATAGATTTGCGATTGCGATTAACACCTCAACATAAACATAACATGCACAAGTAACACATAAATAGCACACACACGTAAAACAATATCCATAACACATAATTCGATTTGCGATGCGATAGCGATAAGTCGATTAACGATAATTATGCGATTAAATAGCGATTAAACCTTGATTATTAATAGATACTCCACATAATACAACTAAAGCATATAAATAAATAGATTCGATTACAAGTCAAGGAAGTCAAAACAGTAGTTGAGCAAGGAGTGACAGATCGCAATTAGCAATCTTTTCTTCCTTTGACTTCAATCTTGACTTTGACTTTGACTTTCGAAACACGGGGTGTTACAATTCTGCTCAATGACGTCGCTGGTTGGGAAGAGATTAGAGCCTTATAGGCGAAATTAGAATAAATTAGTGGGGTGTAACTCAATCACTATTTTCCCTAAATTCCTAGTTAATAGGTTGAATCTTTGAGTTTTGACATTGTGTTTGCGATTAAGACTTGGAAGGCAGAAAGCAGAACCGATGTTTTCTTTATACCGATTCAAAGGGCCCCACCTTTGTAGTTTGCTTAGGATCTCCAAAAACGTTGAACCGGCCCTGCATACTGGTGGTACCAAGTGTCATATGATAAGCATGATGTTGCTTGAAATTCGACGAGAATATCCGAAATTCAAAATCCGTGATAAATGTCAAAACTGTATAAATACCCTTTGACCCCCCCCCCCCCTCTTGTTTACATTTTGATTTCTCACGATTTTCTATGGATTAGTTCTCACACTAAGAACAAACTACTTTATACGATTGCGAAGAAAGGTGGAATCGGATTTAGCAATATTACTCAAACACTCAATGAATTGTAGCTTGATAATAAAGAGCAATAAGAGCACAAGAACAATACACTTACATGTTTACAAGTTTTGAATGTGGGATAACAAAAGAATTGTGAAAATAGATGAAAATCAATATGGATGGTGGTATAACTTTTAACATTTAGGTGGTGTTTGTTTTTTGGGTAAAAGCTCTTCTGAGCACTTATGTCTGCGTCGCGCAGACGCGCGCAGACATAAAGGTCCTGCAGTTTGTTTGTTTTCTTGAAGATCTGCAGACCTTTTACATATGCCTCACCTCTTCCCCAAGCAGACTTATACCCATGTCTTCAAACCTCTCCTCTCCTCTTCAACCTCCACCACCCAGATCTACCACACCACGGTCACGGTCACCGTCACTCCTCACCACCACCGTCACCGCCAATCCTCACCACGATCAAACTTGCTTCGACTAAAAGGTTCAAGTTTAGGTATATACGCATTGTTTCTGGACGAAGAACAGATCGTCGTCGTTGTTGCCGGAGCTAACGGCGGTGAGCGAACGGTAGGAGATTGAAACGGAACTGATCTTATCATCATCATGTACGGATGCAAATTGTGTGTGTGAAATACTGAGTGATGGAATTGTTGTGAGATATTATTATTAATAAAGGGGGTTTGGATAAGGATGAGATATTTTCTAATCACTTTTTTTCAGTCGTGTAGATGAAGGCAGATGGAGAGAGAGAGAGAGAGGAGTGTTGTGTGTTTTGTGTGTATTGTGAGAAGAGGTTTTTGTATAAGTAAAAAACAAACATTCTTCTCCTTACAGACTGCAGACCTTTGGTACACCTCTTCTCCTGCAGATGCCTGCAGATGTGGTCCACAGACTGCATACCTTTTAACTCTTCGAAAACAAACAGCACCTTAGTAATGTATTTAAATTATAAGTTTTTTTTTGTGATCCCTTTCAAATACTTATGAAATCAACATGGAATATGACATGTCGGCTTATACCCGAGTTAGACTGTTACATTTTGTAATCTTCTTGAGCCTTTAAGACCCCCTTAATTCGAATATGGCTGCCAAGTTGGACCAATGACAATTATTATTTTAATATTTAACATGTACTTTAAGGTGGTGTTTGTTTTTTGGCCAGAAGCACTTATGGCCACTTATGTCTGCGTCGCGCAGACGCGCGCAGACGTTTGAAGTCTGCAGCTTGTTTGTTTTCCGGAAGCACTTCTCACCAAAAAGGTCTTCCCCACCTCTTCCCCACACAGACCTGTTCTTATGTCTGCAAACCTCTTCAAAACCTCTTCTCTCTACCATTCAAAACACAGACCTCTGCATCACCTCCACCACCACATCTTCGCCACCACCTCCACCACCACTCTCCACAGACAAAACCCCCCAAATCGGAACAAAAAACCCAGATCGGATTAAACCCAAAACGAAAAGATTAAACCCAGAAAAATGGCACAATCAAGAACACAAAACCCAGATCGGATCTTCAGCTTACCGTAACCGTCAATCTTCAGCTTCTTTCTCTGCGTCTCTTTCTCTCCGACGTCTCCCTCTCTCTGTTTCTCTCTCCTGCGTCTCTCTCTATCTCTCTCTGTGGTGTAGTGGTGACGGTGGTGTAGTGGTGACGGTGGTGGCGGTGGTGTAGTGGTGATGGTGGTGGCGGTGGTGTAGTGGTGACGGTGGTGGTGGTAGATGAAGCAGAGAGAGAGAGATGGGTGTTCTGTGGGTATTGTGTGTGTGAGAAGGGGTTTTGTAGAAGTAAAAAAAACAAACCCTCTTCTCCTTGCAGACTGCAGACCTTTGGTCCACCTCTTCTCCTGCAGATGCCTGCAGATGTGGTCCGCAGACTGTAGACCTTTTGCATCTAAAAAAACAAACACCATCTAAGTCTTCTCAAGATAGAGGCAATTTGCCGATCACCCTAGAACCAATAATCCATTTTCATGTAGCAAATCACCCCATGATACATAGCAATTTATTATCTATATCTATACTATATAATAAAAGAAACCATGTAAGGGACACATGACGCTCTATGAGGCGGTCTTAATTATTTTCTAAATATTTATTATGGAAAATCAATTATTGATAATATCAAATTTAAAATTTAAAATTTGATTATGGAAAATCAATTATTGATAATATTAAATTTAAAATTTGTAGAAGAGATTTTAATGATAAAGATAAAGATAACTGATAATAATATATTAATTATTATAATCATATATTAATGATTAAAATCTAAAAAAAATATTAGCGTTTTAAATATTTATAAAGATAAAGATTTTATTTAATTGGTAGTTTTAATTGTTTTTATATTTGATGATAAGGACAAGGATAACTGATAATCACATATTAAAATAAAAATATTTATTTTAATCAACAGTTTCGTTAAAAGGATTTATTCAATACATGTAGAACATATATATTTCTTATACATCTAATCTAACTTATAATAAAAGACTCCAAAAAATGCCACATGGCATTCTCTCCTTCAACCTTTTAAATTTTATTTATAATTATTTAATAAATTTCTTTTACTATTAATATTAATAACTAATATATAGATATCATTTATTTTTATCCTTATCTTTATTTAAAATTAATAAATAACTTCAATTTTGCAATTTAGACCCTTTGTTTTTTTTTTACTTTTAACCCAAAGTTTTTCATCTTTTGCAATTTACTCCCAACTTTTTTTTTATTTTCAATTTGGTCCACCATACTTATCATCTTTCCCAAGTTTTTCATTTCGTTCTAAATTTTGTGAGTTAATGCACCGCAACGTGCGTGTGGGGTTCAACATTTTTTTCGTATATTTTTCCCCGTTTGACTGGCTCGTCACAGTCACATCTATTTTTCTCCGTTTAACAAGTTCGACCAACGCGCGGGTCCTGGATTGACTTAGTTATTTTTTTCTATTTTTTACGTTTCGGTTTAATTTCTTTGCAGCGAGCTTTCGTGATTAAAAGATTTTACGTCTGCTTTTCGCTCGACGTTATTTTTTTCGTCTTTATTTAATTTGTTTTTACGAGTTTTTCCGGTGTTGGTGGTAGCTGACAGTGGTATAGCATTGGTACTACTTGACACCGTTTTACAACAACCGCTGTAACGCAGGGGTTTAATACTAGTGTGGTATATTTAGAGTCCTACTTCTAATAAAGGATCCAATTATCCTGTTTTACACTCTAATGAAATAATAATATTAAATCATAATATCCAGCTTATCTCTTGTATATTTATTATTTTTTACTAAAATATTTTTTTCTTTTTTTTCTCCGTTGATTATCCAACATCAGGTAATACGTAAGTTTCTAACCAAATAATAAATAAAAAAACAAAGTAAAATGTTATAAACCATGTAATACACAACTCTCTAACCTAATAAAAAAATAAATTGAGATGTTACAATCATCAGTAAATAGTACCTCAAAGTTCATTTTGTTAGAAAACACATCTTGATGACTAAATGTATCAACGGATTACATTATTCGTATAAGACATGTGTTTATTCAAATCGTGTAGTACACAAGTTTTTAAAAGATGTAATTATTTTATTACTTAGTATATAAAATTATGTTTATTCAACCCGTGTAATACACGGGGTTCTAACCTAGTATCGTTCTATTACAAACTTTGAATCGGCCATTTTATATTACTAAAACTACTCACTTCTTATTAAAATAACATTTGTAATTATTTCAAAAATAAAAAAAAAAGATTTTCTATTTAAGATGAAATTAAAAAAATAGATTTACTAATTTAAATTAATATTATTTAATTAATTACATAGTTAGTCCCTGTGGTTTGCACAAAGTAACATACTTAGGTACTAATAGTTTAAAATCACATCCGAGGGTATTAACTTTTCATTTTGTAACGTTTGGAGGTATTAACGTTAATTGTTTGTTAAACTATTAGTACCTAAGTATCTTAATTTGTGCAAACCACAGGGACTAACTATGTTAATACCTTAAAAGTTAATACCTCCAAATGTTACAAAATAAAAAGTTAACACCCTAGTAGAAGGTAATTTTAAACTATTAGCACCTAAATATGTTATTATGTGCAAACCACAAGAACTATGTAATTAACTCTTTAAATTGATTCTAAAAGATTCATAATAATAAAAATGTAAACAAATCATTACAAAGGGAACTAAAATAGACTGGAAAATAAATTAAATAAAGCTATCAAATAAAAGATTTTATTTAAATAATAATAAACGAGTTAAAAAGAAGTTTAACAAATCGGGTCAACGTGAACAATCAGCCCAACTATTCAATTTAGTGTTAGATATAGGTTAGGGGCCTTTCGATCATGACTCCATTGGACCAAGCCCCATGACACACCCTCTGTAAGTGTAGCCCAGCTAACATTTGCAGCCCAATAGCAGAACCTGTGAAGCCTTCGCGGCTTCGCCTAAGAAAAAGATGATTAAATAATCAGGGTCCAAATAATCAACCCAGCGTGTGTGTATATATATATATATATGGTGGGGTTCTAGAGTGAACACTAGTGTATTGTGAACTGAATGAACAAATTCCGGTCATTGATTTACATCATCAAATCATAAAATACACTAGTGTATTCAGAGCTGTCCCCGAGAACTCTCAAAAAAATTTAGACCCCGGGCGACAAAGAGAATTGGGCCCAAAATCGTGGTCAAAGGGAAATGAATTAAAAAAATAAAACTTCGGTGATGGAACCAAGACTTGAATTTGAGAACTCTACATTAAACCGATATGGTTTTTTCCACTGAACTAACAACACTTTTTTACATAATAAATGAATGCATATACTAAATATATAATTTAACATATATATAAAAGCTTATAAAAACTTTTCGGACCCTTTGAAAATTTAGGCATCGGGCGACGACACTGGTTGGCCGACCTAAGAGTCGGCCCTGAGTGTATTTCATCATCAAATCCTGATCAAATCATGGTCATTGGTTTACACTTGTTATTGATAATCAAGGGCTAGGATTAGTTCATACAGTTCACTATTAAGGGGGTTTTTCACTAATCAACTTAACCATATATATATATATATATATATATATAGGGTCAAGATTTAGAAAAACGGTGAAAAGTGTAAGAACAGTGAGAACGGTTGTGGATCGTCCGATCAAAACAATCTATGAACTAGATTGGCGCGGTGGCGTTTTCGTAAATAACAGCAATTCTATTAAGTGGACGTGCTTCATTAAGGGTAAAAAGGGTCTTTTACCCTTAATGATGCACGTCCACTTAATAAAACTGCTGTTATTTACGAAAACGTCACCGCGCCAATCTAGTCCATAACAGCAATTCTATTAAGTGGACGTGCTTCATTAAGGGTAAAAGGGTCCTTTACCGCTCAAATTCAAAACGCCAACAAAAATGATAACACGCCATTCAAAACAAATAAAACGCCATTAATACAAAACGCTAAAAATTTGTGATAAAACGCGTTGGAGATTACAGGAAGATGAAACAACACAGTAACTGAAATTCAATTATTAACATTTATTAGAAAATTTTCCTCCTAAATTACGCGCCAAAAACATCATTATATAAACAACGTTAAACATCGCTTCCATAATCACTTCAATCAATCATTCTAAAAAACATCTTTCACCAAAAATGCCAAGTTTAACCAAAACACCAAAAATGGCAACCATCGTTTCCTGGAGATACACTTTGAGAATCAGAAGATGCGTCATACGTTTTGACAACAGAAGGATGGTGTATGTTAGGACAATCAAAGCAATTTTGAAGGTGGAAGAAGAGGTACAGAGGGGTATCCTATTGCTTGGCATCGCTCTGGATAACGAATGTCGTGGAACACATAAGCTTATGAGAACATTAACAAGGAAATTTGGACCAAGCAAAGCAGATGGAAAAACGGACCCGGTTATAACATCATGGCGTTTTGATGAGGAAACAGACATGATGACCGTTATATGTGACAACGGAGAGCAGGAAGACTACCTGCTTAAAGACATCATGACAAAGCAGGGGGCTGGGTTCATGGAAGAGTTGCACAATGCCACGTGTTTGAACACAGACATGGACTTAAAAATAGCGTTGATGCAGGACATGTTCAAATGGAGGCTTCAGAATCTTCAGCAACAAGAAGCCAATGAAAATGAAAGTGATGAATTAGATGAATGACTAGAAGAAGACTCCAAAGAAGAAGACGAAGGAAGTGATGGATACCTCTCAGACAAAGTACCATCTAACGAGGAATCTAATTTTTTTTTTGTTTTATTCTGTGTAATCTTTTTTTATGATAATAAATGCTATATTTCTCCATTTAGTTTCAAAACGACAAAAAATACTACAAAAAGTCATTGCATACAAAACGCCAAAAATAATAAAAAAATATTTTTCCTGTTTAATATTTTCTCTGTTATTGTATTTTGTCATCTTGTTCTACATAACGCCATTAAAAAAAGGCCAAACTTGGAAGATGGGACGTCTATCACCCTAAACTGATAAAGCTGAACAAAACAGTAAATACACATAGTAACTGAAAAGACGGTTACTTTATTACTATCATTTATTATAATAAAATCCCGCCTAAACTACGCGCAAAAAACATCCTATAAGAGAGACGTCTCTGCACAATCAATTGATCACACCCAAAAAACAAACGCAATGTTTCCTATAAACCACTTACTTTAATACGCCAAAAAATAGTTTAAAAAAACCACAGATAGCAAAGCTCATTTCTTCTATATCCAGTATTGTTCTGCAAGAAGTTTCACTGAATGGATTTTTCTCTGAGGTGGGTATCTCTATAAGCTTTTGCTAAATGAGATGTACAAATATTCAAGAAAAAGTGACTGATGACAGTGATATGTCATCATGTGAGCTTTGTTCTTGATGAATATAGGCATGACATGAAGGGATCGATACCAGTGTAAATGCTATTTTGGACTCCATTATTATAATAGCATCCAAGCAGGAGTTGATCTTCAATGACACTTCACCAAACAAGAATATATCACACCAAACTACAGGATGCCACTAATCAGCTTCGTCTAAAGACGGGCGTTATGTAGGAAAGTTGGCATCTAGCTAAGGTATTCAAAGGTTCAAAACACCAAAAAAATTCAAGAAGAAGAGGCTGATGACAACGAAGATTTGGATGAGAAATTAGATTAGCATTTGTATCCCTACTCCTTGTCATTGTCGGTCGTTTGTTCCCCTAGGATCGAGTTATGTCAATCCAAGAATTTAGGTTGGTGATTTAAATCACCCACCTCCACTTAAGGCCCTCCATTTGCCCACCATTGCACCTTGTTTCTAAAGAATCTTGGGGACCCAGTTGCACTTTTGTTAACGTTAGATTAGGTAGCTTTAGGAACAAGGTGCAATGGTGGGAAAATTGAGGGCCTTAAGTGGAGGTGGGTGATTTAAATCACCAACCTAAATTCGTGGATCGACATAACTCGATCATAGGGGAACAAACGACCGACAATGACAAGGAGGAGGGATACAAATTCCATCACTAGATTCTTAGCTATTGACTTATTTTGTCACACCTAGACTTGTGCGGAAGCGTGTTACGTGTGACTTGCTTAATATCATTGCATTCAACCATAACAAACAACTATATGATAGAAACCATGATGTTCATCCATTAAAGAGTTTCAAAATAATACAACCATCATTGTTTAACACCAACCAAGACATCAAGTTCATAATACAAACCATCTAATTGTTTAAAGTTCCATGAAGGACTTGACACAAAAGACACTAATAAAACGAGGCTTTGAACCATCACTACTACACAAATGGACAAAAGCGACCGAAATTTGCGACCAACAAAAATTGTCGCAAATTTAACGACCACATTTGCGACCAAAACAACATTGGTTGCAAACATAGCGACCAAAACAACATCGGTCGTAAAAATTGCGTCCAAATCCAAATCAGTCGCAAATTTAGCGACCAAAGCAAAATATGTCGCAAATTTAGCAACCGAATTTCTTTTTGTCGCAAAACAGTCACAAATGTAGCGACCAACTTTTTTTTGGTCATTAATGTAGTGACCGAAAAATTCCGGTCGTAAAAAGGTCGCAAATGAAATGACCAATTTAAAACAGTCGCAAATTTATCGACCGAAATAAAAAGTGGTCGGAAATCTACCAACCAAAAGAATTCAGTTGTAAATTGGTCGCAAATTTAGCGGCCAAAACAAAATTGGTCCCAAATTTAGCGGTCAAAACTTTTTGGTCGTAAAATAATCGCAAATTTAACGACCGAAATTGTTTCAGTCGCAAATGTAACGACCGAAATTATTTTAGTCGCAATTACAATCTTACAAAACAATAAAAGAGAATAAAATGAAATTTAATTTAATTTAATTTGGTTGCAAAAACGGTCGCAAATAAAGAGACCGAACTCCTTTCGGTCATAAATGCGAACACTGTTTTAAAATAAAATATATATCAATTGAATATAGAACTTAATATATGATTCTTTTAGAGAACTAATAATCACACATGGTAAAATCTTATTCTCATATGGTGTATACGGGCCGTATAAAGTTATACGACCCGTATATACCTTGTGAGAATAAGATTTATGTTTGGTCGTATATAATGTATACGATACCTTTATACGGGCCGTATAAGGTTATACGGCCCGTATACTTCGGATTTCGTATTTTTTTATTTTAATTGTTTGACTCGACGTATTATTCGTCGATATGCGTGTGACTAGATGTAAGATTCTTCGATTCTATGTTATATTCCTCGATTCTCGTGTGAGTTATGTGATTAGACGTTAGATTCCTCGATATTCATGCGAGTTATTTGATTCAACATTAAATTTCTCGATTCATGTGTTAATCATTTAAAACGATATAATATTCCGTAAAAAACCTCTATATAAACGACCCTAATCTTATTTATTTTCATTCAACTTCTATTTGTTTCTTCTATATTTCCCAGTATTCAAATTATATTACGCTATCAATGTTGTTTTGAGGTGACGGTAACTTTTTCGGTAATGACTCGGCTAGCGAGTTGAATCATAGTGACTCGGCTAGCGAGTAGAATCAGAGGAGTTATGAAAGCAATCAAAATAACAATCTGGGTATGTTCGATCTAAATGTTCCATTCGATCTCAATCTTGCGTCTGATGCAAGTCAGGATCCTTGGGGTTTGGATGCCTTTCAGGGTAATTATGCGTCTGATGCAAGTCAGGATCCTTGGGGTTTGCATACGGCCATATACATTGTATACGATCGTAAATAACTTCAATATTCAAGCTATATACGATCGTATACATTATATACGATCGTATACCATTGAATTATTAGTTTTGTTTTTTCCTTTTTTGTCACACCCCGACTTCCACGTGTCACCGGTGGGCCCGGTGGGGAGTATCGTGACGTGGTTGGCAACATAATAGTCAAACAACACAATATTTAATATGCACAGCGGAAGCAAATGAAAGATATAATTTCAACCGATTATAATATTGTAATATCAAATATCACAAATGTCGATTGTTTATCCACAGATGGATCGAAAATAAAATAGAAACAATAGTTCAACAGACGGTAGGCATCTTAAGCTTGCGAGACTTCTAGTGATGCTAAGGAGAAATCCCAGCCAATTACGCTTAGTACCTGCATTTAATCTTTTGGGAAAATACGTCAGTTTACACTGGTAAATACTATCAACTGACTCATTTTAGAAAATGATTGAAAATTGGTTTGGATGCACATGGCATAAACATTTTATTTAACTTGGGAGAATTATTTAAATATATAATCTTGTGAACGAATTACATGTTCCTTGTGCGTTCAGTAGCCCGGATCTTGTCCGGGTTAAAGATCAATAGACACACCACATTATTCTTTTGTGCACTGACGGGTGTACGCCTACACCCCGCGCTTAAGTCGTGGCCATTTCGTAAAATGATGCCAAGGATATCCGGGACATGGTCATTAACCCCCCAAAGGCTTTAAGTAACAAGACTGTTTAAACGAGCCAATCAAATTATTCAATTAACCACCCAACGATGGAAGATTTGATGCCCGATCAAGCGGTATTCTATATACCGTAACCCAAGCCCGTATAGGGAAAATAAGTTAAAAGTATTTACCTGAGCAAATTATAATTCACAATAAGCAAATTGCAAGTAGCTTTTACTGGTACTCCTAATCTGGAACGAAGGTTTATAATAACCTATTAGAATCCTAACGGGTCTTTAATTAAGCTAAAGCTTAGACCGGTTAGTTTCAAAGATACGGTTCGTACGCATGATTAAGCGATGACCGGATAGAATGTGTTTTAGACCCGATAAGTATGAAAACTTGTTTAATATGGGTATATTATACACATTCTGGATTTTGAGATAAAACCGATAAGGTTTGACCCGTTTCGGCTAATTTATGTAAACTAGTTACATAAACCGAACCGAACGCGTAGTAAGCGTAACGGGTAATAATGAGAGTCACTTACGGGTTTCCTAAGTTAATATGCTCCAAATATGTTGTGACATCAGTAAGATATCATTTATTACGCCCGAAATGAATTTAAACACAAACTATGCCCCGTAGGGGTAGTTTGGTCATTTATAAGGTGATAAAAGAGTTTAAGTATTTACCTGAGTTACAGGTCTGATATAATCAGCAAAAATACTTAGTTTACCAAGTTATAATAGTAGGGTAAAGTATATATGTGAAATTTATCAATTATAACCAAACTATGCACCGTAGGGGCATTTTGGTAATTTCACATAAGCCGAAAAGCTCAAAACTGAAGTCTGAGTTTAAGGACTTTTGCTTACTGTTAAAATATTATAATTTGCCTCAAATATCAGTAGGTATCACCCTTTGTATGTTTAAAATAGTTTTTGTACATACTATGCGTTAAAAACGCTTAAAAAGGCGATTAGAAGCCATTTCCGGGTTCGATACATAAATCTGATATTTTTATATTTCCAGAAGGCTTAAAATAATTTATTTATCATATGTGATCAGTAGCAAAAGGTTTGGAGTCGTTTAGATATGTAAAACTCATTTTATGGCCCGTAAGGGCAAAACCGACAACTACCGGATTAAGCCTACGACTATAAGTTATGCTCAGCCTAAAATTAATTAAAAATCTTCAAAAATCCCAAAATAATATATTACATCAGTGGGTAATAATTTTGATACCAAAAAGTAGGTGTAAGTAGGCTATACGCTAATTACGCCGTTTATTAACATAAAGCTTTCAATTTACGCTAATGAGCATAACTTTCAATCTACACCTCAAACTGATGTCAAACTTTGCATACAAGTTTATATATCAGTAATTAAAGTTTCTACTCTTTTACATTTTCAAAAATCACACTTTAAGGTGAAAAGGGCATAATGGTCAACATATGAGCAATTAACGGAATCATGCGTATTAATCGGTTAACTAATGAACCATGGTGTATAATCACAGAGGGTTATACTAGCATGTAACCTGGTCCAAATGAAGCTCTTAGGTATTTCTAAATCATACCAAAACGGGTCAGAACTGAAAGTCAAAGTGAAAGTCAAACTATGCGACTTTCGGTTCTGAACCGGGTCTCTACTGAAAATTGTCGGGTTGAACATGCTTAGACATGTTCTTACATTCATTACCAAGTTATATCAATGATCAAACAGGTTATAAGTGTTCTACATTGCTAATTATGCATAAATTGTAATTTAAACATCCTGTTGACTATTTATTAGTAAGTTTAACCCGACATTTGACCTATTTAGAGTGGGAATCATGGGGGACCCTTTTGAGGGCTTATTACCCACATAATTACCTACTTAAAGGTGCTTTTAATTCGAGATTTGACTGAGCCATCATTAATTAATCTCGAAGTCAAACCGTAATTACGACGGTTTGACTTTTAGCTAAATAACTAAGCTAAACTCAATTAAAGAAGGTTAAGCAAACTTACAAGAGTCCTATGAACGATTTGTGATCACTTGAGAGGGGTCTTGAGCTCCAAGAATGATCAGAAGTGCAAGAGAAGGTGTGATCACAATGGTTGCACATGAATCCTTTATATAGTGATCAAGAACACCATAAAATGTTGACACATAGGTCTATAACTTACCACAACTGATCCACAAGTGTCCCTAGATGTTTAGGGGGTGTTTAGGGGTCAAGAGAAATGTGGAAAATCGGTTAAAGTCGAGCAGAATGCAAAGGCAGACAAGAAACCAATAAATTCGGAGCTGGTAGTCCCTCGCGTGACGCGAAGGACCCCCCCTGGGCTTCGCGTGGAGCGAGGCCTCCTCTGCACAAAATCAGAACTTGTGATTTATTGCGTTTTGATCCTTGGCTCTTCAAACTTCGTTTAGACTTTTGTTTCTTGCATTTTGAACCCTCCAATTTGATTTATAAGGGCTTTAAAACATATACCCACTTTGTTAAGTCCTCAGTTAACTTTATCATCACCCTAAAAGTCCTAACTTTCAACGTTTACGCTTTAACCCTTCGCACACGAATTTGATCATAACTTTCTCATACGATACCGAAACTTTACGAAATTTATATCGTGCATTCTAGTGAGCATAAATACCAGTTACAAAGCTTCGGGTTTGTCAAAAGGTCATTCAGAGGTATAACTTAAACATGTTAACACATTTAACCCCTGTAGTTTGTAATCTCTCACTTTTAGCTTCGCATGATCCATGATTTATTCGTTTGATGTTATAAACATCATGTAGGGTTAATGTACAATATATTTATTCACTGTTGACATTTAGAACTCGTATATTCACATACTTTTCATGATTGTCAACTTTAGTCCTTTCAGAACATTCTTCCACACGTTCAAACACGTGACACGTCTCAGCTTATTATAGGACGTGAATTTTTCGAGGTGTTACATTTTTCCTTGATTGTTTTCAGCGTATACGGGACATATAATACGTACGTATACGAAACATATACAACTTTGTACAGATCGTATACGAGAGGTATAATACGGATCGTATACTAGGGGTATAATACCGATCGTATATGAGAGGTATAATACATGCGTATACGAAACATTTATGAGTTTTGTACATATCGTATACACCTCGTATAATACGTGAACGTTAATCGTATAAATCTTACCGACCTGTGATTGTTATTGTTTACAGACGATATGGCTGAATCATCAACGGCTTGAGCACATAGAGCTCTTTGAGCTCGAGGTCGAGGTCGGGGACACGGACAGGGACAAGGTCAGAAGGAGGAGGTTGTATATGATTTTACGGAGACAGCGCAGTTTGTTTGTTCGATCCCAGAGGTACGGTTGCCCACAGGTTTTTGGGTAGATTACGCGAGATGGAGCTGGATGCGCCTTAAACCATTGATATTGGTTTTTTGATAGAGATTGGATCAACCACCGCAGAGGGAGGCGGGCCAGGAGCGAGGGTGATGGTGAGGGTGAGGGTGACGGGGTGAGGGAGGCAAGGGAGAGGGAGGATGGGGAGGCGGGGTACAGAGGGAATTGATGTTGCGGTCGACAGATCGCAGATGGGTGTAGAGGATGTACAGGTTGATCGCCCGTAGGAGCGACGGAGCATGAGACCATGTGTGATGCTTCCACCATGGGTGGATGAGAGACTGGCTCAGGTCGATTCGGGTGTAGCTGCTGTACGGGTGAACGTATCCCGTATACAGAGCGACGTACAGTGGATGGAAGAGGCGATTCTTGCTATGCATTCTAGCGCGCCCTTACCTCCACGAGCTGGCACTACACCACCACCACCACCAACGCCGTAACTGCTTATTGTATTTTGGTTTTTTTGTTTTACATTTGAAACATTGTAAATATTTATCTTTTGTTGTTTTAGATGTAAAACATTGTCAATATTAACCTTATGTTTACATTTTAACTTTTTTGTTTAATAATTGTTATCGTATTGTTTATCATATACACATCTTTTGCTTATGTGATATATATAAAAAATAATACGGCAAATACTATTGTAACATAGACGTTTCACATAATACAGTGGAATATTATTCAACGTTATTAGTACGTTTAATTACAAAGTTGTAAAAAAATAAGAATAATTATATACGGGTCGTATAACATTTTACGGCCCGTATACAAGTGTTAAAAACATAAAAACGTGATAAAATTTCACAAAAAAAAACACATCAGGTCGTATAACATTATATTGCTCGTATACAATTATATACGGCTCGTATAATGTTATGCGACCTGTATACATGCAAAACAAAAAAAATATTCCATTGCATTTATTTCTGTGCAACAACATTCTATCCGGGCCGTGTAACGTTATACAACCCGTATACAACTAGAGATGTGAAAATAAGAAAATAGGGGTGTAAAAATAGAGAGAACCGTTCTTTTATTTATTTGTATTTTTAATGTTACATTTAAGAACTTTTCCCCAAATATTGATTTGTTTTACACCTGTTCCCCCCATTTCAACACTTTCCCACCCCACTTTTTCCGTTTAAACTTTTTCACCCAATTCAATGAACCGCTTCTTCCGAATATTCTTATTCCCGCTTCTTCTCATTTCCTGATTCATTTCCCCCCTCCCTCTCTCCTATCCCAAAACCATTTCACCTTCGATCACAAACCTCGCCTAAATTGATCTGGGTTCTGCTTCACTTTCCCAAGGAAATTTTCTTCAGGTGACCTAATGATCACCTAATGAGTAATGACCAGGCGCTTTATCAAAATTTTAGAAATAAATTTGTGAATTTTTCTTTTTGAAAGATTTTGAACTTGTCAATTCGCAGGGAATAGTTCAATACCCATTTTCGTTCCAACACCCTCTCATTATGTAAGTCCAACCCAATTCTGGTGTTTTTTTCGTGTTTGAGTTATCATTTTCCATTACATTGAGCGACTTGTTTCTTTTTTTTAAGACTGTTATTTTAAAGATGATTCTTTTCCATGTTAATCGATGTTAGGTTCTGTTTTCAGATCAATAGTTCATCGGCGTGTGGCTGGAGGGTTTCCTCGGTGGGTTGACCCGGCTGAATTTCCAAATTATACATCAGGTATCTAGTTATTACACGTATTATAATAAAACAGGATGAAAAGATTCGATGTTTCAAGAATAAATAACTACATACAATATAACAAATTATGGTATTTTATTAGAAAATGAAATCTGCAATGTATTAATTTATTAGAGTTTAATGGTTATATGAAAATGTCCATACAAATCTTTCTTTCTTTCTTCATATTTTGGATATAAAAGTGTTATTGCCATACTTGTGACGTTGCATATACTAAAAAAGAAGGTGGCTCAAGTAGTTATGGCTAATAAAATAGTCTCAAGTTGTTCTTCTAATGTTTATTATCTGCTTGACGTAATGCTTCCACTAAATTTTCTTATCACCAGTTTTTTAAAACATTATTTGATAATTTATTGTTTTCTATGTAAACCACTGACCCACTTATGAGTAAATTGTTAATTTTGCAGGTTTTGATACGCAACTACTGCATTGACACTACAACGTTTCCCTCCATATATTAGGACTTAAATGCCACTATTGCAGATCTAACAATAGGCCGTCCATTGCCTTTTCAGTTCTATTACAAGTATTTGGGCAAAAGCGACTTGCCAATAATGTTCTACATGTAAATGCAAATTCAGACATCGTTGTAGCAATATATGTAAATACATTCCTGAATGTTGATTCTGGTTCATGCTAATATTTCTATTTTGTGAAATTCTCATTACAACTTAAAAGCAATGATATGCTTGTATTGTAGAATCTTTTGGCTTTGGTTGTCACATATAGTTCTAAATGTTTGCTACAGTTTTGTGAAATAATAAGATTATTTGATTTTAGATTATAAACAATGAAAAATTAGAGTAGCGGTTGCAAACCCAATCGCAAGTTTAAAGTTAAACTTGGTTACTAAACCAGACGCAAATTTGGTTATAAATTTGTTCGGTCGTAGTTTTGGTTGCTATGAGTTCAGTCGCAAAAAGGTTCGGTCGCGATTGTAGTTGGTAACCCTTCGGTTGCAAAATCCGTCACAAAGAAGTTCGGTCACAATCTCAGTCACTAATAGTTCAGTCACAAAATCGGTGGCAAAAAAATTTGGTCACAAATTTGGTCCCTAATATTGCGATGGTAATTTCGGTTGCAAGATTGGTCGCAAGAATACTTCGGTCGCAAAAATGGTTGCAAAAATAATTACCGACCAAAGTAGAACCGACCACCAAAATTGGTCGCAAAGCGGTCGCTATGAGGCATTTGCGACTGAATTGCAACCGTATTGATGGTCGCAAATGGTCATTTCTGTAGTAGTGCATGTATCCTATCAAAGATAAAATACACGATTCAAACCCTCTAACACTGGATGACATCGTTTATTGTAGACACAACTTGAAAACCTTCAATGCCCGCCAGATCCATTCTCAATTTCCTGAAATACATGTAGTTTAAAAACATCAACAAAAGTTGAGCGAGTTCATGTGTTTTGTATGTGAGCTCGTAATAAACTTTGTAACCATAGTATGTATGTATTTGTAAACCGGTATGAAAGCGTCTATGAACAGATCAATTAATGATTTGCAAGGTCATTAATATGTGTGCAACGGCGTAGGAAGGCTCAAACCTAGCAGATTTTGTACCGGGCTTCCGGCTGGAAGACATAGTCACCACCTTCGGCTACTTCCGGCCCAGGGGTGGGGCTCGCAACACCCAAATAGATCTATCACTCATGTCCCTCGGTCCTTATACGAGGATTAATGGTCTTAAGTATGCGCCTACCCATTCACATGATCTAATAGTTCATTCCTTAGCTAACCATACCATTTATAATCGTTTGTAAACATTTGTAACATGCATTTCACCCCCGAATTTATAAAACTGAAAACAGTTAAAAGAAAAGGGGGACATGAACTCACAATCTTGCGTTCAGCAAGCAGGCGTAACTCAAAGCTTCTCCTCATTCGCACGACTACCTACACACGTGCTATGGTTTATTAGACGGATGGGTCGTGCCTTGACTTTTAGGTGCTGTTTGTTTTTTCTGCAAGAAAAGGTCTGCAGTCTGCGGACCACATCTGCAGGCATCTGTAGGAGAAGAGGTGGAACAAATGTCTGCAGTCTGCAAGGAGAAGAGGGTTTGTTTTTTTATATCTATAAAAACCTCTTCTCACACATAACACACACAAACACAAACACAAACACACACACAGACACCTCTGACTCTCTCTCTGCCTTCCTCTACCACCACAACCAACAACCACCGTCCACCTGCCACCACCACTTCAGCCACCACCCACCCCGTCGCAACCACCACCACCACCTAACACTCACCACCACCATCTTCTCTCTGCCTCCCCCACCCACCCCGTCGCAACCACCAAGCACCACCGCCACCGCGAAGCCAAGCACCACCACTTCAGCCAAAAAATAACCACCTCCACCGAAACCCTAATTTCACCATCTTCGATTTGGGGGTTTCTGAAGAGAGAGAGAGAGTTTCTGAAGAGAGAGAGAGAGATCGATTTGGGGGTTTCTCTGGTCGGTTCTTGTTTCTCAACCACCACCGCACATCTCTTGTTTCGATTTGATGCTTTGTGAAGATGGAGGTGGTGATTGTCGGAGGTGGAGGTGATGGGTGTCGGAGGTGTGGTGGTGTCGGAGGTGGAGGTGGAGGTGATGGGTGTCGGAGGTGGAGGTGATGGGTGTCGGAGGTGTGGTGGTGGAGGTGGAGGTGGAGGTGGTGGCGGAGATGTGGGGGTGGAGGTGGTGGCGGAGATGTGGTGGAGGTGATGCAGAGATGTGGGGGTAGAGAGAAGAGTCTGAGAAGAGGTTTGCAGACATAAGAATATGTCTGTGTGGGGAAGAGGTGGGGAAGACCTTTTTGGTGAGAAGTGCTTCCGGAAAACAAACAAGCTGCAGACTTGTAACGTCTGCGCGCGTCTGCGCGACGCAGACATAAGTGGCCAGAAGTGCTTCTGGCCAAAAAACAAACACCACCTTAGTCTTATTTGTTATGACTTAGTATCTTTGAGTTACGTTTCTTGGTGTCATAATTATTATTCGAAAGTATATAATTATTTGTTAAAATACTAATATTTTAACTTAAATTATATTTATTAATTATTGGAATATTTGTTAAAATAATATATCTTAACTTATTTGGTTTGTAACTCTTCCAAGAATATTATCCCAAGGATGGGTATACTTATACATGTATTCTTAAACTTGTTTATTTTTGTCAAGTATTGGTGGCGTATTCCGGTGTGTATTTATACGTACGAGAATACGTATTTTTATTGTATTTATTAAGTATTCTTATACTTAATTTTCTTATTTATACTTTCCGGAATATTATTTTTAACTAATAAATATCACCAATTTACATTCTTAAAAAAATATATATATATATTTTAAGAAAACTCTTATAGAATATTATTTATAATTCTTCCTTGGCAAAAATATTTATATTTTCATATAACCCTCAAAAACAATATATTTTCAAGATTAACTTAGAAAATATTTATAAATCCATTTTTCACCACAAAAATAATATATTCTATATTTATTTAAGAAAATATATCTTTTCTCCAAAAATATTATATCTTCTTAATAGTTCAAGAAAATTATATATATCTTTTCTTTATTAAAAAATAATGTATTTTCTATTTGACAAAAATATGATATATTTTTGTAACACTTGTAAAAATTATAATTTCCGTTTCTTTGGTGTAACGACTCACACAAAAATGTCCTAAAACGCTAAGCAAGTGAAAACCCGGACCCATGAAACCCTAATGTACATGAAAAACCAAGAAAACAAGATTTCCAGACTTCACGCGGGCCGCGTAAAATATAAACTTCAGCTTACACGGGCCGTGTCAACTTAAAAGAAAAGATATAGGCTTTTAACTTCATACGAGCCGCGTAAAACGTAAGCTTCAGCTTACGCGGGCCACGTCAAACTTAAGTTGACCGGATAAGCTTTCCAGGCCAAGTGCCGCACACGTGGCGACCCTACTCGTGACACACCAACCCTAGCGGGCTCTCGCGGGCCGCGTAAGAATCAGGTGTGGGTTTACGCGGGCCGCGTAAAACCCAAAAGTTTGGTATAAATTGCTGGTGCATGAGCAGTTCATCTGTGTTCGAAATTTCAATCAAAAAACGAAAGAAACTGCTCAAATCCGAATTTCTAAGTAGGGAAACGCTGCTACGAATCCAGGGTATTAACTCAATCACTGCTACGTTTCAATTCTTTTCTTTCCTTCAGCTTATATTATAGTAAATAGTAGCTCGGGATTATACCTTCTAAATCCCGAAACTCTGCCCGTATTAGGGTAATAACTCTAATCACTGGTACGATACTTTATCCGATCGATTAAAACCGATCCAATGGATGTTTAAGTGCTGCCAATATTTGGCTATACTTTGTCATTCGTTGTGAGGGTTTCTATCTCGTGATTATCGTTAAAGTTGAATTAAGTTAATACACTAATACGAGTTCCATTGTATCTAGAAATTAGAACTCGTAATCAGGGAGCTGCTAGAATACTTAGCAACTAAGTAAACTTACTAGTTCAGTAAAAACTTAGCAGCTAAGAAACCTTGATAGATAAGTTAAACTTAAAGTAAGATTAATTAATCAGTTAAGTATGATTAATTAAGTTAAGTATGATTAATTAATCAGTTAAGCAAGATTAATTAAGTTAAGCAAGATTAATTAAGCTAAGCAAGATTAATTAAGCTAAGCAAGATTAATTAAGTTAAGTAAGATTAATTAAGTAAATTAAACACCTAGATAGATATACATGAAAATAAATATATATGAAATAGATAATATCAAAGGAAGGTGCTAGGAAGGTGTAAGAAGATATATATATGGGTAGGAAGCTTCATAGAAAATGTATAGGTAACTTCCTAGAAAAGCTATAGGAAACTTCCTAGAAATTTCATACTTCTTACCTATAAATAGGAGCCTAGGATTTCATTCTTCCTTGCTCATTTCTTTTCTTCTTCTCTCTATACGTTGGTGTTCTAACCAATAATCACCGATGCGATATTATGTCCGATCGATTCAGGAACCAAGTAACGGATGCCAAAGTGCTGTACTTTGTGAATTTCGTTAAACGGATACCAAAGTGCTATACTTTGTGAATTTCGTTAAACGGATGCCAAAGTGCTATACTTTGTGAATTTCGTTAAACGGATGCCAAAGTGCTATACTTTGTGAATTTCGTTAAGGTTCGAATCTCGTGACCATCGTTAGGTTTGATTTGGTTTAACACTAATACGTATTCCATTCTGTTAAACTAAATGTTTAACTACTCGAAACTCTACACCATACTCTTAAAATGGATGCTTAATTATCAGAATGAGTAGAATCAAGAAGCTTATTAAATCAATACTGCATGCTTATAAGGTGAGTCATTCTCTTTAATCAAAAGTATTTTACAATACTCCAATCATTTTTCAAAAGTTATAATTACAGGGATTAAGTCGTGGTTATCTTGAATCACTGGCTAGTTGGGTATTGTGCACATTACTAATTTCTCACGGTTAGGCTAATAAATCCTAACAGTGATAATCATCACTACTTGGGTGAAAGGACCCAATAGTGGTATGACCATCGTCACCAGGAGGTGACACGGCGCCAAATAAAAATAAGATAGAAGCCATTGTAATCGCTCTTATGCTGTAATTCATAACTCAGGTGTCATTTTATAAAACCTGAATGAACTCACCAGTATTTCCTGCTGACCAAATGTTTTTAAAACGCGTTTAAGGTAATTACAGTAGATCGGAATAAGAGTTGGATACGGCACCAAAAGGCTTACAGAAGTGGCTTGATTTATCAATTAAAGTAAATTAAGAAAAGTTGTTTTATGTATTCGGGTTTATCTCATATTAAAGCTACCTTTCAAAACATGGTTTTATCCCATCTATTTAATAAATAAAAATCCGGTGTTTTCTAAACTCTGATAATTTTTCCTAACTCACGGTCCTGATGAGATTTCCGCTGCACTACTTTTCTAAATAACCACCGGTACCACTGAACTGGTTCTCGGCTGCCGATTTCGTCCAGGGTGGGGTCGGGGGTCGTGACATTTGGTTTCCAAAAATACCATTTAACTTATTTGTCCAGATATATATATATATATATATATAGAGAGAGAGAGAGAGATAGGAAGGTTAACGTACATTACGGCTTAACGTACATCACGTACGACAGGTAATTACTCGCGTTCATTTTAAAATCACGCACATTATAATTCAAAAATCCAAAATCACGCATGTTGAAACACAATAATCACGCATATTGAAAACATTAATCACGCATGTTGTCACACCCCAACCGATGGCGGAAACATCGGGGCATGGTACTTAGCGAAACAGATTGTCCAGAAGTTTCCATAACAATTTTCATTACCAATTAATTTAAAGTAACATGTCCCATACCATGTCTCAAAAGATAATACAATTATTATAGACAATATGTAGGCAAATAGTTCTGCTCCGACAACTCAGATTTCATTTGTACAGACAACTATTTGGTGGCCTCTAAGACCTTATTCTAGCCTCGATTTCCTAGCAGATAAGCATCCTAAGCACCTGTCACATACGTTAAAATAAAAGTCAATACACATAGTGTAAAGGCGAGCATACAAGTTTGATAATAGCATATAGAGTTCGAAAGCGTTACGCATAACCAGCACGTACACAGAGTGAAATGAGGCATGTTAGTTATCGACATGAACCTATCGATACCAATGACTGCGGGTTGACTGCCCAAGGCAGTTCGTAATACATGATCACCATTGTAATCCATGCAAATAATTGTCCTTAACAACCACCGAGTGAACGGGTGCTGAGTCCAAACTAATAGTACTATCGTTGCTAAGGCAGGTAGACAGCATTCCATGTGTAAACATAACAAACAAGCATTCATTAAGTCACGTATAACATGCGGTAACGGTTAGCGTATAAAGTATTGCGTAGTGTGTTCGATTGTGATTTTGTATAGGTAACGTATGTAACACCCAAAAGTGCGTAAAGCAAAAAGGGATCGAGTATACTCACCGAGATGAGGATTGAAGGGAGCGTTAGAGAGTAGGGTTAGCCTGATCAGAACGATAGCATAACGATAAGTGACGTGCAAAACGATGCAAAGTACATGTGGCTCGGTCAGCAGTTCGGTCGGAAGGTAATCCGTTCGGACAGCTAGTCGTGCGGAAGACAATCCGCTCGGATGGTTATCCGGTCGGATGACTATTCGAGTGGATTGTTTCTTCCTTTGAGAAGGATGTGTTTGTGTATGATGGCTTGACCTTTGAAGTTTTCATTGTAGCATTTTGAAAACATTGAAGTATCTCTACCTTTCGGGTCGGTCGGTCGGACGGTCGTCCGGTCAGACGGCGACTCGAGTGGCGAGGTTACTTAGTAAGAACAAATCCACAGCAGGGCGGTCACTCGGTCGGATGTCCATCCGAGCGGGTGGCAACTCTGTTGTTGAATATGTTGAGAATTGTTTAAGTGTTAAAGTCCAAATGTCTCATGATTCGGGTGGCTATCCGATCGGATGGTAGTCCGGTCGGACAACAACTCGTTCAACAACCAGACTTCAATCGTTGGCAATCTAGTTAAGTGTGGGACCCAAGGTGCAAGCCGTTCGGACAGCCGGTCGCTCGGATGGCTGTCCGTTCGGACAGCAGTCCGGTCGGACAGCACTCCGTCCTGGTTGTTCCGTTCGTCTTTCACTTGGCCGTTTTGATTGTTTGTAGTTTTATCGAGACGTTTTGACAACGTGTTAATCCACAGAACCCCATCTTGACCCAAGTGACCCGATCAAACATGAATCACCCTAGTTTGACCAGTTAACCGGTTCAAGACGGTTGTTCTTGGTTAACCCGAAATCGGTGGTCTCGTGAGTAGAATCCAGATCTTGAGCTTGCACAACACTGAGTATGAGTAGAAGACTAGATCACAGTATGATCCTATCGGTTTTGAGTGCATTGAGTGTAAAAGAGTTGAAAGAAAGTTAGAAACCATCTTTCAATCCTTTTTCACCATGAATGTGTTTAGATCTATGCAAGATCTTTGTTTACTTGTGTGGAAATCGGTTAGATCTAACTTGTTCTTGGTGGATTGAAGCCAAAACATGAAGTTCATAAGAACACCATGATGACGTCATCCTAGGACACCTCAAATCTAGTGATTTCACGGTTAAAAGTTAAGATTCAAAAGATAGAAAGGTGTAGGGGTGCGTGTAGATTAAGGAAGTACAAGATTTAGGACGAGATCTTACCGTAATTGGGAGAAATCGAAGAAAAAGCGAGGAACACGAGTTGTTCGGACGTCAGTTGCCAAAAGTGGTAACTATGAGAGTGACATGGGGTATTTATAGGATTCCCAAAATGGAAAGGATTGGTCGGTCGGATGGCATCTCACTCGGCTGACGGCCCAGTCGGATGGCACCTCGACCGGATGGCAGCCCGGTCGGATGGCAATCCGGTCGGCTGGCATCTGGTTCGAGTGTTCGGTGCGACGATTTTTGGTATTTCGATTTCGTTTGCGAGCGATGCGAATGCGATAGAGTTTCCTATTCAAATTACTTTTAATCCCAACTATTCATATCTCGCGCTATCTCTTCTCCACTAATTATCATAGTTCGATTTCGATTGTGATTGAGTTTGATTGCGTTTGAGTTTCATTTGCGTTTCGATTGATTACCACAACATAACATAAATAATCATGCACAAGTAACACATAAGGCACACACACACACGTATAACAATAACCAAAATGCGTAATTCGAGTTGCGAGTGCGATAGCGATTAAGCGATTAAACATGCGATAAATAACGATTAATATGCGATTATTAATAGATACTCCACATAATACAGCTAAAGCGAAAATAAAATAGACTAATTACAAGTCAAAGAAGTCAAAACAGGAATTGAGCAAGGAGAGACAGATTGCAATTAGCAATCTTTTCTTCCTTTGTCTTCAATCTTGACTTTGACTTTCGAAAACACGGGGTGTTACAACCTCCCCTAGTTGAGGGAATTTCATCCCGAAATTAGGCCGAAGCCGTAACAAACAACTGCGGGTACTTCGCCTTCATGTCGCTTTCGAGTTCCCAAATGAACTCTTCGTTTGCCTTCCCATCGGACTTTCACAATAGGAATGCGCGAACGTCTGAGCTGCTTGGTTTGGCGATCCATTATTTCGACAGGCTTCTTCACGAAGTGTAGTGTTTCGTTTACTTGAAGGTCATCGAGAGGTACAATTAAATCATGCTCAGCCAGGCACTTTCGGAGGTTTGATACGTGGAAAGTCGGGTGGACGTTACTAAGTTCATCCGGTAGTTCGAGTCTGTAGGCGACTTTTTCGATCCTTTCCAGAATCTTAAAAGGTCCAACATATCGAGGCGCTAGTTTCCCTTTCTTTCCGAATCTGACCACACCCTTCCAAGGTGATACCTTTAGGAGTACGTAGTCGCCAACGTCAAATTCAAGGGGCTTGCGTCGTCTATCGGCGTAACTTTTCTGTCGACTTCGAGCCTTCAACAAGTTGTCTCGAAATTGGAGGACTTTGTCGGTCGTTTCTTGCAATAGCTCGGGACCAGTTAGTTACGAGTGACCGATCTCGTGCCACACAATAGGCGATCGACATTTTCTTCCATATAAGGCCTCGAATGGTGCCATCTGAATGCTGGAATAATAACTGTTGTTATACGAGAATTCAACCAATGGAAGGTATTTATCCCAATTACCACCGAAATCTATGACACACGAAAGGAGCATGTCTTCAAGAGTACGGATCGTTCTCTCAGTTTGACCTTCGGTTTGAGGGTGGAATGCGGTACTTAAGTTAAGCGTAGTACCGAGAGCCGCTTGAAACGTTTCCCACATTCGTGAGGTAAACCGAGCATCACATCAGAGATGATGTCGCGAGGCGTCCCATGATTACAAATGATCTCATTGGTGTAGATTCGGGCTAATCGCTCTACCTTGTAGTCTTCCCGTATTGGCAAAAAGTGAGCTGATTTGGTCAAACGGTCAACAACAACCCAGATGCTGTCGTGACCTGATGACGTGTGCGGAAGCTTTGTTATAAAGTCCATAGCTATACTCTCCCACTTCCACATAGGGATAGGCGGCTGTTCGAGTAAGCCAGAGGGTCTTTGGTGTTCAGCCTTGACTCTGGCACAGGTCAGGCATTTTCCAACGTAGAGGGCAATATCCCTTTTCATGCCAGGCCACCAGTACTTGTAGCGAAGATCCTGGTACATTTTGTCGGCACCTGGATGAATAGAATACCGGGATTTTTGGGCTTCGTCCATCAAAATCTATCGCAAATCGGTCCGTTTAGGGATCCAGATTCGGTCTAAAAAGTGGAATATCCCATTCGACTTATTCACAAGTTGGGCTCCATCGTGGTAGATTTTTTCCTTCTTCAGAGTGCGTTCATTAAAACATGCATGCTGAGCTTCGCGGATGAGAGTCTCGAGATCGTATTGGGCTTGGATGTTACGAGGGCTAAGCAAATAACTCCGTCTGCTGAGAGCGTCGGCAACTACATTTGCTTTGCCGGGGTGATAGCGAATCTCACAGTCGTAATCGTTAAGAAGTTCTACCCATCGGGGTTGACGCATATTAAGTTCTTTATGATCAAAGATATGTTGTAGGCTCCTATGATCGGTGAAGATCGTACACTTTGCACCATACAGGTAGTGTCGCCAAATCTTTAACGCAAAAACAACTGCGCCTAGCTCGAGATCATGGGTTGTATAGTTCTTCTCGTGGATTTTGAGCTGACGAGACGCGTAAGCTATAACCTTGTCTCGCTGCATAAGAACACAACCAAGACCAAGGTTGGAAGCATCACAATAGATAATGAAGTCGTCGTTTCCATCGGGCAATGTGAGAACAAGAGCATTGCAAAGCATGTGCTTGAGGGTTTGAAAGGCAGACTCTTGTTCAGTTCCCCAAACAAAAGGCTTGTCTTTATGCGTGAGAGCGGTAAGCGATACAGCGATCCTTGAGAATCCTTCGATAAATCGACGATAATAGCTCGCTAGTCCGAGAAAAGAACGGACTTCAGACGGGTTCTTAGGCGTAATCCAACTCTTAACTGCTTCTATCTTCGCGGGATCGACGTGAATACCTTGACTATTAACAATGTGACCCAGAAATTGAACCTCCTCTAGCCAGAATTCGCACTTGGAGAATTTGGCATAGAGTTGATTCCCCTGGAGTATCTCGAGAACCAAACGTAGATGTTGCGCGTGTTCGGCTTTCGACTTGGAATAGATCAAGACATCGTCAATGAACACGATGACGAAACGGTCGAGATATGGTTTACACACGCGATTCATCATATCCATGAAAACCGCAGGTGCATTGGTTAACCCAAAGGGCATAACAACGAATTCGTAGTGGTCGTATCGAGTGCGAAACGCGGTTTTGGGTATATCTTTCTCCTGAATGCGTAGTTAGTGATAGCCTGAGCGTAGATCGATCTTCGAGAAACACGTAGCACCTTGTAGCTGATCAAACAAATCGTCAATGCGAGGCAGGGGATAGCGGTTCTTAATAGTCAGCTTATTCAACTCCCGATACTCAATGCACATCCTGAACGACCCATCCTTCTTTATGACGAAAAGGACTGGCGCGCCCCAAGGAGAGGTGCTCGGGCGAATGAAGCCTTTCTCAAGTAATTCCTGGAGTTGGTTCGAGAGTTCGCGCATTTCAGACGGCGCGAGTCAGTAGGGAGATTTGGCAATAGGGTTGGCTCCAGGAACGAGGTCGATACGAAAGTCGATATCACGACTTGGCGGTAGTCCGGGAAGATCCTCAGGAAAGACGTTAGGAAATTCTCGGACCACTGGAACATCGTTTACACCCGGTCTTCCTTTCTTTTCCTTCTCCGCTACTACAATGTTAGCTAAGAAAGCTCTGTATTCCTTGCGGAGATACTTGCTAGCTTGGACACATGACATGAGCTTGAGACCTTTCGAAGCAGTTTCGCCATAAACACACAATAGATCACCATTCGTGATCGAGAATCGAATCATCTTATCGAAGCACACAACTTCAGCATGGTTTTCGCGAAGAAAGTCCATGCCTACTATGACGTCAAAACTTTCGAGTTGCATCGGAATGAGGTCGATTGGAAAGATGTGACTGTTGAGTTCAAGAGTACAATCACGAAGAACAGAATTGACGGCGACAGTTCTTCCAGTGGCGACTTCAACATCGAACGTCGAGGGGATATGGGGGCGTTTACGACTAAGGAGCTTCTCGAATTCGAACGACACAAAGCAATTATCGGCTCCAGTATCAAACAAACATGAAGCATAAATACCATTCACAAGGAACGTACCATTGACCACGTTGTTGTCAGTCTGGGCTTGGCGCACATTGATGTTGAAAGTTCTGGCACGTGCGGCTTGTTGCTGCTGCTGAGGCTGTTGCTGTTAGTGCTGCTGCTGTTGCTGTGGCTCTTGTTTCACAACCCTGTTCGGGCACATGTTCGCAAAGTGGTTGGGATCACCACATGCGAAGCAGACTCGGGCGTTGACCGCGGGTGCCTGAGCCGTTTGTTGGCCTTATGGGGCTGGGAGCAGAGCTTGATGAGCAGTGGCTTGAGCTGGGGCTTGACGGGGACCAGTACGGCAGTTAGCAGTGAAGTGGCCGTACATGTTGCACGACAGGCAAGACCCACCGGGTGGTGATAAGAACATGTTGGGCAAGCCGGGTGGGGGCCTGTGTATGCACGCTTTGCTGGTGGTGCATAAGTAACTGGTGCTGGTCGGTGGTGATGCTGCTGCTGGGCCGGTACGGCCTGGAGAGGAGCAGCAGTGGTGGTGACAACAAAGTTCTTGTTGCTGGAGCTGCTGTTGTTGTTGTTCTTCTTCTTTCGGCGTGAGGACTTTGATGATTGAGCGGTGGCGGTGTCGGCAGTTGGTGCGGTGGTGACTTGGTGCAGACTCTTCGAAACTTTATCCCAAACACCAGCTTTTACCCGCTTGTCGTTGATTTCAGCGGCAAGCAAGTAAGTTTCTTCAATCGTTGTGGTCTTTGCGGCATGCACAAAATCCGCAACACAGTCGGGTAGAGCTCGAATGTACTTCTTGATTGCCATGTCAGACGTCTTCACTTGATCGGGACAGATGATGCTGAGCTGCTTGAAGCGAACAGTTAGGGCAGCGTTGTCACCTTCCTTCTGCTTAATGTTCCAGAATTCGTCCTCTAGCTTTTGGTGTTCGTGGGGAGGGCAGAACTCATCCATCATGATGGCCTTCAACTCTTCCCATGTCAGCTCATAAGCAGCATCATTCCCGCGTTTGTTTCTCTCGCCGTCCACCAGTCTAATGCGCGGGACTGGAAGACGCCGGTAGCGTTTAGGGTACGGAGATTTTCAGGACATCCGCTCTGGCGGAGAGTGACTTCGATGGAATCGAACCGTTGGAACATAGCTGTTGGGCCATCTTCTCCAGTGAATTCCTTCGGACCGCATGCCTTGAACTGCTTGAAGCTGAAAGCAGTCTTGGTAGCAACTTTAAGAGCTTCAGTTCTAGACTCCTCAGACGATTTACTGACGTTCTCATAAATCTCACTCACGATCTGAGGCACGACCTTGGCCACTTGTTTTGCGAGGATGGCGGCAAGGCGTTTGTCCCTCTGTTCTTGACGAGAGAGTCGTGGGTGACGGGATGATGGTCCTGTTGACATTGTCTGCAACAGACATCGTCATAGGTCTCAGACACATCGTAATCGAATCTCACCTCACACGTCTATACTTACTAAAGCTTAGGAACACGCAATGTAACATGTATCTCATAAACACATAAGCACATAATCACAGATTCACATAACACAGAGGCACATAAGCACATAGAGCAGAGAATCCACAAAAGCACATAATCATGTAATCACAAGATGCAGTCAGAATACAGAAACCTATCATTCACAGTTCACGAGTGTTCGAATATAGCGATTGCGTTTAGTATATCGAGTCGTGTAGTGTAAGCGTATATCATAGCATAAGGTCGTCCATAGTTTAGCGATTTGTTGGCGTTTTAAGATAGGAATGCAGTGCGAGTCGTGCGTGTCGATCGATGTGGAAGCAAAATCGAATAAATCTCCAAAATTTAAACACATAAACAGGTAAACACACATACAAGCACATAAAATCGACGAATCATCAGAGTCAGAAGTTGCGGGCTCAGAATCGAAACACATAAAAATCGAGAAATAGATCGTTTGCGGCTATTAGACTTTGACTACCCAAAGTGATTCGACTATTCACAAGGACTTGTTGTGCACATTTTGACCTTCAGGACTGTGCCTCTGCCTCGATTCCTGGGCGTTTGGCACACATTCCGTTAGTCATATCGTGACTTCAGGTCGTTGGAGTCAGTCGAGACTTTGGTGAGAGTTTTGCAAAAGGGCGGAACAAGTCGTCAAGGTTAGGGTTTCACCCCTGGCTTAACAACTTCGTCCCTGTTTTGATAAAATAAGAGAGAATTATGCGTCAAAGTATGGATTTCACTCCTGGTTCAACGCAAATTCTCGTGTTTATAGATAAAAATATGGGTTGATCAAGCAATTCAGTCGAGAGTTTGCGGTTTTCACACCTAATCTCGACTTAATCGCTTATTTATGATCTGAAAATTCGAGTGCGGTGATAGTGCAGCATAGGCGAGAATAGCTCATACATAATCCCTAACGGATATGCACAAGTCGGTCTGTTGGTTCCTAACTATAGACTAGGTATCTAAGACATCGACCTGGACTAGGTCGAGTCTTTCCTAATTCCCTATAGTTATGGCTCTGATACCAATATGTCACACCCCAACCGATGGCGGAAACATCGGGGCATGGCACTGAGCGAAACAGATTGTCCAGAAGTTTCCATAACAATTTTTATTACCAATTAATTTAAAGTAACATGTCCCATACCATGTCTCAAAAGATAATACAATTATTACAGACAAAATCTAGGCAAATAGTTTTGTTCCGACAACTCAGATTTCATTTGTACCGACAACTATTTGTTGGCCTCTAAGACCTTATTCTAGCCTCGATTTCCTAGCAGATAAGCATCCTAAGCACCTGTCACATACGTTAAAATAAAAGTCAATACACATAGTGTAAAGGTGAGCATACAAGTTTGATAATAGCATATAGAGTTCGAAAGCGTTACGCATAACCAGCACGTACACAGAGTGAAATGAGGCATGTTAGTTATCGACATGAACCTATCGATACCAATGACTGCGGGTTGACTGCCCAAGGTAGTTCGTAATACATGATCACCACTGTAATCCATGCAAATAATTGTCCTTAACAACCCCCGAGTGAACGGGTGCTGAGTCCAAACTAATAGTACTATTGTTGCTAAGGCAGGTAGACAGCATTCCATGTGTAAACATAACAAACAAGCATTCATTAAGTCACGTATAACATGCGGTAACGGTTAGCGTATAAAGTATTGCGTAGTGTATTCGATTGTGATTTTGTATAGGTAACGTATGTAACACCCAAAAGTGCGTAAAGCAAAAAGGGATCGAGTATACTCACAGCGATGATGGATTGAAGGGAGCGCTAGAGAGTAGGGTTAGCCTGATCAGAACGATAGCATAACGATAAGTGACGCGTAAAACGATGCAAAGTACATGTGGCTCGGTCAGCAGTTCGGTCAGATGGTAATCCGTTCGGACAGCTAGTCGTGCGGATGACAATCCGCTCGAATGGTTATCCAGTCAGACGGCAGTCCGGTCGGATGACTATTCGAGTGGATTGTTTCTTCCTTTGAGAAGGATGTGTTTGTGTATGATGGCTTGACCTTTGAAGTTTTCGTTGTAGCATTTTGAAAACATTGAAGTATCTCTACCTTTCAGGTCGGTCGGTCGGACGGTCGTCCGGTCGGACGGCGACTCGAGTGGCGAGGTTACTTAGTGAGAACAAATCCACAGCAGGGCGGTCACTCGGTCGGATGTCCATCCGAGCGGGTGGCAACTCTGTTGTTGAATATGTTGAGAATTGTTTAAGTGTTAAAGTCCAAATGTCTCATGATTTGGGTGGCTATCCGATCGGTGTAGTCCGGTCGGACAACAACTCGTTCAACAACCAGACTTCAATCGTTGGCAATCTAGTTAAGTGTGGGACCCAAGGTGCAAGCTATTCAGACAGCCGGTCGCTCGGATGGCTGTCCGTTCGGACAGCAGTCCGGTCGGACAGCACTCCGTCCTGGTCGTTCCGTTCGTCTTTCACTTGGCCGTTTTGATTGTTTGTAGTTTTATCGAGACGTTTTGACAACGTGTTAATCCACAGAACCCCATCTTGACCCAAGTGACCCGATCAAACAGGAATCACCCTAGTTCGACCAGTTAACCGGTTCAAGACGGTTGTTCTTGGTTAACCCGAAGTCGGTGGTCTCGTGAGTAGAATCCAGATCTTGAGCTTGCACAACACTGAGTATGAGTAGAAGACTAGATCACTGTCTGATCCTATCGGTTTTGAGTGCATTGAGTGTAAAAGAGTTGAAAGAAAGTTAGAAACCATATTTCAATCCTTTTTCACCATGAATGTGTTTAGATCGATGCAAGATCTTTGTTTACTTGTGTGGAAATCGGTTAGATCTAAGTTGTTCTTGGTGGATTGAAGCCAAAACATGAAGTTCATAAGAACACCATGATGACGTCATCCTAGGGCACCTTAAATCTAGTGATTTCACGGTTAAAAGTTAAGATTCAAAAGATAGAAAGGTGTAGGAGTGCGTGTAGATTAAGGAAGTACAAGATTTAGGATGAGATCTTACCGGAATTGGGAGAAATCGAAAAAAAAGCGAGGAACACGAGCTGTTCGGACGTCAGTTGCCAAAAGTGGTAACTATGAGAGTGACATGGGGTATTTATAGGATTCCCAAAATGGAAAGGATTGGTCAGTCGGATGGCATCTAACTCGGGTGACGGCCCGGTCAGATGGCACCTCGACCGGATGGCAGCCCGGTCGGATGGCAATCCGGTCGGCTGGCATCTGGTTCGAGTGTTCGGTGCGACGATTTTTGGTATTTCGATTTCGTTTGCGAGCGATGCGAATGCGATAGAGTTTCCTATTCAAATTACTTTTAATCCCAACTATTCATATCTCGCGCTATCTCTTCTCCATTAATTATCATAGTTCGGTTTCGATTGCGATTGAGTTCGATTGCGTTTGAGTTTCGTTTGCGTTTCGATTGATTACCACAACATAACATAAATAATCATGCACAAGTAACACATAAGGCACACACACGTATAACAATAACCAAAATGCGTAATTCGAGTTGCGAGTCAAAGAAGTCAAAACAGGAATTGAGCAAGGAGAGACAGATCGCAATTAGCAATCTTTTCTTCCTTTGTCTTCAATCTTGACTTTGACTTTCGAAAACACGGGGTGTTACACATATTATAGAACAAATCACGCACGTTGTTGTACGTGAAGTACGTTAAGCCGTAATGTACGATATACTTTTTCTATATATATATATATATATATATATATGAACTCAATTTCCGGAATATTTATGTAGTTCATATTCCTTGTTCGGTTTGTCCAATTTTTTGGTATAAATTATAGATTTGTTTTCTTGGAGTCTCGGTAATATTTTGTATTATAATTAGGAATATGTCACAGAATAGTAACCAAGTTTCAAAAGTGTTCTAATTAGGTCACTCGTATCGTTTTTCTCCCAATTAGATAACTTAACATTCAAATCGAGTCATGTCCTTTTTTCTATGTGTCAAGAAAAAAATGAAGAATAAGATGTTGGGGCCGGATAATTTTAATATATGAAATTATATTTAATAAAAATAAAAACACTTGAATTACATTAAAAATTAAAAAAACAAGTTACAATTCACGTCATCACTCAAAGTTAGCATCAAATAAAAGGGAAAAAAGAAATAAAAATCCACATCACCATGGTTACTTATGAAATGGATGAAAAAACCCTTAATTTTAATGAAAAATGAATGTTGAGTGATCTGATTGGAACACTTTTAAAACTTGAGTGACCTAACTGGAACACCTTTAAAACTTGGTTACTATTCTACAAAGTTACCCCTTATAATTATTGGTATTTTGGTAATTTATATTATTTCAAGTCCTAAAATAATAAAACTAATACACATAATATACAAGTAATCACACAAATTGTGAAATCTAAATATATATTTTCCTATATACATATTTAGTCACTTTTATTTATCAAAAACAACCTCCAACATTTATAATTTTTGTAACAAAATTTATGGCAAATTTTATAGGAAAAATCATGATTAAAATTTACTTATAAACACTTGTTTAAAAAATATTTTTCTAAGTGTTTAAATTATAGAAAATTTGTGTCATAGTTTCCTTTTAAAAATAGAGGTTTCAATGCTTTCAAAGCATATCATTTTCTTTTTAAATCATCACAAATCAACCACAATTCATTCAATACTTACCAAGTGCCAAAATCATGCATTTTACATTACAACATGAACTTGAAATTTTGTAAAAATTTATAGTAACTTAGTATGTTGTTAAGTAAGCTTAGTTACCCTTTAAAGTGTGGTTATTTATTTATAAATCACATTCTTGAAGATTTTGGACTTTCACAACTTGTAAAATGATTTTTTTTCTAAAAATCATTCTTTTAATTTTTTCTTGTTAACAACATATTTCTACACTTGATTTAACACTAAAACATGATTAGTTTCTTTAAAAATCATGGTTATGTAAATCTTGTAATTAAACTTGGTTTCTTGAGAAAACTATCTTTGAAATCATCCATATACAAGACTAATATCATACTTCAATCATCATTATTCATAAAAACAACTTCATCTTTCAAGTTCATGTTTACATAAAGGATGATCATCTTGGTTTTTCACAAGATCACCCTCTCACTTGCTAGATCATGTGTTTAATCACAATCTAGCAAGTTTCATATGATATTTAACATCATAGACACAAATAATGAACAATCAAGAAGCATACATACACTAAAACAACAATGATTCTTATGACTTAGAGCTTTATGTTAAGAGTTATGTTCTTAATCTTTGATGTTCTTCATGTTTAGTTACTTACATATACTTTTAACCATCATAATAAGAAGTAAAATGGAGTTAGGAGAGTCTTACTACTAGCACAAGGCTAGGGAAGAGATCAAGAATGATGAAGGTGATAAACTTGGTGGTTAAAAGCTCTTGAGAGAGGTCCTTCCACTTCTAATCCTAGCTCCTTGCACCTTAGAATCACTTGAGAATGGAAGAAGGAAGCTTGAAAGTGGTGGTATGGTGGTGGTGGGTTACGACCGTGAGGGAGGAGAAGAGAGGGAGAGAGTTTGAGTGTGAAGTGTTGGTGAAATGAGAAGTTTATGTGATCTTGTGGTCTTAAGTACTAACTTTCCAACATTCATCAAACCAATGTGTAATCTGTTTCAAAAGAAATAAACATGATCTAATAAACAAAGCAAATAAATCAAGGGTGGGCCACACCCTTGTGACCGTCTCCAAAGGGGGGGGGGGTATAGGGTTGGGTTATAATGACTAGTTAGATTAGTTAGTTAAATTCTAAGTGTTTAGTTAGTGTTTTTAGTTGTTATGATGATTTAGGATATGTTATGGTGTTCGGAGAGCATAACTAGCTCGGAAATGATAAAACAATGCTTCTAGTGAAAATTTGGTGTTTCGGGTAGTGTCCGGTTGTTCGGTTGGTTACTGGTCGTTAAGGTGCTAAATTATGCAGTTTAGTGTGCTTTATGTTCCCTTTTGTGACAGTTTTGATTCCCGACACCTAGGAAGGTATTCTGGACCATTAAACCATAATTATGCATAATATTATGTTGTTAAAAAGCTGATTTTTGCTGAAAATTGCAGAATTCTGCAGTTTGGGTAAGTTTTAGGCACTTTCCAGCACTTAAACTATCATTAGGAAGGTAGTTTTATGATCCTTACTTTCCTACACACTATACTAGTGTAACTCTTGGTTTCTGGCTCATTCTGTGTTCCAACATTGTGTCTGTCTGAGTACTGAACTCTCGTCAGTACTTCTGATTTGTCTGATAACTGTGCTAACTTTGTTTCGTGCATCATTTGAATCATAAAGTGTTGCATGCAATAATGATATGAAGTCATGCAGTATGTGATGCACTTGTATGTATATGACAATAATCAGAAAGCATTCGTGTCATTAATTTAGATCAAGCACAGTCATTAAAGCACTAATTACTGCAGTTTGGGTAAGTTTTAGGCACTTTCCAGCACTTAAACTATCATTAGGAAGGCAGTTTTATGATCCTTACTTTCCTACACACTATACTAGTGTAACTCTTGGTTTCTGGCTCATTCTGTGTTCCAACATTGTATCTGTCTGAGTACTGAACTCTCGTCAGTACTTCTGATTTGTCTGATAACTGTGCTAACTTTGTTTCGTGCATCATTTGAATCATAAAGTGTTGCATGCAATAATGATATGAAGTCATGCAGTATGTGATGCACTTGTATGTATATGACAATAATCAGAAAGCATTCATGTCATTAATTTAGATCAAGCACAGTCATTAAAGCACTAATTACTGTTTAATTAATGTACGGATACATGGAGATTTGACAATTGTCACATATTTTAGATTCTTAGCATTTGTTAGATGAGAAATTCTATCATTAAAGTAAACCCTAACTAACTTTTAAATCCTTTTAATTAGATTCTTCCCATATGTGACCCATATGACTTACTAACCCTTAAACAAGTTTGTCTTTTGCCTACTAAGTTTTCAACCCTACACTAACGATCAATATATAGCCCAAAGATGGACAAGACAGATCTAGCATGCATAACTTCATAGAAAGACCTAAATCATACACACAAACTCATTCAATGATCAATACATATCATATATATTACACAATCACAAGTTCGTCAACAAATCTTACTAAAAACATACTTCCATAACAAAATCATCCAATCTTCACATAGTATTAAGATTCATCCTAACCTAACTGGCTATAGAGCGGTTAGCTACTCACATAAATAACTTTAACACAAAAATTCATCGAATACATAATCAGATCTAGAAGAAAATGATAATACCAAGAGTCTAACTCAGTAAGGATCGATATCTCGCCCTCTTGTAGCTACTCTTCCTTGAATCCTCTTCCCGTTGATCTTCTGTTGAATCTTCCTCCTTGTTACAACCCTTTTTTTTCGCTATTCTTGACTGTTGATTTCGCAACTTAGGGTTTAATCAACATCTCTTTCTCTTTATACGGTCCAGGTTCAATCCAGTACACTTCCTTTCGGGTACTGCTCGTTCATCAATATTCGTTACCCATTTTTTTTTATTTCTTAGTAAAAGAATGTATATAGAAGATATATTCACTTTTCAATAGTTGTAACCCAAGAAAATTACCAACAAGGATACTTAATTTCACACTTTTTTAAATGCAATATTCCAATTTTGTTAAATACCGACATTTATATTTTATATTATATTTTCTTTTAAATCATTCGTCATTAATAACCATTCGTCACCGTTAACGGATATTTAAAAAATCGCGCGACAAAAACCCTTAAAAAGAAAAAAGAAGATTCTTGTTCATTCAAACCGACATAAAAACCCAGACCAACCGCTTCGTTATATCATGTATCATCGTTAACAATAACTTTAAAACAACCGAACAAAAATAATCATCAGCAACTACAATTTTTATTTACAACGCCAAAAAATATATTATTACTTTGTTATACCATTCATCATCATTAACATAACAGATACGTAACTACAATACAAAAAACAATAAAACAGAAAAGAAAAATTTCTCTTTCACACAAACCAGCGGCACACCATGTATCATCGTTAACAACAATTCAACCGCACAAAAATATTACCAGTTATCATTAACGGATATTTAAAAACCGCGCCACAAACTTGGTTAAAAAGGAATAATAATAATCTTTCTACATGTAACAAAACATATTTTTGAAAATCAAGAAACAAATCTATACAAAAGAATAACAATTGTTTTCGGCGTAAATCACATAAATTTATTCACCAAAAGTTCAAAACCACACCCCATTTAGCCTAAAATTACCCCACCATCCCGAAAACAACAATTCTTTTCTTCGAGTCGGGCATATATATGCACCACCGATCCTCAACTCTATTTCTACGAAACACCCATTTCAGCTTTTTACAAAAATTGTATAAATTTCAGTGCTTTTCTGCTTGGGGCGTTGATGATTGTCAATCTTGGGTCACTTCTCTACAGCCATTATAGCTCTTTAAAACAGGTCTGATTGCTGCTTCTTTAGTTAACAATCGTAAATTCATTTGCTTTATGTTGTTTTATATATGTATGTATAGGTCATTTGTATGTTACATAATGCAGAATTGTTGAATTGATAGGGGTTTTGATTGGAAATTTGGAAGCAAGTTTTAATTTTGTGAATTGGGTTGAGGGATTTTGAGGTTTTTGTGTTAGGATATGTGGGTGTGTTTTTGTTTGATAAATGGAATGTGAGGGTAAAGATTTTGGATCAAATCAAGAATTGGTGCAAATTGGGTTAGGGTTTGATGTGAATTGTGGTGTTGGGAAAACTAGGGTTGAGAAGATGGATGTGGAGAAAGTGGTGAAAAAGAAAAGATCTGCTGAAGTTAAAATCGGGTTTGAGGTGGATGACGATGAGCCGATTGGATCGTTGTTTAAGGTTAAGAGTAGACGGAATCCGAAGAAGGTTAAAGTGGAAGATGATGGTGGTTTACAAGATCAGGAGTTGGGTGGTTTGGATGATACATTGGCTGCGTTTAGGAAGAAGTTGAAGGGGCCGAAGAAAGAATCGATGGTTGGTACAAGGAAAGGGGCGGATTTAAATGCTGATGTGGCGAAAGAACCGTGTGCGTTTGAAGGTGGAGTTGATGAGAGCGTCAAGAAAGAGTTAAAAAACAGTGGTAAACCGAAACGCAAAAAGTCGGTGAAGAAGAAGGTGATCGACGAGAGTTTGACAAATAATGATAAAGAGGGTGATTTGGAGCTTAAAGGGTTAAAAAACAATGGTAAAGAGAAAAACAATCATGAACCATCTTTGGATGATCATCTAGAAGATTCCCTATCGGCATTTCTGCTCAAGGCACAATCTGGCTCGCTTCAGAAAGCTAAAAAGGTGTCGAAACTTAAGCAAGTTAAAACGACTCAAGGTTGTAATGATGGAGTGAAACAAAAGCCGAATGATCGAGTCACAGTTGAGGTTGTCGAAGATGAAAGATTAACAGAACACCCTAGTAAAGATTCGATTGGAAATGATGTTGTTAAGGATGATTTAGATCATTCATCCTCTGAAATAGCAAAGTTGACCCATGAAGTTTCTGAGATTGAAGTTCATGAAGAAAAGATGGACCCCACCTGCCCTATACCCGAGAGCGCACCAATTGTAGGGTTCATAACTAGCCCCGTATCAACCGCAGACCAGAAAATTTCCTCAAGCTTGCTAGTTCAAAACGAGACTATGGACCAGGGTTCGAACCCTGTTGGTGGGGTTGTCTCGGACCAGTTTCAAAACGGTTTACGCAGTACTCAACCACATTCACATAAGGAAGTCACTTCCAGCGACTGTGACAGTCCAAATCACGAAATTGTTTCAGTTGCTTCACAAAAGGAGAATGCATCAACATCAGACGGCGAATGCAATAAATCTGCAGATGAAAATGAAGCTTACGCAAGTGAAACCGGATCTATGCTTGATCATCGTGAAACAAAATCCAATAAAACGTCAGCTGGCAAGCGGATCGCGAGACAGGCTAAACGACACAGGCATGATGACATGGCATATGAGGGTGATGCTGACTGGGAGACACTGATTTACGAACAGAATTTTCTGGTAAACCATCAAGATAGTGATAAGGTCCAGTCAGTTAAAACAAAGGGAAAACTAGATTTCTTGCAAACGATTGCTATGGAGACAGAAAGTGGAGGGGTGGCAGCTGTTTCGGTCGGACTGAAAGCTCGTTCTGCGGGCCCCGTTGAGAAGATGAAGTTTAAGGAGTTACTGAAACGTAAAGGTGGGCTACAAGAGTACATAGAGTGCAGGTGCGTATCTATAAATCTGGTATTTAAATTCTTTTGCAGTTCATGCTTTTAGTAATTTCGTTACGCTCACTTCAGGAATCATATTTTACATCTTTGGAATAAGGATGTAACGCGCATATTACCTCTGTCGGAATGTGGAATAACTGATACTAACATTGAAGATGAGCACCCACAGGCTTCTTTGATTAGGGACGTCTACGCGTTTCTGGATCAATATGTGAGTTCTGTAAATTACTTTACTCATTAAAATTTTACGTATGGTTCTGTTTCTAACAAGTAATCTAACAGAGTTACATAAACTTTGGAGTTGCTTCTAACAAGAAGATATCAGACGGTGGTGCAAAGCCCAATTTCAGGCTTTCCGGAGACGAGAACGATGGAAGAAAATCTGGAGGCCCGGTTACTGATTTGGATGACGGGGTTTCCTTTATTCTCGGTAAAACGAAAAATTACGATAACTTGACAGATGACATTGATACAGCTAAAGAAGCTTTAGACGCGATTGTTAAAAAAGATAAGGATGCTGAGGCGTTGGATTTACCACACGAATGCCCAGAAAATAACTGCGATAGTGGAAAATCACCAAACCGTCAGGTAGAAGATTCGGTTGATCAAAAGGAGCCGACTGTTTGTATGCAGTGTGACGATTCAGAAACACGAAAGAAAATCATAATAATTGGAGCGGGTCCTGCTGGATTAACCGCTGCCCGACACTTGAACCGTCAGGGTTTCCATGTGACCGTGTTAGAGGCCCGTGATAGAATCGGGGGTCGGGTTTATACCGATCACTCGTCTCTTTCGGTGCCGGTAGATCTCGGGGCTAGCATCATCACCGGTGTTGAGGCTGATGTCACGTCTCAACGAAGGCCCGACCCGTCTTCGTTAATTTGCGCACAATTGGGCCTTGAGTTGACCGTTTTGGACAGTGACTGTCCTCTTTACGATACTGTCACGGGTCAAAAAGTTTCTCCAGATTTGGATGAAGCATTGGAGGCTGAATACAATAGCCTACTTGATGACATGCAGTTGGTTGTAGCCCAAAAGGGCGATCGTGCAATGCAAATGTCCCTTGAAGAGGGTTTAGAATACGGGCTTACGATCCGGCGGGTCGGAACCGCTAAAACGGATTCCGGAAATGAGATATTGAGTCCCCTTGAACGGAGAGTCATGGATTGGCATCTCGCTCATTTGGAATACGGTTGTGCTGCTTCACTACAGCACGTATCTCTTCCGTATTGGAATCAAGATGACGTTTATGGCGGATTCGGTGGAGCCCACTGTATGATCAAAGGTGGTTATAGTGCGGTTGTTGATTCGCTTAAAGAAGGACTACATACCCACCTCAATCATATGGTTACCGATGTTTGCTATCAGCAAGAAGATGAATCACAAAAGAAAGTTAAAGTTTTTACGAAAAATGGTAAGGTTTTCACGGGAGATGCGGTTTTAATCACGGTCCCACTTGGGTGTTTAAAAGCCGAAACGATAAAGTTTTCTCCGTCATTACCCGAATGGAAGAATTCTTCTATTGAACGTCTCGGTTTTGGTGTTCTTAACAAAGTTGTCTTGGAATTCTCTGAAGTGTTTTGGGATGAGTCTGTTGATTACTTTGGAGCTACGGCAGAAGAAACCGATCAACGGGGGTGGTGTTTTATGTTTTGGAACGTGAAAAAAACAGTTAACGCACCTGTGCTTATAGCGTTAGTGGTCGGGAAAGCGGCAATCAACGGCCAAGATTTATCCCCATCTGATCATGTAAACCACGCGTTAGTGGTGCTTCGGAAGCTTTTCGGTGAGGCTTCAGTACATGATCCGGTTGCATCGGTGGTGACAGACTGGGGACGCGACCCGTTTAGCTACGGTGCTTATTCTTACGTTGCGGTTGGGGCATCTGGTGAAGATTATGACGCATTGGGTCGGCCCGTTAACAACTGTTTATTCTTTGCGGGTGAAGCCACGTGTAAAGAGCATCCCGATACGGTCGGTGGGGCAATGATGAGCGGGTTACGGGAAGCGGTTCGTATAGTCGATATATTAACTACAGGAAACGATTTTACAGCAGAAGTAGAAGCAATTGCTGCTGCAAAGAGACATTCTGACACTGAACGGAGTGAAGTTCGGGACATTATTCGAAGACTCGATGGAATCGAACTCACAGATGGTCTTAAACACACGTTGTTACAGAATATGTTTATTAACGCAAAGAGTAGAGCCGGACGGTTGCATCTTGCTAAAGAGCTATTGAATCTTCCTCCGGATGTTCTTAAATCGTTTGCGGGAACTAAAGAAGGGCTCAGCATTCTCAACTCATGGATATTGGTAAGCCCTAAATTAAAAAAAAAATCTAAAATGAAAACTATCCTGCTTTCGTATATTCGTATTTTAGAAACACATTATGTCACTTTGTAACAGGATTCAATGGGGAAGAACGGGACTCAACTGTTGCGTCAGTGTGTTCGTCTTCTTGTGCTTGTATCTACCGATCTACTTGCAGTTCGTCTTTCAGGTATATTTCATCTGACTTGATCAAATATTTGATTTTGTATTATTAACTAAAACATCAAATGGATTAGTCCAAGCATTATGTGATGTGTAAACCGTATGAAAACGCGTGTTTCGACGTATCTAATTGAACTCAATGTAACCTATATAAGCATTGCGATTGGATCAAAACGTAAAGTTAAATCAATTTTATACCGTACAATCATAACGTATTATATGTGCCCCGACTCATACATAGAAAACGTAATGGGTATAAAGGAAAAAATGACACGTGTAGTCAAAAGGGATTAATTAGAGCTTTTAAAAAAGGAAAAAGAAAAAGAAACTACAATTTGACTCCACTCGGTTCGGAACAGAATTTACGAAACATACATAAAATAAGCACCAAAACGTATTATATATGACCTTGGGTTATATTAAAATTAGTAAAAAGTTTAATAGGTTAAAAATGTATGGTATAGGGGTAAAGTTGGAACAATAGAAACTGGAGGGGTTAATTTGTAAAATGTAGTAGTAGCCTAGGGACTTTTTGAAAGTTGGTAACAAAGCAAGGAGGTAAACATGAAATTTGAAAAAGTTGGGGGGTAAAAGAGGAACGTCCACTGACAGTCCTCATTAAGATTATATAAATTGGTGTATACATGATCAAATTATGCTGTTAATTATGAATGTAGGTATTGGGAAAACTGTGAAAGAGAAGGTTTGTGTGCATACTAGTCGAGATATACGCGCTATAGCAAGCCAGCTTGTTAGCGTATGGGTTGAGATATTTAGAAAGGAGAAGGCTGCTAACGGCGGGTCGAAATTATTACGGCAATCGAGTGCTGCTGATGCTTCCAAAAGTAAATCTCATTTAGCTTCCGGGAAACCGCCACTCCGTGCGCATCATACTTCATCGGATAACCGAGCCGTGAAGGGCGTATCTGTAAATACACACAATCGAAAATCTGTAGCAAAGCCTGAACATAAACCGTCTAGCTCTCAGGGTTCAGCGGGAAAACAAAACTATAGGGAGGAAGATTTTAAAGACGTACCGCTTTCTGAAGAGGAACAAGCTGCTATTGATGCTGCAGAAGCCGCGCGTGCTGCTGCTATTGCAGCTGCTGAGGTATGTTATTCTTTTTAATTTCATTTTTCTCTTTTAATAATCGAAGACTAAATGCTGAAATCTTGGTTTAAAAAAGCGCGCCTTAAGCGCAAAGCGCATCTAGGCGCAAACCCCATCGCCTTGTGTGACATAAGGCGCACGATGTACAAGAAGCGCAGCTGAGGTGCGCTTTTTAGGGTGAAAATTGACCTAAGGCACAGCTGAGGCGCACGCTTTTTGTACATGGGGTGTTTCTATGCTTCTGAGTGTTGTACAACAGGCTTTTTATGCTGTACGTTTATGTTTTTTTTCATTTTAAAACATATATAAAGCTTATATATAGCTAAATCATAGGTATTGGATGCTAAACACTTATGGGATATATAAAATAAATTATATAATCACTTTGCGCTTTGCGTACGAAAAGCTCACCGCTTTTGCGCTTCGCTTTTTAAAATCGGTTTTAGACCTCATAGCTTTTGTGCGCTTCCCGCTTTTTTAAACCAAGGCTAACGAACCGAACGTTCACTGTTCGTGAACTTGTTCGGCGGGATGTTCGTTTATTTAATAAACGAACGAACATGAACACACGTTTTGTTCATTTATGTTCGTGAAGGGCATTCGTTCATTTATGTTTGTTGATTTACCTTTGTTTATGTTCATTCGTTTATGTTCGTTTTAATTTAAAATTAAATACATAAATATTACACATAAAATGAACTTTCTAACTACTTATATATATATATAACTAATTGGTAATTGGGCTTTCTGGAAATAAAAATAAGTTTTTTTCAATGTAATTTATCGTAATTAATTACTAATTTATATAAAAAACATACTTTATGTCGTTTATGTTTCTTCAATTATGTTCATTTGTGTTGTTTATTGTTTGTTAAATTATGTTCATTTACGTTCGTGAACTGTTCGTTTAGGTTTTAAAGGAACGAACATAAACGAACACGAACATGCCCATCTTCTTAATAAACGAACATGAACAAGAAACTGTGTCCGATTATATGTTGGTGTTTGTGTTCGTGTTCGGTTAAAGTTGAATGAACGAACACGAACATGCCGTTGTTTGTGTTTGCTCGGTTCATTTACAGGCCTAGCTGAAATTGTCAATTTGTTTATAAATATACAGGCGTACGCATCATCTGGTGCCAAATGCAGCACACCGTTGCAGCTTCCAAAGATACCGTCTTTTCACAAATTTGCCAGACGGGAGCAATACGCACAAATGGACGAATCCGAGTTCCGGAAGAAGTGGGCTGGCGGCGTCACAGGGCGGCAAGATTGCTTATCTGAAATAGATTCTAGAAACTGCCGAGTAAGAGACTGGTCAGTAGACTTTTCCGCTGCCGGAGTCAACATCGAGAGTTCCAAAATATCCGTTGATAACCATTCACAACGAAGCAACTCGAATGAAAACGCAGGCCCAGTGAGTTACAAAGAGCATTCGGGTGAAAGTACGGGTGTTGACAAGAGCATATTTACAAAAGCATGGGTTGATAGTGCTGGTAGTGAAGGGATAAAAGACCATAGTGCTATTGAACGATGGCAGTCTCAAGCTGCAGCGGCTGATTCTGAATTCTATCATAGGAGTATGCATGCGATGGACGAAGAGTATTCAAATATGAATCTAAAGCCGTCAAATCGCAGGCATGACGGGTTGGCAAATGAGAGCTCAGCTTCGCAAGTTACGGTGAACCGGGAGTTGATCGGTAACCAGCCTCGAGGTGTAGACAAAATTAAACAAGCTGTTGTTGATTATGTGGCGTCACTTCTTATGCCTCTTTATAAAGCGAGAAAAGTTGATAAAGAAAGTTATAAGTCGATAATGAAGAAAACAGCCACCAAGGTCAGTCGTATCTCTCTTTTATCAATTCTTTTTTTTTTTTTTTTTGTTGTAAATTGGAATATAAAATACGAGAACAATTGGGAATTTACTGTTAAACCTAAAACGGTATTGAAAAAATGCCCACAAAATTGGTGATTTCAGGTTATGGAGCAGACTACTGACGCAGAGAAAGCGATGGCTGTATATGAATTTCTTGATTATAAGCGCAAAAACAAGGTGTGTTTGTATGTTTTTCGTTTAACTTACTCGAGTTTAGATACATTATAATATTGTCATATATTCGGTTTCCTAGCGTACATTTTTTTATGTACAGTTACTTAAATGGACTAATATCTTTGTGCAGATACGAGCCTTTGTGGACATGTTAATCGACAGGCACTTGGCTATGAAGACAGATGCGAAATCTGGATGTTCCTGAAGACCTGGATTCAATTGCTTAAAAAAAATTTAAAACAACAAAAATAAAAATAAAAAAATAGATGAAGATGACCACAAGAGACCATCAATTATGGAAGTCTTCCTTGACTTTTGGTATGGGTTTTTTTTTTTTTTTTTACAATTGAGAATTGTAATTTAGTTAGGAAGTAAAAACCCATTTCTGTCCTTTCTTGAAATCTGTACAGGTTAGGTTAGACCTTGTGGCAACAAAGATTATACAAGACAGTTTTCTTTCGAAACAAATTCCCATTTCGTTTCTTTCTTTTCTTTTTTTTTTAGTGGTTCATTTTTTTCAAGTTTGCGAGTTTGCTAAAAGCACGAGACTTGAAACCTTTTTGGGGTCAACCGTGTTTCTGTCTATTTGTTTCTTCCTTTCCGTTCGCTTCTGCATAAGTGTATCGGTGTTTGAGTACCATGAAGCTGTTCTTGACTGTCCAAGGAAGTGTTACATTGAAATATCAGAAAGTTGCTGCGGAGGTTTGTTTGCATTCATGATGAAATTGTTAGAAATGTGGTACCGGTGTTTGAGGTTATGTTTTCATGTGCTTACTTGCTGGTTTAATGAGTTTTGGCAGGAGGAGAAACATGAAACATGGAAGTCGTATGGAACTCGGCCTTCAGTTTGGTTTATGTATGACCGTATCCTTTGGTTTAATCGTTTGAGTGTGTTTGGGAGCATGGGTTTAAGGTTCTCAATTGGAGCCTAAGCTTACATGCCTCAAATTTTATGCACTTAATTTAAATTAAGCCATACCATAATATCATGTTTGAGGGTGTGTTTGGGTGTTGGGATAACTAGGGATCATTGCACTGTCATATCATAACAGGTTGTCTAATTGGAGCGCAACCTAAGGCCCAAACGTTTGCGCCTTATGTGACCTAAGGCGAACAGTGTACAAAAGGCGTAGGTGAGACACGCTTTTTAGGGTAAAAATTGACCTGGGGTGTGCGCCTTTTGTACATGGCTTGTTTTTGTGCAGTTGAGTGCTGTTCAACAGGCTTTATTAGGTTGTACATTTATGTTTTTTTTTTCTCATTTCAAGGCGTACATAAAGCTTAATTATAGCTAAATCATAGGTAGAGGATTCTAAAAACCTATCGGAATTATTAAATAAATTATATAATCACTTTGTGCTTTGCGTATGAAAAGCTCACTCCTTTTGCGCTTTGCGCCTCGGTTTTAGACCTCGTCACTTTTGTGTGCTTCCCGCTTTTTTAAACCAATATGTTACGAAACAAATCGTTTAAACATGCCGAAAAATAGTTATATTAAGTACTTTTAGCACATTACTTTGATTATTTTGTATTTTTATACACTTTTATCTTGCAATTTATTTTAAAAATTTTAACATATAACAGCTTTGCTAATTTTTCTATTAGTTTTTTTTAAGAGAGAAATTGATGTGAATCAGTAAGATAATAGTCAATTGGGCCATACCTTGATAGCTTTATATAAAGAAGCGTCGTCTAATAAGCAATTGGGCCATTCCTTGATAGCTTTATACGGACCGTTGTTTAATAATCAATTGGGCCATCCTACTAACAATCATTATATTGAATTAAAAAAGTTAATTGAATCTTTTTAGTAATGTTTCACTTTAATAGTCTCATTAAGTACAAATAAACTTATTTTTTTAGAATATTATTTGATGAATTATTTATATTTTGTATGCTATATGGTTGGACTTACTTTTTGATTTATATCATCCTGAAATTTACATATTTTACGTAATTTTAAAATTGTATAATAATAATAATGATATATATGTGTAATTTATCATTTAGTTTTTATGTAGTTAAAAACAGAAAATTAGAATGGTAATTTTTTTTGGAAATCCTAACGGCTATAATTTAACAAATTAACGGGTATATTGGATACTCACAGATATGCTGATACCCAACAAGTATTGAGCTAATTGTAGGACACGGTTTTATAATTAGATATGACTTATGAGATTCTCAATGTACATCTCATTGCCATCAATCTTGGTAGATATACATGTATTATGCAAACGATATTATATGCATATAAAAAGTGGATTGTGAGAGGGTTGTTTTTGGATGTTTGGTGTTGTGGGAAAAATAGAAGTTTTTGATGGATGTTTGAAATCTTATGTGAGTTGTGGATGTTCTTAGGTGGGTTATTGGATTTTATTTCCCCTAACTATTGACTATTGGTCGCTGTGACCCCCAACTATCACTTTGACGCCTGTCACTTCCAACTTAACACTTAGCGTGTTATGTCACCACGCCGTTAACTGACCATTTACTTTTGATCATGTTACTATACCTTTGGGGGTGTCCTAAGATCCCTAAAACCTTCCTAAGATCCCTATGACACCCCCAAAAGTATAGTAACAGAATCAAAAGTTAGTGATCAATTAACGACGTGGTGACAGAACATACTAAGTGTTAAGTTGGGGTGACGGGCGTCAAAGTGATATTTGAGGGTGACAGCGGCCAATAGCCAATAGTTGGGAGTGATAAAATCCAATAACCCTTAGGTTCATAAATGATGATTTTCGAACAAAGTCTACAAGTTGAGGGACTAAAGTTTAAATAAAGAATAGTCCAGGGGTATTTTTCCATCAGATATCCACGTCCCCTATAAATACCACCATCTCTTCTTCTTCTTCTCTGTTGATGAGTTCAGATACATACATCCAGAAAGCATAACCCTCATCAGATCCGATCAACTTTTAGTCAGATCTGCAATCATGTCTTCAACATTCTCCGGCGATGAGACGGCTCCGTTCTTTGGCTTTCTCGGTGCCGCAGCTGCTCTAGTTTTCTCCTGTAAGTTTATCCAATCATTTCGATGCATTCAATTCGTCAATTCATCGATCTAAATCGAGATCGATTTGGAAAGATCTGTTTTTTTTACATCGATCTTGTAGCGTAGGTTTGAAAATTGAAGTTAAAAAGTTATTTGATTGTTCTGTTTTAGGATAGATTTGGATTTGGAAAACCTAACAGATGAACACGATCTATGAGACTGTGATTTGTTGAATTCTACTCGTTAATCATTATTTTATAGGCTTGTAAACGATCAGATCGTTTAGTGAACTGTTTGTGCACGTTCGGCTGAAGGTTCATTTAGAGCACAATTTTTTTTTGTGTATATAGTTAAATGAACAAACATATTACATAAACACATGTCATGTTTGTTAGCATCTGTTTACGTACGTTCGTTTACGCTCGTTTATGTTTGTTTAAGTTTGTTTTGGGTCGTTTATATATTCATTTAAATTTTTTAGAAACATTACAATTTAGTCTAGTTTTAGGAAATTAAAATATGAGCCGCTACGATTCAGTCTAGTTTCATAATTCTTTTCAAGCTGAATAAATTGATGCTCATGTTTACCTTTTAATTGGTTATTGCTCGGTTATGTTTGTTCATTTATGTTAGTTTGTTTACGTTCATGAACAGTTCGTTTATACTATTAACAAACGAACATAAACGAACACGAACACACTTGCTTTTTTAATGAACAAATACAAATAAGAGACCTTGTTTGTTTAAATGTTTGTGTTGGGTCGTTTGGTGTGTTTACAATTACAAGCCTATTATTTATGTAGGCATGGGGGCGGCGTATGGAACGGCCAAGAGTGGTGTTGGAGTGGCGTCAATGGGAGTGATGAGGCCGGAATTGGTGATGAAGTCGATTGTGCCTGTGGTTATGGCTGGAGTGTTAGGTATCTACGGGTTGATTATAGCAGTTATTATCAGTACCGGGATTAACCCCAAGGCCAAATCTTATTATCTCTTTGATGGATACGCTCATCTTTCTTCCGGCCTTGCTTGTGGCCTTGCTGGTCTTTCTGCTGGCATGGCCATTGGAATCGTTGGTGATGCTGGTGTCAGGTAAATTTGTTTTATCTCTTGAAATCTGCTTATGAGTATTTCATTGTTATCAAGTTAGCTATGAAATGTTGATGATTCTGATTTGTGTTACAGGGCCAATGCACAACAACCAAAACTATTTGTTGGGATGATCCTGATTCTCATTTTTGCAGAAGCTCTGGCTCTCTATGGTCTAATTGTTGGCATCATCCTTTCTTCTCGTGCGGGTCAGTCCCGAGCCGACTAGAAGAGCAGCGGTCTTGGTGGACTATCCTGTCTCTGTGGTGGTGTCGGTTGACTTGCAGACATGATCAATTCTTTGGTGGTGATGATACCTTGGCCTATGGCTACGCTCTTCCAGTAGGTTTTAGACCAAGCTCTAGCTCTCCTTTATAATAAATTCACCCCTTTTATTGTATACTGGATAATTATTTTTGCACATTTTCTCCACATTTGTTGGTAACTATTTATTTTATGGTCAAGAACTCAGTTTCATACTTTCATCACATGTATGATACCCAACAACGTGACGTTGCTTTTTTGGTTCTCGTATTTGAATTCTACATGTATGATTATGTTTAGAAAACAAATAATTATATTCACCTTTGCTGCCTTGCTGGTAATGTTTTGACGTTTTATATAAAAACTCGGCTTTACAAGGCCCCTACAGATCTTGTAAGAGATGATAACTTGAGTAGCATTTGTACCTGTATGTTGGAACGTGTTATACATGTATAGTTTTGTTAGAACAAAGATACGTAAATGTACAACGTTTGTATAGGGTGTATAAAACGTTATGATCCATGATGAACGACTAACAAAAACACTAGAGACACTGAAACCGTGATGAAATTGCCTATAACATAAAATGTTTGAGACGCGAAAATTTGATTCTGATTTACTACAACAATTTTACCATAAGTTGCAATGTTTGACAGGTTTTTATGTGCTCTTCTGTAGCATGAAGACCGATATGGAGGGCCGAAAGTCCTAACATGCCAAAGTCGATGCAAACATGAGCTCAAATTTCAAACTCGAGCAACGCGAAAAAAAAAACATGAAAAAGAACTTACTTTAGTATGGTGAATGAATATTACAAATTACTGATTGTATAGGTAAAGATGTGCAACAGAAGCATACAAAACTAAACATTTTAGGAAATAAAAAATGAATCACAATATTTCAACAGAAGAATAAGAGCAAAATGAATGCTTTCATGAAGGTCTTTGGTTTGAATCAAGTCGGAAATCGCAGGGTGAAAGTTGAAACGAATTTTTTGAACATAATGCTGAAGCAGAATAATAAAAGTGGATCTAGATGTAATATATATGATATTTAAGAGCAATTAAAATGCCTGATTCTTGCAAGATTTATGTATGTGTGTTAAAACTTTTAAGCCGGTTTAAAATGTATACTGTTTGAGTTTATAACCAAATCGACCATTTAAAAATATTTCTTTTTTGTTTTGTTTTAGGGATTGAAGAAAAACCAAGTCTTAACTGTTGGGTTTATCCTTATGGGAATGGTCTTGTCACAATAGGTCAATCCTTTATCTTTCCTCGATTAATGGTTGAAGTATAATCTGCAAAACAATGACTCGTTACAAGGAGGAGAAGTGAGGGGTTCTCCTTGTAACCATCCTCCGGCGTGAGAATAAGTATCGTTTAAGAACAATAAATTAGTGTGTGTTAAGAGTGAGAGAGTGAGACAGCCAAGCCTTGAACCTGTGGTTGAATGTTGGTGTATTTACAGCCGAGAGTAGGGAGAAGGAGATGGGTTGATGGGCCATGGGCCAGATCAGTGGCGGAGCTTAAGCAAAAGTTTCGAGGGGGCGTAACGTCATGGGGCCCAATTTTTTTCCTACCGTTATGTTTCAGGTAGGGCCGACTATTCGATTCGGGTTGGGTCAAATAATAATAGTTCCAAATAAAACTAAAAAGAATTCATTTATTCAAAGGATCCGTTCTTACATATAAAAAAACTAAATGTTGTTTAACAAACAAAAGAACAATATATATATAATGGTACGAGATAAATGAAACCTGGACGAAGAATTACAACTTAGCCCGACGACCTTTAAAATTTAAAGTGGTAACAAACTTTACTTTGATTTATATATTGTATAAATATTTAGGCAAAATAATTGGAGGGGCGTTCATATATAATTTTTAAAATTTCGGACGAAAAATCGGAAATTATACACTTCTAACCGAAACATTAGAGGGGGCGGGCGCACCCCCGGGCACTTAATAAGCTACGCCCCTGGGCCAAGACGTTGCCATCGTGGAATTTCCAGTTTGTCTCCTCTGACATGACTGTTAGTGTTTGCAGAGGATTGGGACGTTGGCGCACAGTGATTTGAGCCACGTGGCCTAACGGTTGTCCTTGTTCTCAAGTCTATCACCAGTTGTGAGTGGAGATCATGCAGCAGTGAGCGCCACAACCTAATTGGTTACACGTCACTGCCCCTTTTGTACTTCTTGTCTCCTGCACAATTGATCATCGTGGGAGTTGTCTGGGTATAGCCTGACGCACACTGATTGGCTGCAGCACCTACCATCTGTACTATTTGTACTTGTGTTAGCTGTCATCGTGTTGCGTGCGCCGATAAGAGCTTGCGTGCATGCTCTGATGATAGCTGAGTGTTGTTTTGTTAAATCTGGGTATGACCCTCTGTGCGTATATCTTGTAACGCCATACACATGATTTAGGACCATAACTTTTAGGGATATTGGATATTAATTATACTCATTAACCATTGTTAACATTTTTTAAAATTAGGCTTTAACAAAATTAAAAATTGATTCAAAACTATCAAACTGTTGTTGAATATTTTTAATTGATAATCACAAACACTCATACACATGTATAAAAGCGTGAAACGATTTTTGTTTTTATTTAGAGTTAATTGCCATTTTAGTCCCTGAGGTTTGTTCAAATTTGTCATTTTAGTCCAAATAGTTTTTTTTCGCCTCTGGGTCCCTGACTTTTCCCTTTTGTTGCCATTTTGATCACATACCCTAGCTTCATCCAAAAACCCCATTTTAACTAGGGGTATTTTGGGGATTTTCATTTTTAATATTTTCAATTGTCATTTTGATCTAATTCTAAAAAATCCAAAAAATTCTAAAAAATCTAAAAAAATCTAGTATATAAAAAAAATAAAAAATTAAAAAAATTCTAATAAATCAAACAAACATATTTTAAAGTTTCAAATTCAAAAAATGACGATATATTCCTCGTCGGATGAATATATTTTCAAGTTTTATCTAGTTTGTTGAGTGAATGTCTGTTTTATTAATTTTTCTATCAATATATCTATTATATAATTACTATTTTTTTCTTCATATTTTGATTAAGTGAGGACGTGTCATCTTTATGATAAAGTTAATTATTACTAAAGTAAATTATGTAACATAATGTAATTATTAGACTCACTCACTTTGGAGAAGTGGTAAGATGGTGAAACATGGTAGTTATAAAGTTTTATTTTCAGTCAGCATCTTTCTGGACTTTGATTTGTATTGTCTTTGGTTTTAGTGGTTCTATCTCATCATGACCACTAATTCACTCAACAAAATAGATAAAACTTGAAAATATGTTTGTTTGAGTTTTTAGATTTTTTTTATGTTTTAGATTTTTTTTTTTGATTTTTTAGAATTTTTTTATTTTTTAGAATTTTTATGATTTTTTTTATTTTTAGAATTTTTTTGATTTTTTTAGAATTTTTTTGATTTTTTTTAGAATTTTTTTTTATTTTTAAATTTTTTTGATTTTTATGATTTTTTATTTTTAGATTTTTTTTTTGGATTTTTTAGAATTTTTTAGATTTTTTTATTTTTTAGATTTTTTTTTTATTTTTTAGAATTGGATCAAAATGGCAATTGAAAAGATTTAAAATGTAAATCTCTAAAATACCCCTGGTTAAAAATGAGAGTTTTGGATGGAGTTAGGGTATGTGATCAAAATAGCAACAAAAGGGAAAAGTTAGGGACCCAGAGGCGAAAAAAAACTATTTGGACTAAAATGGTAAATTTGGACAAACCTCAAGGACTAAAATGTCAATTAACTCTTTTATTTATTCCATATAAACTTTAAGAATTAAAGTAGTTGCTCGTGACCAAGAAGAAGGGGATTCTGCCTGCCATCTCACCAGTTTGCCAAAACACATTGAGCTTGGAATCTTTTGACCATATACGCATAAACAAGTCAATATAATGCTCAATCGACTTTTTTAAAATGATAATAATAAATTTAAAGCTAAGATAAAAATAACAAAATGCGGGTATTAAAGTAGTTGGAGTGTTAACTGAGAATTTAATGTGTATAACCACTGATGGTGGATGAATAGTTGGTTGGTAGGGATGGCAATCGAATCTGAACTCGACAGGTAAACGTGAAACCTGGCATATTTGGGACAAGTTTGGGTCAGGTAATCGGGTATGGGACCGGGTTTGGGATTTGTTATTGTTTTTTTCGCGGGTTTGGGATAAGGTGATATACCCGTTCACCTGATCCAATTACCCGATACAGTATACTCGTTTACGATTGTATGCCCGGTATAGTTTTTTTTTAAGTATGTTTACATATGATATATCAATTGTTGGCATAGACTATTTTTGTCATATATGCATTTTGGTATATTTTTTATGGGAAAATGTTTTCATATTTTATTAATATAAATTCTAGTTATTTAATATATCTTTATAATGATAATGAAAAATTTAATTGAATAGTAGATACCAAATAGATACCTAATGAATTTTGTTATGTTTTGAAGTTTTAATTTTTTGGTTGTGTGTACGACTATTTTATGGATATGTTTGTTTTATTTTGCTATCTTTTATTTATATATTATTAGGTTTAAATTAGTTGCTGATTTGATGTTCAAAAGTTAGAACACAAACATAAATATAAATTAGGAAAAAAAGTACTTAAGTACAATTTGGTTAAATTTGGTTTCTAACCGAAACCAAACCAAATTGAATTTGGTTTGGTTTGGTTCGGTTTGCATATTCCTAATTTGGTTTGGGGTATAAAAATTTGAAAACCAAATAAACCATAAACCGAACCGATGAACACCCCTACCTTTAACAAGCAGGTTAGCTTCACTCTAGCTCATCCCAACCATTAGGGATGCCAATGGGTCGGGTTTGAGACGAGTTTAAGTAATCCCAACCCCAAACTGGATCAAATAAGCTTGTCCCAACCCCTTTGGGTAGAAACTATAAATATAAACATTATTTTGGGTTACAAACCATGGGGATACATATACTTATATATTAGACTTAGTATTTTGGGCTAATAAATTGTATATAGTTTATTAAACATTACTATTTTTATTTAATAATTAATTAAATTAACGGTTATCCAAATAAACCAAATAAAAAAATGTGGATCCAAAAACCGAACCAAAAACCATATTCACCATTCGGTTTCGGTTAGAAACCAAACCAAAAACCGAATTATTTGTTCGGATCGATTTATTCAGTTACGGTTACGATTCAATTTATGGTTTTTATTTAGTTATGGTTTTTCTGAACACACCTACTTAAATGCACATGTCTTTAAATAATAAGAGGGTAGAACTTTAATTGTTTAAACCTAAATAAAAGAATTATTTTATAATAATTGGTTTAAAGTAAAATGAAGTAACAGTTGTTTTTATATTATTGTGAACTAGTTAAATTTCTGTCCGCGCGTTGCGGCGGGGACCCAATGACTGCAAAACGTGTGTCAGTAACGGCAAGCAGATACCGAATATCAAAATATAAATAAAAATGTCGTGAAAATGATAGTCAATCCGTCCTAAAAAAACGATTTTAAATAAACTAATATATAATAATAGGACCCACACGTCCTACACGTTGGAAATTCGGTTGTTTTTAGTTCAGTTATTACGGTGCTAATACGTTAAAATATGGATGAGCTCGGTACCTGTAACGACACCGAAAGTACCGATCCAAAAAATCATCGAAATTAGGTACCGTCACCGAAAATGCTCGGTACAATACGGTATGGTATTTGAAGATAAAAATCAATAAATATTGGTATGGTGTTAGACCGGTGTCGAACCGAAAGTAGCGATTCTGAAAACGCCAAAAGGTGGTACCAACTTGTTACCGAAAATGATTTGGTATAGTAAATTTGGTACCGATACGATACCGGGTTTATTACAGGATTTGATACGATTTGTTCATCAATAATCTAAATATCCAAGTTCATTTTACACGCTACAATTCATTCATTACGTAAAAAGACAAAAAATAAAGCAAAATAAGTTGTTGTGTATATAAAACCTCATTCAAACGAAATACAATTTACTTACTGTGTGTATGAAAAGTAATCTAAACTGTGCAATTACTTGTATTGCTACGTGCTACAGGATTTGATGAGCTCGGTACCAATACCGTTACCGAAATCCCCAAAACCGGGTATCGGTACCGAATATACCTGGTACAGTACAGCTTGATACGGTCGGTAGTGGTATGGCACCGGTATTTGATGGTAAAACCCGATGAATACCGGTGCCGAACAGATACCGAAAATACACTCAGATTGATAAATTTAATACCGGTACCCGATACTATTCATTTTAATATTTATTTATTATACTGTTTAGATACCGATACTATTTTTATTACTTTTGATTCCATACTCATTTTAATATTTATTTAGTATACTGTTCATTCACTTTTGTTTTAAATATACTAGTAGAAGTACCCGCTGCGTTGCGGCGGGGCCTGTCAATTTAGGTCGTCCTCCCATTCCTTTTTTCATCCCATGTAGGTTGTTGCGAATAGGTAAACCGAGGATGGTTCGCTTTGATTGGATATAAGCCGTTGAAACAAACGCTGACATTTACGACACGTTTTTCACCAGCATGCAAACAAATATAAATATTGATTTCAGAAGTACTCACCTCATAACTGATTTTGGATACAAAGGATTATTAGAGCTGAGAGCTCGCTTCCTAACTTGAGCACGTCGCGAGGGCAGCCTATGTTTTCTTGGCTGGTACATCCTATTGTTGTGTCATTGCATCTCAGATGATCCCTCAATCAGTTGCGTTTACTTCTGTCCCACCACCATCCTAAAACCAAATTCCAAACATCTAAAACCAATTTGCTGGCCCGTGGAATAAATGTTGAATGCATTTTCCCTCTATACATTACAATAGTCATTTACACGAACTTCAACATGTAGATGTACTAATTAAATACTATTGTCTAAGACTAAAGGGTATGGGGGCCGGCTAGGCCCGGCTAGGACCGGCGCCGGTCCCCCACACCGCCCCCCTTAGCCCCGGCTCGGCTCAATCGTCCCACATGCGCCGAAGGCGTCGGACCCACTTTCAAACAACTAGCCATTTGAACGGCTATTTTCTTAAAAAAAAAAATTCATTTTTCAATTTAAATAACCCTCTATCTCACCATTTTTTCCCACTTTCAACCCACAACCCTCTCATTTTTATACCATTTTCTCTCCACTTTTATAAAAAAAATTTACGTTTTAATCCACAATGCCATCTAATTCTTGGTGGTCCTCGTCTTCGGATGAGGAAGAGGAGATGTTTATCGCGAACGTTGTGCTACGGGCGGCGATCTTTACCGATGTCGTTAAAAAATTTACGTTTTAATCCATAATGCCATCTAATCCCTGGTTCACTCAACGACCTCAATGTGTTATACCAATCGGCGATCTTTACCGATGTCGTTAATGGAACCGGTCCGGACACCCGTTTTACAGTTTCTGGGGTTGAGTATAGACGTGGGTATTATCTTGCTGACGGGATATATCCGTCTTGGTCTACAATTGTGAAGACTATTCGACATCCCGATGACGAAAAAAGAAAAAAATTTGCCAAGCGTCAAGAAGCTGCAAGAAAAGACATCGAACGTGCTTTTGGTGTCTTACGAAAAAAATGGGCCATCCTTGAACTACCGGCACGTGCGTTTACACCGAAGAGGTTGCGCCTTTGTATGTACGCTTGCATTTTGCTCCATAACATGATAATTGAAGACGAAGGTCGGGCAATTTGTGAGTATGATGAGAATGCGTCATACGGGAATACTGTCCCGGTAGATCCGCCACAACAGGATTTAAACTCGTTCTCGCTAACCAACGACTTCACGCATGCAAACCTTCAACAGGATTTGGTAGAACATATTTGGAACAACTTTAACGTAGCGGACGGTGTCGAGGACGAAGACGAGTAGTTATTTTTAGGTTATGTAATTTTTTATTTTTATTTTTCGGTAAATTTTTTTTTAGGAAATGTAATTTTTTTTTTATGTTATGAAATGAAATTATTTATGTTGTTTTATGTTGTATTTTTTAATTTTTATAAAGTTTTTATTAAGTTAATAAATTAAAACTTAGAAAATTATAAAATAATGAGGTGGGGCCCCATCCCCCACGAGCCTCCATCCCCCTCAAATATGATGGAGGCTCATCCCCCACGAGCCGCCTACGTGGCGCCTACGTGGAGGCTCATCCCACTCAAGCCCATCCTAACCATACCCTTTAGTCTAACAGATTGGTGTTAAATTAACAAATCAAAATTCATTCCATTTAGTTTACTATATAAGAACAATTACTAAAATGTAAATAGTATCCATGATGATACGTTAAATTAAACACACGTGAAGCTGCACATGTTGATGTGTCTGCAGAGTACAGATGTAAAATCAAAATTCAATTAAAAGAAATTATGTTCCTAGTCAGTTGACTTTGATATTATGTTGAATGCACAGTAGAAACATAACAACAATTAACTAATGAAACTTGACCTTTTTTCTCATCAGTATCTAGTAGTCTGAATTCCAAATGCTACCTAGAGGCTAGAATACTTCAATGTTTGTCAAAATATCTACGAAACGAACCTCATATTGACGGATAAATTGCATCACCTTCTTCTCCTAATTGCCATGATCAACAAATAACCGTGTGCGCGCCTTTCTTATTCAGCCCTCTGCTTGATTTAACCTATAACAATCCTCAACAATTACATACATGTGGCTCATTTGCTTCGAAACACGATCAACAGATATTATGTGTACGAAAACTGAAAAGCGAGTATGGTGAACTGTGAGATCAATTAGATCCGAAAATAAACGTGTACCGAGGCATGTGGTTTTGCAAGTTTTATACCAATGATTGTTTAAAACAAACATAACTTCATGAGCTGGGCAGTACCTTGTTGGAAATAATTCAAATGGAAGTGTTCGTTTAAAGTTACCGTTTGAAATTAATTGATGAGTCAGCTGGAATGTGGAATCGTCACGTGGTTCACCGAGTCCTATGGAGAAATCCTATTTAGTAGCAAGTCTTTCGTTTTATTTTAAATAAGTTTGTTATTTTCTTTCTGCACTTTTGCTTATTTGTACGCGATTTATAGCCATGTTCCGTGATAATAAATTCATTCATTCCAGCATAACTTAATCCACTTTGTTGCTTGATACACAAAAAAAACATACCTTACCTTTTAATTCTTTAAAACGGACACCTTCAGGAACACTAACTCGGATATCTCTATCATGAAGATCCTGCACCAAAATCATGCTTGTTATATTATATACACACTTATTTAACAAACGATTCTTGAGAAGGGAATTATCTACTTACAACGTCATTTATGGCTCAAATCGCACTATTGACCTCATCAGCAGAACTGTAAGTCACAAACCCGACCTATCACAGACTTCCTTAGCATCCAAAACATTTCCTTGCTCTCTAAACAAAGTTTCGAGAGCACTCTAATCTAGATTTCCAACATAACATGTTCGTGTTGTCAAAACTTCTTTCACCGCCGCCTTCTCTTGGCCCACCATAGGACGATTCCTCCCTCCTTGGCGGTGGAGGACCTACATTCACCCTCAATGCTCTCCCATCAAGCTCCTGCAAGTTTCCAAATGTTCAAAACTCAAATACAAAATCAAACACCACAGTGCCCTCTCTAAACATCTCAAAGTACCACTGGTAACAGTCATCACCGTTTTACCAATTCCGGCACAAACGTTAACATCTACGTTTGCTAAAAGTAAGGGTTTTAAAAGTTTACCTCGTCAATGATACTCGTCGGATTATGTTTGTGTCATCTTCGCCACTCACCGTTACAGCCACCGTCGTTGTTCACCGGATTTTGGTCGGAGTTCTAGAATAACCCTAAACAACTTCAACCATTAGAACAGAGATCGAATTAAATAATTATGGGATATGCGATCGAATCAAGGCTTACCGGAATATTGTTGGGATCTAGAACGGAAAACACCTCGCCGGAATACCAGGCCTTCAAACGGCAGTCGTCACTCCTCAGTCAAAACCTTGTCTTCAATATCTTATTACAACAATAGCCGTTCTTCATCCTTTTGCAAGTCATTCAATCGTCTTTTAAAGTAAACGTAACCACCACCGCCTTCTATCGTTTGTCGCGCAAAACCACCCGACCATCACCACCGCGAAGAGGGTGGCCAACGGGAGACCACGGCTCTGCTCTCTCTCTCAACCTCTAATTTGTCTCTCTTTGTTACTCCTCTCTCTAAACCCTATTCTGTGTTCATACAGCAAAGAAAATGGGATGGATGCGGTGAAGACCATAGAGAGTGACGTGTTTGATATAAAAGCCCTAAAATACCCTTGGGTACTGTTCAATAACTTCCCCGCTGCGTTGCGGCGGGGCCTGTCAATTTAGGTCGTCCTCCCATTCCTTTTTTCATCCCATGTAGGTTGTTGCGAATAGGTAAACCGAGGATGGTTCGCTTTGATTGGATATAATCCGTTGAAACAAACGCTGACATTTACGACACGTTTTTCACTAGCATGCAAACAAATATAAATATTGATTTCAGAAGTACTCACCTCATAACTGATTTTGGATACAAAGGATTATTAGAGCTGAGAGCTCGCTTCCTAACTTGAGCACGTCGCGAGGGCAGCCTATGTTTTCTTGGCTGGTACATCCTATTGTTGTGTCATTGCATCTCAGATAATCCCTCAATCAGTTGCGTTTACTTCTATCCCACCACCATCCTAAAACCAAATTCCAAACGTCTAAAACCAATTTGCTGGCCCGTGGAATAAATGTTGAATGCATTTTCCCTCTATACATTACAATAGTCATTTACACGAACTTCAACATGTAGATGTACTAATTAAATACTATTGTCTAACAGATTGGTGTTAAATTAACAAATCAAAATTCATTCCATTTAGTTTACTATATAAGAACAATTACTAAAATGTAAATAGTATCCATGATGATACGTTAAATTAAACACACGTGAAGCTGCACATGTTGATGTGTCTGCAAAGTACAGCTGTAAAATCAAAATTCAATTAAAAGAAATTATGTTCCTAGTCAGTTGACTTTGATATTATGTTGAATGCACAGTAGAAACATAACAACAATTAACTAATGAAACTTGACCTTTTTTCTCATCAGTATCTAGTAGTCTGAATTCCAAATGCTACCTAGAGGCTAGAATACTTCAATTTGTCAAAATATCTACGAAACGAACCTCATATTGACGGATAAATTGCATCACCTTCTTCTCCTAATTGCCATGATCAACAAATAACCGTGCGCGCGCCTTTCTTATTCAGCCCTCTGCTTGATTTAACCTATAACAATCCTCAACAATTACATACATGTGGCTCATTTGCTTCGAAACACGATCAACAGATATTATGTGTACGAAAACTGAAAAGCGAGTATGGTGAACTGTGAGATCAATTAGATCCGAAAATAAACGTGTACTGAGGCATGTGGTTTTGCAAGTTTTATACCAATGATTGTTTAAAACAAACATAACTTCATGAGCTGGGCAGTACCTTGTTGGAAATAATTCAAATGGAAGTGTTCGTTTAAAGTTACCGTTTGAAATTAATTGATGAGTCAGCTGGAATGTGGAATCGTCACGTGGTTCACCGAGTCCTATGGAGAAATCCTATTTAGTAGCAAGTCTTTCGTTTTATTTTAAATAAGTTTGTTATTTTCTTTCTGCACTTTTGCTTATTTGTACGCGATTTATAGCCATGTTCCGTGATAATAAATTCATTCATTCCAGCATAACTTAATCCACTTTGTTGCATGATACACAAAAAAACAACATACCTTAACTTTTAATTCTTTAAAACGGACACCTTCAGGAACACTAACTCGGATATCTCTATCATGAAGATCCTGCACCAAAATCATGCTTAATATATTATATACACACTTATTTAACAAACGATTCTTGAGAAGGGAATTATCTACTTACAACGTCATTTATGGCTCAAATCGCACTATTGACCTCATCAGCAAAACTGTAAGTCACAAACCCGACCTATCATAGACTTCCTTAACATCCAAAACATTTCCTTGCTCTCTAAACAAAGTTTCGAGAGCACTCTAATCTAGATTTCCAAGATAACCTGTTCGTGTTGTCAAAACTTCTTTCACCGCCGCCTTCTCTTGGCCCACCAAAGGACGATTCCTCCCTCCTTGGCGGTGGAGGACCTACATTCACCCTCAATGCTCTCCCATCAAGCTCCTGCAAGTTTCCAAATGTTCAAAACTCAAATACAAAATCAAACACCACAGTGCCCTCTCTAAACATCTCAAAATACCACTGGTAACAGTCATCACCGTTTTACCAATTCCGGCACAAACGTTAACATCTACGTTTGCTAAAAGTAAGGGTTTTAAAAGTTTACCTCGTCAATGATACTCGTCGGATTATGTTTGTGTCATCTTCGCCACTCACCGTTACAGCCACCGTCGTTGTTCACCGGATTTTGGTCGGAGTTCTAGAATAACCCTAAACAACTTCAACCATTAGAACAGAGATCGAATTAAATAATTATGGGATATGTGATCGAATTAAGGCTTACCGGAATATTGTTGGGATCTAGAACGGAAAACACCTCGCCGGAATACCAGGCCTTCAAACGGCAGTCGTCACTCCTCAGTCAAAACCTTGTCTTCAATATCTTATTACAGCAATAGCCGTTCTTCATCCTTTTGCAAGTCAGTCAATCGTCTTTTAAAGTAAACGTAACCACCACCGCCTTCTATCGTTTGTCGCGCAAAACCACCCGACCATCACCACCGCGAAGAGAGTGCCAGAGTGGCCAGCGGGAGACCACGGCTCTGCTCTCTCTCTCTCAACCTCTAATCTGTCTCTCTTTGTTACTCCTCTCTCTAAACCCTATTCTGTGTTCATACAGCAAAGAAAATGGGATGGATGCGGTGAAGACCATAAAGAGTGATGTGTTTGATATGAAAGCCCTAAAATACCCTTGGGTACTGTTCAATAACTTCAATTATTAATATGTAGTATAATAGGTAAATATTGATAAATATAAAATAGGGTTAATGGATTTAAACACCCCCAACTATGGCCATTTGGCCGATGGCACTCTCAACTTTCACTTTGGCTCAGACCACTCTCAACTTAACACTTGGGTTGCTGTGTCACCCCGTCGTTAAATAAACACTAACTGGGTTAGTTCTTTTTGCTGACATGGCCAATATTTGCTGACATGGCATGATGATGGATCCAAATTTGCTGACGTGGCATGCGGATCCAAAAATCTATAAAATGAGACTAACAAGACTCGAACCCGAGTCTGTATAACAGAGAATCCATTAAATGGGCACTGGCCAATTGAGCTAACTATGATTTGATGATGTATTGTATTATGTGATATACATATATCGTGAAACATTATAAAATTTAGGGTTAATGGATTTAAACACCCCCAACTATGCCCATTTGGCCGATGGCACTCTCAACTTTCACTTTGGCTCAGAACACTCCCAACTTAACACATCGATTGTCATGGCACCCCTTCGTTAAATATTCACTAACCAGGTTACTAAAATTGGCCTATGTGGCAATTTAATCTGATGTGGCATTCCTACGTGTCATACATTAACTGATGTGGATAACCCCTCATTCGTGAAGTTTATAATCCCCAAAACACACCATCACTTCACTCAAATCAAGTTAAGAACATATCAGAAGCTCTGAAGTTCATCAATGGCGATCAAACCCTAATCGATCAGAGGTACGTTTTCTCTCAATATATTGGTATTGTTCACTGATTGCACTGATGGAGATTATCGATGTGATGCTATGGTATGGTGGAACATTGGATTTTAGTTTTGATCAACCTTAATATGTTGGAGGTGAATCAAAGTTGATACGTATGGATGTTGATCACATTGCATACTTTGAGTTGTTAGAGTATGCAATGGATTCTGGGTGTTATGAAAGTAGGGATTTTTACATGTATGGATTAAACTCTGATACTGGTGAATTCAAGTGGTTTGGGGATGATAATGATGTTTTGGAGATTGCATTGAAGGCTCTAACATGGTCTGAACCATTCATGGAGGTCTTTATTCAAGTCGCTCCAATTAGCCATGAACAAGAAGTCCAATTCATGTCCCAGCCCAGTAAACCCAAAGCCCAATCTTATTCACCACCCAGTAAACCACAAGCCCAATCCAGTTCCCAACCCATTAAACGAAGAGGCCGGCCCAAAAAACTTGTAACCCAGTCAAAAAAGAAAGTAGTCCATGTCAGTAGAGTGAGTAGGGCATCTGACAAAAGTGGTAACCCTCCTGTACTTGAAGTCCCTAGATCTGAATCCATTGCCTCAGGAAAGGAGGCTGTTGCTGATAATCAGCCTAGTGTACAAGAGGCTACATGGGCATTTGATTTGGATGAGGAGTCTATTGTTCAAGAGGGTGTATCGAAAGAAACAGATGGTTTGCAAAAGAAGCCTATTGGAGAAGAGGTTTTAGTGGAAGAAAGGAGTGGTTTTGATAAGCAGAGTGCAGATGAAGATGACAGTGAAGACAGTGACTATAAAGCTGAATTAAATGGGACAGAAGAGTCAAGTTCAGATGAAGATGAAGGTTTTCTTGATGATAGTAATGAAGATGAGGTTCATGATGAAATAGCTTTCTCAGATTCAGACAGAGAAGATGCTGAATGGAGACAGTCACAAGATGCCATTAAACGAGCTAATAAGGATGAACTTGAAGCTAAAAAGAAGTTAGTTGAACAGTGTACTAAACCTTCTGAAAAAGAAGGTAAGTTGAGTGAGTCTAATGATGCAGGGTGTGCACATGTAGAGGGTTACAGTAGTTACGAGGAATCTGATGGTGATGTTGCTACTCCTGGTGAGAGTGAGGATGATGATATAAGAGGTAAGAAGTACAAAGAAACTGCTCCAAGTGTAAATGAACACACCAACTGGAAAAAGTTTACATGGAAAGTTGGAATAAGGTTTGCATCAAGGGATCGTTTTAAGGAGGCAGTGAGAAGGTATGCTGTGACTAACGGAAGGAATCTGATCATTGCAAAGAGTGATAATAAGGAAGAAGGTCGTTTAGCTGTGAAGTGTGTACCAGGGTGTCCCTTCTATCTATATTGTTCACTAAACAAAGCCAAAGAGTGTTACATGATTAAAAGTGTGAAGAACAAACACAACTGCCAGAGAAACATGATCAAGAATAGACAGCTATCTGCCAAGTTCTTAGGGGATGAGTTCCTTCCTTTGTTTAAGGCCAAGCCAAATTGGTCTGCTAAGGAGATTCAAGCAGCAGTTAAACAGAAGTTTAAGGTAATTATAACTAAGTGGTTAGCTTACAAGGCTAAATCAAGTGCACACAAGAAGCTTCATGGTTCAATGAGAGATCATTACAGTAAAATTGGTTCTTACCTGGAAGTTCTAAAGAAAGCAAATCCATCATCAACCTTTAGGTTAGAAACTGCTCCACCAGGTTTCATTAACCTAGATCCAGAGGCCACATGTGAAACATTCTTTAGACTGTTTGTTTGTTTTGATGGAGTCAGAAAAGTTTTTTTAGCAGGATGCAGGAAGGTATTGTGCTTAGATGGGTGTTTTCTTAAAACATTCCTTGGAGGGATGTTGTTAACAGCTGTGGGAAGGGATGGTAATGACCAAATGTTTCCTTTGGCATGGGCAGTAGTTGAAGGGGAAAATAATGAGAGTTGGGAATGGTTTATGGATGAGCTTAGGCAGTGTTTGGGAGTAACTGATGATGGTGAATCATGGACTTTTATATCTGACCAGCAAAAGGTAGAACTCCCTAACCAATAAGTAGCTTATTCATCACTTATATGTGACACTGTTGTATTGGTTTTGCAGGGTCTGTTGAATGTTGTTGCAATGGTATGGCCAAAGGCAGAGCATAGAAACTGTGCAAGACACATCTATGCTAACTGGCACAAGACATACAAAGATGAAGAGTTAAAGGAGCTATATTGGAAATCAACTAGGGCCTATTGTGAAGCTGATTACTTGCAAGCCATTGAAGAGATGAGGAGCATAAACCCTGATGCAGTAGAGGCCTTACTCAAGCAAAATCCCAATTGGTTCAACAGGTGCTATTTGAACACTCACACAAAATGTGATGTTATAGTAAACAGCATGGCTGAAACTTTTAATGGCTTTATCATCAATGCAAGGTCAAAACACATTATACACATGTTAGAGGACATAAGGATTCAGGTCATGAGTAGGCTGGTTACTAAAAGAACAGAAATGAGTGCCAGGGATGTTGTTATATGCCCTAAAATCCAAGAAAAGCTTGATTTTTCAAAACAGGCTGCATATAGATGTGAGGTGTATCCCTCATCATACCATGTGTTTCAAGTCAGGGATTTTGATGATGTTTCAGTTGATCTAGATAAAAGAACATGCACATGTAGGAAATGGGATTTGAGGGGGTATCCATGTAAACATGTTTGTGCAGTAGCTGGGTTTTTGCATAAAAATGCAGAAGAGTATGTTGATGTGTGTTACCACAAAGACACATACATGAAGGCTTATGAATTCTCAATCCCTCCAATACCTAGTGAAAGGTATTGGCCCAAGATTCACCACCCTATGGATCCACCACCAATAAGATCTCAACCTGGGAGGCCTAAGAAGAATAGAAAGAGGGATCCTCATGAGGATCCAAAGAGACCAGGGAAACTTACCAAGCATGGGGTGATAATGACTTGTGGTAATTGTGGGGGTAGAGGTCACAACAAGAGAAAATGTACTGAACAAGGAAATCAGCAATCTATTGCAGGTGAATTACTTGTTTTAGTGACAGTTGTCTGTGTATATTGTAGGCTTTAACTACTTTTGTTTTGTATGTTCTAGGGTATGCTAAAAAGAGACAGAAGGGAACAAAAAAGTCAAGCCAGAAGTCAACTCAGCAATCTACTCCAGTACCTTCACAAGGAACAACTGAGCAATCTACTCCAGTACCTTCACAAGGAACAACTCAGCAATCTACCCAGGAGAGAAGCAAAATTTCCAGCCAGAAGTCAGCTAAAAAGTCAACTGTCAAGTCAAATGTCAAATGGAAAGGGAACATACAAGGCAGCAGTTAAAAAGTCATAGTTTGACTTTTTTGTGATAAATGGACATGTTTGACTTTTTTGTGGTCTTTATGACCTTTTTGTGTTGTTGGCTGTTTGGACAACTTTAAGTTATGTAATAACTCTCTAGGATAACTTGTGGTGATGTTATAACTCTTTAGGGTAACTTTAGAGTATGTTATAACTGTTGGTTATGTAATGGTATAAGTCTTGTTTATGGTCTTTATGCATTTTGGTTGATTGGTCATTATACTATGCAGTTTTGGTCATTATATAGTGCATATTTGGTCATTACAGCTTGGACAACATACACAGATTTGGACACTTGCAGTTTGACCCATATGCATTGTGCAGTTTGGACACTTGCAGTTTTGACCCATATGCATTGTGCAGTTTTGGACACTTGCAGTTTTGACCCATATGCATTGTGCAGTTTTGGACACTTGCAGTTTTGACCCATATGCAGATGTGCAGCTATATGTGCAGACCCATTAGAGGTATGTTTCTTATTATATCATGACCTTTGACATTTGTTGGTCAAATTAAAGTTTGGATATGTTGGCTAATCTGGTAATATCAATACATGTGCAGATATATACAATCAAGGAGTAGGATTTTGCATTAAATTCCATCAAAAGTCAAAAGTGTACAATTACAACAAGAACACAGTTCATACTACCTAAACATATACAACACTATGCTAATGCCAATAAACAAGGTTAACACATGTTGCTTGTTCCATTTCGACTCTGTTCCAGATATCTTTGCTTTCAACCACCTATTCTCTTCTACTAAGACCATGTTTTCATATTTCAGGTCTTCTGAACTGAACCTGCACTGGGATGCATGTTGGTTGAACATTTTGTCGACATCTTCTTTCCATAAGAAGAACTTGCAGTCTGATCTCTGCAAAAGCCAACAACACCTCTGTTAATCAATCAATTCAATTCAAGAAAAATACTTGGAGTTAAGGTGGAACATACCGGCCAATGAGAGCATCCATAGAATTGTTGACCTTGCCGCACACTTTTCCGTCCAACAACTCGAACAACTGCTACAACATCATGATGGCAGTACACATTACCCTCCAAATCAACCTTAAACAATTTAGGGTTTCTGGAGACTGTGGATGAAGACGTAGAAGAGGAGCTCATTTTGATTCAAGATTAGGGCTTGTTCTTCACGAAAATCGACCGGATCGTATGTTGATGATGGCTTTGCTCCAAGGTGCGTCTGATTTCTCTATGAGTTAGGATTAGGGTTTACAGAATGAGTTTGTTAGTGACTGGGGGTTTTAAAGATGGTGAATGAGTATACTTGACACGTAGGAATGCCACATCAGATTAAATTGCCACATAGGCCAATTTTAGTAACCTGGTTAGTGAATATTTAACGAAGGGGTGCCATGACAATCGATGTGTTAAGTTGGGAGTGTACTGAGCCAAAGTGAAAGTTGAGAGTGCCATCGGCCAAATGGGCATAGTTGGGGGTGTTTAAATCCATTAACCCTAAAATTTATTATAAATACCCACACTAAGCAACCCATTTATCGTCATCATCCCCATTTATCATCATCATCCCCAACACAGATTCAGCATCTCGATTCCAACAACCCCAAACCCCCCCTGCTCTCTCGATTCTGACCAGCGACCGGAGTGACTCTGGCGCCCCTCCCACTCCGGCGGACGCACAAACACCCCCAAATACCTCCACCCCTCTCGATCTCCCTCCCGTGAAGAACTGGCGGCACACCGGCGAAGTTTTTGCGCAGCAGTGCCGCCGCTGCGGCGGCTGTAATTAAGATGAAGACAGAGACTGTAGATGATGGTGAGGGTGGTTGATAGCAGCCGGCGACGGCTGTGGAGTCCGGCGACGGCCAGAGGCACCGGCGACGGTGGTGTTCATGGTTTCCGACAAGCTTTCCGATAAGTGAAGGTGATGTTCTGTTCTTCAATGGTGAATGAGAAAACGGTTGAAGTTTTGTTTGAGTGTGTTGATAGTAATGAAAATGGTGAATCTCACGTTGCTGATAATCATGTTAAACTGCTATATTCCTGAAACATTTTTTTTAATTTCATGGAGTTTGATTTTGCTCAGGGATTTTAGGGTTTGATATGTAATGATTTTGGGGTTTTTATAAGGTGTTCATGAATGAGGGATTATAAACTTCAACGAATGAGGGATTATCCACATCAGCTCATGTATGACACGTATGAATGCCACATCAGATTAAATTGCCACATAGGCTAATTTGAGTAACCTGGTTAGTGAATATTTAACGAGGGGGTGCCATGACAATCAATGTGTTAAGTTGGGAGTGGTCTGAGCCAAAGTGAAAGTTGAGAGTGCCATCGGCCAAATGGCTATAGTTGGGGGTGTTTAAATCCATTAACCCTATAAAATATTGGATATAGTGTGAATCTTTAATCTTATCTAAAAGAATATTTCATTCATTTTATTGTTATATTAGTAGAAAAATAAGAATCAATACTTAAAATGGGTTATTGGATTTTATCACTTTTAACTATTGGTCATTGGTCGCTACCACCCTCAACTATCACTTTGACATCCGCCACCCCCAACTTAACACTTAGTGCGTTTTGTAACCAGATCACTAACTTTTGAGCCTGTTATTATACTTTTGGGGGTGTCCTAAGATCCCTAAAACTTTCCCAAGATCCATATGACACCCAAAAAAGTGTAGTAACAGGATCAAAAGTTAGTGATCAGTTAACGACGTTATGACAAAACACACTAGGTGTTAAGTTGGGGGTGACGGGCGTTAAAGTGATAGTTGAGGGTGGCAGCAACCAATAGCCAATAGTTGAGGGTGATAAAATCTAATAACCCTACTTAAAATTGGACTTCACAATTCACCCTCTCTTGGCACATCAGCCTTTTGGCTTTTTTATATATACAGGACAATAGTGTTTCAAGTTTCAACACAACTATTATACAAAGGTTTACATAAAAAAACAATTAAATAGAAACTCGATCAAATCAGACTGAAAAATCTATATTTTATTTTCTACTCATTTGGTCGTTCTTATGTGTATTTATCTTTATATTATATCCAACTAGAGTTATCTCGCGTGTTGCGGCGTAGACATAATGAACGCAAACTATTTATAATATAGATGGACCGCTAACTGTTATTACATATTCTTAGTTTCTAGTACACGACACTTTCATACGAAATGTAATACAATAAATCAACAAAGTAAGGAAAACCAACAAATCAAAGGGTACAACCAACAATGCACACAAATCTTGTAAATTAAGAAGCCCACCCAAATTTGTGTACTAGAAAAGCACAAGCATCATGGTTTTGTGGCATTTTTTTCTCACCACTGGTTTCATCCGGTTACATGTACATGACAAAATTAAAATGGCTTAATCGGTGCTTACGCCCATCAGTTGATACAACAAAAAAGCACCGACTGTCTTGGAAGTACGTGTGCCGGTTGATCTACAAATAATAATAAGTAATTGTCCGTTAGCATAAGAAAAACAGTTAATATATAAAACGATAAGTGGTAAGCTTACATGATGTAATCAACTCCGACACACACATTCTAGGATGACGTGTGAATTTGAAATACGCACCCAACTGGGCAAGCGATAAGGAAATGACAAGTCAATGGAGCAAACGCAGTTCTGCATAAGGTCTAAGAACCTATTGCACAAAATAACAAAAATGCATAAGTTGCTAATGCCAACAAAGTTAAACACACAAATTAAGAATAGATTCAACATTCTGTAACAGAAATATAATTAAAGGTTAAAGCAATGAAGCGAAAGCTAAAAGCATTAACTTACCATAGGCACCAACGAACCTAGGTGGTACAAACTCCGAAGCAAAAGGAACAACACGGCAAGGCAAGCAGAACCCAAAAAGGCAATAATATAATTAACAATGAAAGTAGATGTTATTGATTAACATTATGTAAATACATATACAAGCTCAGGTTATCGGCTACAAGTGGTGGCTGCATTAAATCCACTTTCGTTGTCATGCCTAGATAAAAACATCTTCATAGCCATAAGAAAGTAACCATAAATACATCATCATATCTAAAATAGACAAAGTATGGGCCACTTACCTCATCGAAACCCAAGAGCCAACAAAAAAGCCAACGTAACAAATAAGGAAAAAGTCTCACATGAGGTTGCCCTCACCATCATCGACCAGGTTAACAAAAAGTAAGCAAAAGAGTACTTACTAACATCCACCAATGGTAGTCGACATGTTTTTCGGATTCCAATTTACGTACAAACTACACATGATGAACCCAAAAACAAATTTCTTAACCAAATCAAAAGCAAAATGAAAGCGGGAAAAAGCACAATATAAATAAAGGCTCAGAATCGTAGTAATGGAACTCGCCTTCGCCCAAATCTGTCATGGCTACAAACATAATTGCAAAAGGTGTAGAGAAAATATACAAACAATACAACTGTCATCTACATTTCCCAGCCAAGATGTAGATTGGATCTACAAAGTCCAATTACTACAGTCAATCATCATTACTACCTCGTCATTAAGAAAAAAAATACAATAGCGAAACAACATGAAAGATAAATATGTAATTAATATGTTACCAAAAGTCCCAACAAAGCAACAAACATCTGAAGCACACCATAATCCTTTCAAAAGAATTAATTCAAAGATTTTTTATGCATTGTTGGTTTTACCTCCAACTTTGTATGTCTCAGCATAACATCACAGACACACATACCCAATCCAAGTAGTCTCGTACAACAACCGTATCACCCTCACCCATTGAATAACCAACAACTCACAGATTCTAAGCAACCATCGTCTTAACAAAGCATCACAAACCCATCCAAAGAAGGTAAAAAGTCTCAGACGGCTGAAGAGCCACCCTCACCGACCGAATACCCTTCAATCCACAGCCTTCCAAAAAAAATCTCAAAAGCATACCATCATATAACCACATGCAAAGTTAAAACAGTCTCGGACAACAAAATAGTCTTCCTCATAGACCGATTACACATTATCACAACAAGAGCCAACAAACTTCTGAACAAAGCATCATAAAATGAACCGAATAGTCTAAACAGTCTCTAAAAACTAAACAATAATCATCATCGTCAAAGCAACATCAAAGACACAAAATCCAACAACTTTTAAACACATGCAACTATGTGATCGCATGTTAAAACCCATAAAACCAACAAAACGTCATCAAAGTCAACATCGGATACGAATCGTCAAAAGCAATCGGTAAACTCAAAAAATTGCCCGACTATATAAAACCCTAAAATACGTCTTCCTTACAGACGAAGTTAACAATAATCATATCGTGACATAAAATCTCCGCTACCATCACTAACAAACAAACCCGGCAAACCAAAAGTCACAAAGACGGAAACCCAAAATCGAAGACGATAAAACAATATACGTCAACACAGGAACCAAATACTCAGCGGCGTTGGTCGGAAAATGTACATAAATAACACACAAGGCCAGAAAAAACTGTTCAAACAGTAACATCCAAAAACCAAGACGATCGAACAACATATGTAAACAAAAAAATAAAGCACTTACCTAAAGTCGCCTAAGAAAGTCGACAAAAGTATCCCAAGTGTAGAGAGAGGGAGAAAGACGTGTAGAGATAGAGAGCGACAGAGCGTAAATGATAAGAGACGGTGATGGGCCATCCTTTTAAACCTTCCACCAACCCAAATGTACAAAACAAAAAGCAAAACAAACAAACAACACAAAGTAAATAAAAGCAACAAAGAATAAGGTACAATCAACAATGCTTATAAATAATTAGGTAATTTTAAATGTATCACACCAAAATTGTATAATGTCGGTAATAATTTTTGTTTGACTTTGTACGATGCCATTTTTATCATTAAAATCACCGGAACTTCAGAAATCCTCATAATGTACATTACACAAAATGACATTAATAACTATTAACAGAGCAAGTGAATGAATAATGTCTGACAACTACTGGCGACTATTCATTGGGCCGTTTGGTGGTGATGAGGTCTGATTGGCCTCTTTTGGCGGTGATAGCCTCATCACCAAATCAGACACGCGTTCGTTTGCAATTTTTCCCCTTTCGCTTTCTCTATCTAACATCCGGCAACAGACATCAATATTTTCATCCATCTGAGGACTACGCAGACAAGGAGTCGCCGGCCATGGCCTCCGGCCGGCCTCCTCACCCTAGTTACACACCTCGCTGATGATGATGGTGGTGGTTATTGTATAGTGTTTCATTTGTGTGGTTGGTGGTGACCACCGCCTTACCATTGTTGGTTACTTCCACTACCGCCACCGTCATCGCCATCGCCACCGCTTGCAAATCTAAAACCCTAACCCCCAAATCCTTCTTTCTCTTACTGGGTTTCTACTTGTGGAATTTTTGTGTGGTTGGCAGTGTTTAAGCTGACGGTTGTTAGGCTGTGATGAGTATCAAAATCATATAGATCATTGATGAAGATGGCGCGACAAAGGTGATAGATGGTAGGAATAGACCTGCAACCCACCTTGCAGCCAGCTTCTTTAGGAACTCTGAGCCTTAGGTTTGTTTTTATTGTGTCTTTGATTTTTAATGTTTCTTCGGTGTTTGCAAATGTGTTGATACATATGTGTTTGTGGTATATTTTTCACTGAATTAGTTGATTTGTGATAAGGAAGACAGATTAGGTGTTAATCGATTGGTAAATTTGGTGTTAATTAGTTGTTGAGAAATTTGGTCTTAATTGATAGGTAAGTTTGTGTAGGTCGCGGTGGTCCGATAATGATGATGGTGGCGGTGTTAACGGCGATGATGGCAGTTTGGTTTCTGAAAAGGGTTCCAACCATGACAGTGATGTTGAGGTGATGGTAATCGCCAAGTTGAGATGTAAGACCCTAAACACGTTTTGACCAAAACGACGCAGCGGAAAAGTGAACTATAAAATTTCTTCCTTTATAGTTGTTCTAATGTGCTTTAAACCATTTAAATCAATCTTTCCTTAACTTAAGTACATCATTCATTCTAGATCAAGATAACTACGTTAACATACAATTACAACTACATCACCACTTCTCCGTACAATCCATGATCTTCAACTCGATCTTCGTCCACTTATCTCCCATGATAATAATGATGATCTGACTAACCTGCGATCACCATATATAACCAACACATTAGTAAAATGGTAACATCATACATTAAAAACAATTTCATAATAACTAATAATCACATAGCCATCTATCAATGAATAGAACTCCAATAAGACGTTCTTCGAATTCTTTCCATACACCAGGACTCAAACCTTCGAGAGCCCATCACTTACATACCTGCATTTCTAAAACCATTCTCAATAGCAAAACAGTTAGCAACGCTTATCCTCCAACGTATTGAAAACTTACATCTTCACATAAACATATAACATTGATTTACATTCATTGAACTACACCATGTGTGGATGCTACCATATATCCACAGATTGCATATATGTTTCATACATACGTGTTACAATAACATTGGCAGCTAACTCTTACAATCTACAATTATATGCCTCCATACATGCATTCGAATCATACTCACGTAACCACCTCCAATTATTGTACTTTAATCAAGCGTAATAATTCACCTATAAGCATTCTTAGAAACAAGTTTCATCTTTTCATCCGTATGACACATTCTAATACATTCGTTCACACAATTCAATTGTTTATAGATCCGCACTTTTACATGAACTTGAGTTCTTAGTTACTTATTTTAATAAGGTTGGTGCTTTCTTAAGTCTGACAAAGTTTACGGAGCCTTTCGGAAACTTTACTAAGCATCGGGACGAAAACGAGATCAAGCGGGAGCGCGAAATGACGAAAACAGAAAACAGGAAACAGAGGCACCGTCGCCGACGCCTGACCAGGCCGTCGGCGACGCCCTCTAGCTTTGTCCGTCGGGAAAAAGGTCCGTAAACAGAAGATTAGAGCTGTCACACCCCAACCGATGGCGGAAACATCGGGGTGCGAGCACTAAGCGTTCAGATTGTTCATGAGATTCCATAACACTATTTGTTTCAGTAGAAATTAGATCAAATTCATCGAAACATTGTCTAACGCATACACAACCAACACAAGTATCAAATACAAACCATAACGAATATCATTCAATCGTTCAAATGTTTCTAAGTTAACTAGGTGACGTTTCTAAGCATCTCCTAGCTGGATTCCATTCATTCCAAAGCATCCTATCAGCCTGCAACATGTATTAAAATATCAATACTAAGTATTGGCGAGTATACAAGTTTGATAATAGCATAATAGTTTAAAACAACTCATATCCACAATGTAAGTAATAAAAATAGTTTCAGCCGTGCTAGTGTCGCTGTCCACGCAGTGATAGCCCAAGTATCCCGATGCTTTGTGGTTTACCCAAGATTCAAGGTAAACTAGAATCCTCCTAACAATACCCCCCGAGAATAATGGGAGAGGTGCATCTCCTATAGCGCTACTATTGTTAAGGCGGAACTACACACTCTGGATTAAACGTCACATAGCACAAAGAATCAAGAATCACAAGTTTCACATAGGATAGAGTATAAGTTTCCAAAGATTCAAGTTTAAGTTTCATAGAATACATGTTACACCCCAAAAGTTGAAAGTAAAAGGGGATCGAGTATACTCACAGTGATTGCTCAACAGTCGTAACTGTTATTGGATCAAAGGGAGCTCTTTTAAGATTAGCCTGATTAAATTACCATAGGATAAGCGTCGGGTAGAGTATCAAGGTTGAATAGAATGCTTAAGCAGGCCTTGGATCGGATGACTGTCCGTTCGGATGGTCAGTCGATCGGCTAGCCTGATGACTAATGGCTGCCCGATCGGACAGTTGCCCGATCGGCTAGCCTGATGTGATTAAATGGCTGCCCGATCGGCTAGCCTAATGTGATTAGATGGCTGTCCGATCGGTCGGTAGTCCGATCGGCTAGGCTAATGTGATTAGATGCCTGCCCGATCGGACGGTTGTCCGATCGGCTAGAGTGGAGGATGGCTGATCGAGTGTAATTAGTGGCAGCCCGATCGGACGGCTGTTCGATCGGCTGGCCTATTGTCCCCGTCTACCAACTTTTGTAAAGCTACTAAGTTTGAAAGTTATTGGTGATGTCACGGCACGTACTAAGGCAACGTTAACTCACCGTTTAACAGCCGTTCTGACCGGTTGGGAACCACCCCAATTCAACCAGTTGTATGTTAGCGACAGGTTTATGCCGGAATCCATCCCGTGACCGTCTCAATCAGTGAACAATCCGTTCTTAAACCAACTCTAGACCACCAATCAGTCTACTGCCAGTTCAGTCACGTTTATCACCAAAGTAAATCAGAAATTCGAGGAAAAGATGAGGATCAACCCAAGTTTTACATGAAAAGGTATAGATTTATCTTAGATTTAGTGTAAAAGCGTATGAAATATCTTAGATCTGAGCTAGATCTTGCTCAGAATGACATCACCTGATAGTTTGTACAACCACCATGATGACATCATCCTGAAGATCTCAGATCTGAGAGATTTCACGGTGAAAAGTGTGATTTCAGGTGAGAATCACGTAGAGAATGATGTGTAGAGTAAGAAAGTACAAGAATCTAGCTTGAAACGTACCGAAATCGATGAGGAAAAGGAGAAATAGCGTGCGCGTGCGTCTGGTTCGGTCAGAGCTGTCACATCACTTGAAATGGTGATGTGACAACCTATTTATAGGCGAGGGAGAGAAGGAAGGAATGTGGTTTGGTTCGGCTGGCAGTCCGATCGGCTGGCTGTCCGATCGGTCAGCTGTCCGATCGGTCAGCTGTCCGATCGGCTGATCAGCCTATAGGTGACTGTCCGATCGGCCGGCTAGCCGATCGGCTGGTCACTCTTGCCAACCCAACCTTCTCGCGTTCCAGTTTATGGTTCGTTTTTCGCGTTATGTTAGGCGTTGCGTTTTAAAGATTTCGTAAAGTATTTTATTATTTAGATTACATCATAAGCACCAAAGTCTCACGGTTTCATAGATTCCGCCAGTGCCAAGGCTCCAGTCTCTCGTTTAACCAAGAATCAAGCTTCACGAGTCTAAGGAGTCAAGCACCATTTTAAGTTTCAAGGGTCAAGAGTCAGCGTTGGTCAAGAATCAAGTGTCTAAGTATCAAGAGTCCAAGTATCAAGTATCAACAATAAGAATATGGTTTTCATAGTATAAAGGATCAAGTATCTAGCTTAATCATGAAGATTCAAGTATCTAGATTTAGCATCATGGGTCAAGCATCAAGAGTCTAGTATCTGTATCAAGTCTCATAGTTTATGTTTCAAGAATCAAGCATCTAGATTAAAGAATAAAGTATCATAGTGTTAAGCATCAATTATCAATAGGTTTCACACCAAAACTTTCAAAGTATCAACATTACATAACCACAAGGACTAAGATCAACAATTTATAGGAGTTCAGGGACTGATCCTGCCAAGTGTCTAAGGTTTAGGGACGCTGGGCGTTACAGTCTCCCCTCCTTTAGGATATTTCGTCCCCAAAATCTTAGAAGAAGACTGTTCAAAGAGATGCGGGTACTTGGCCTTCATATCACTTTTCAACTCCTAAGTAAATTCAGCGCCACGCTTTCCTTCCCATCGAACCTTAACAACTGGGATTTTGCTGCGCCTCAAAAGCTTGACAGTCTGATCCATGATTTCGACCGGTTTCTCCACAAACTGAACAGCTTCGTTTATTTGCAAGTCTTCCAGAGGAACATGCAGTCCCTCATCGGCTAGACATTTTCGCAGATTGGACACGTGGAACACTGGATGCACGTTGTTTAGCTCTTGTGGCAAGTCGAGTCGGTATGCTACCTTGCCGATCCTTTCAAGTATCATGAAAGGACCCACATAGCGAGGTTCAAGCTTTCCCTTCTTCCCAAAACGAACTATTCCCTTCCAGGGAGATACTTTGAGTAGAACTCGGTCACCGATAGCAAATTCCAGAGGCTTCCGCCTATTATCAGCATAGCTCTTTTGTCTGTTCCTAGCCTTGATCAAGTTATCACGGATCTGAAGAATCCTATCCATTGCCTCTTGGATAATCTCAGGGCCAGTGAACTGCTTTTCCCCAACCTCCTGCCAGCTGAGAGGAGATCGGCATTTTCGCCCATACAAAGCTTCGAAAGGCGCCATCTGAATACAAGAATTGTAGCTATTATTGTAAGAGAATTCTATCAATGGTAAATGTACATCCCAGTTACCACCAAAGTCATTGACACAAGAACGAAGCATATCCTCGAGGGTCTGAATAGTACGCTCGGTCTGACCATCCGTCTGAGGATGAAAGGCCGTGCTAAGATTCAAGTGCTTACCCATAGCGGATTGAAACGTTTGCCAAAGGCGTGAAGTAAAACGACCATCACGGTCCGAGATTATGTCAAGAGGTACGCCATGACGGCTTATAATCTCATCAGTATAGATTCGAGCAAGTCTCTTTACTCTGAAATCTTCGCGAATAGGGAGAAAGTGAGCAGATTTGGTCAAACGATCAATAATCACCCAGATGCTATCGTGACCTTTAGAGGTACGGGGTAGTTTGGTAATAAAGTCCATAGCAATACTATCCCATTTCTAAATAGGGATTTTAGGTTGCTCCAAGAGTCCCGAAGGACGCTGGTGTTCAACCTTTACCTTCGAGCAGGTAAGGCACTTAGATACATAGACAGCAATGTCCCTCTTCATGCCAGGCCACCAATAAGTTGTACGCAGATACTGGTACATCTTGTCGGCACCTGGATGGATAGAGTAACGGGATTTGTGAGCCTCAGTCAAAATGAGCTCACGGAGGTTATCGCGATCTGGCACCCAGATGCGATTGAGGTAGTATTGGAGTCCATCGGGTTTTGTTACCAATTGGTCAATACGGGCGCCATGGACTTCCTCGATTATACTACCTTCGTTGGCTGATGAATATTGGGCTTCTCGGATACAAGCATGGATGTCATTGGAGATACGGATAGACTTAACATGAGTTTTACGACTAAGAGCGTCGGCCACTACGTTCGCCTTGCCGGGATGATAGCGAATTTCGCAGTCGTAGTCGTTAAGTAATTCCACCCAACGTCTCTGTCGCATATTCAGCTCTTTTTGGTCAAAGATGTGCTGAAGGCTCCTATGGTCGGTGAAGACCACACACTTCGTACCATACAGGTAGTGTCGCCAGATCTTTAACGCAAAAATGACTGCGCCAAGCTCCAGGTCGTGGGTAGTGTAGTTTTTCTCATGTACCTTGAGCTGACGAGAGGCATAAGCAACAACCTTGTCCCGCTGCATGAGCACACAGCCCAACCCCCGGTTCGAGGCATCACAATATACCACAAAATTGTCGTTGCCATCAGGTAGAGTTAACACAGGGGCATTACACAAAAGATTCTTAAGGGTTTGAAAAGAGTTCTCTTGCTTGGGACCCCAAACAAAAGGCCTCTCCTTTTGGGTTAGCGTAGTAAGAGGAACAACGATTTTCGAAAAATCTGTGATGAATCGGTGATAATAGCCCGCCAATCCTAGGAAAGAACGAATCTCAGACACGGATTTAGGCGTACACCAATTCGTCACTGCCTCAATTTTCGAAGGATCAACATGAATACTCTGTCTACTAACAATATGACCAAGAAATTGCACTTCGTCGATCCAAAACTCACACTTAGAAAATTTAGCATACAACCGTTCACCACGTAAAAGTTCAAGCATAAGACGTAGATGGCGAGCATGATCAGCTTTAGACTTAGAATAAATGAGGATATCATCGATAAATACAATAACAAAACGATCCAGGTAGGGTTTACAGACACGGTTCATAAGGTCTATGAACACCGCAGGTGCGTTTGTCAGGCCAAAAGGCATGACTACGAACTCGTAGTGTCCATATCGTGTACGAAACGCGGTCTTAGGAATATCATCTTCAAGAACGCGTAGCTGATGATATCCAGAACGCAGGTCAATTTTAGAGAAACAGGACGCGCCTTGTAACTGGTCAAACAGGTCATCAATACGGGGTAACGGATAACGATTCTTCACGGTAAGCTTATTAAGTTCACGGTAATCGATACACATACGAAATGAACCATCCTTCTTCTTGACAAATAGAACAGGAGCACCCCACGGGGAGGTACTTGGATGAATAAAACCTTTGTCGAGCAATTCTTGTAGCTGGCTGGATAACTCTTGCATCTCGGAAGGTGCAAGACGGTAAGGAGCCCTGGCGACAGGAGTCGCACCAGGTACGAGATCAATACGAAAGTCAACAGATCTGGGAGGAGGAAGACCAGGAAGATCTTCAGGAAAGACATCAGTGAAGTCACACACCACTGGAACATCGTTTATGTTCTTCCCCTTGCCTTTTTGTTTCACCACGTGGGCCAAGAATGCAGGGTTCTGCTTACGTAAGCTTCTACTCGCTTGTGTGCATAACATCAATCTCAGTCCTTTTGAAGGTCGGTCTCCATATACGATCAAGGTATCACCAGAGGGAAGCGGAAGACGAACAAATTTCTCATGACAAACAATCTCGACATGGTTTTTACGCAACCAATCCATGCCAATAATGACATCAAAACTACCCAAACGCATTGGTATGAGATTAATAGAAAACACGTGATCGTTAAGAGTCAGGGAACAATCACGCACGATCGAATTAACAAGAATCGACTTACCATTGGCGACCTTGACAGAGAACGACTCTGGTAACTTGGAGCGTGTACAGTTTATCAAAGACTCAAATTGCACGGACACAAAGCTTTTATCGGCACCAGTATCAAATAGAATCGAAGCATAAAGGTTATTAACAAGGAATATACCATTGACAACGTCATTGTCATTACGAGCCTGATTCGCGTTAAGGTTGAACACTCGTCCACGAGCGGCTGGTTGCTGGTCCTGGTTCAGCTGAGGACATTGGTTAAGGAGGTGGGTAGTATCTCCATACTTGTAGCATGCACGGACAACATTAACTGGCCTAGGATTTTGTAGAGGAGCTGGAGGTGCAGGTAGAGCTGCCTGAGCTGGGGATTGCTGAGCTGGCTGGGCTACGTTAGTTTGACGGCAGTAGGGAGTCGTGTGACCATATCGATTACAGTTGGTGCACAAACGACATGCAGAAGTAGCAGGATGGTGGTAGCTGCAAGTTGCACACTTGGGATGGGGCCCAGTGTATTGCTTCTTAGCTTCGGGAGCAGCAGGGTTAGCAACAGTAGTAGCAGGAGCAGGTTTTGCAGCAGGGACAATAGCATTGCATCCCACACCCTGAGACTTTCGTTTCTTGTTCTTGCTGCCACTAGGTTGCTGGGTCACTTGGTTAGCAGACTTTGAAAGTGCAGGGGTAGCAAACTGCTTATCACGCACACGATTGTTATTCAGACTTGCTGCCAAACGATAGACTTCTTCAATTGTTTCCAACTGAGCTGCTTCGATAGAATCACGCATTGCAGGCGGTAGGCCGTTGATGTACTTGGTTATCATTCGCTTAGGAGTCGAAACCAAGTGAGGAACAATGAGACTCAGCTGCTTAAAACGAGTAGTATAAGCCAGGTTGTCATCACCCACTTGTTTCAGATGCCAAAATTCTTCTTCAAGCTTCAACTGCTCATGGGGAGGGCAGAACTCAAGCATCATGAGTTCACGCACCTCAGCCCATGGAAGAGCATAGGCTTCTTCATTTGAACGGATGTTTCTCTCATTTGTCCACCACTCCAGTGCTCTGCCCTGAAACATTCCAGTCGCACTCCTCGTTTTCAGATGATCTGGGCACTCGCTGTTAATGAAGGTAACTTCGATGCTGTCGAACCACTCGAGCATAGCAGTCACCCCATCACTGCCCGTGAAAGACTTAGGGTTGCAAGAGATGAAATGTTTGTAGTTGAACTTAGCAGGCTTCTGCTTTTCAGCCTTGGAGTCCGCAGAGGACGACGGAGCATTTGATCCTTGAAGCTCGGTGAAGATCCTTGGCATGACGCGAGCAAACTGGTCAGCCATGAACGACATCATCTTTTTCTGAGACTTCTCTATGGATCTCCTGAGAGCGTCAGATGTTCTACGAGCAGACATCTACAGATCCAACGAACGGGATCGTATGAGTCCAAATTACGAATTCCTCACAACATAGATTACTCACACGATAGACTTAAGAATCTAGATTGAACCATCTCCAAAATTCACATCCTTCACATGGCACGTTGTATGAAGTTTGGTCAACATGCCAAAAACGCTTATATATAGGAAGTACCAGCGGCGTATCCACCACGCTTCGGACATGTCGCCTGGCCTCGTACTCGGTGTCATGCTACGTGTCACATCCCTCACACATCGTCATCATTATCATCATACGTTCACATAGGTTAATAGATTACCGTAGATTACTCATAGATTACTAAATTATATCACATAGAATGCTCAGAACAAATAATCGTAGAATGCCCAGATAGATTAACATAAATCATCTCATAAACTGACATAGATTACATCGATAGATTATCATAGCTTGCTCAAGTAGGTAGTTTAACATAGACTAACCAAGTAAATGATCATAGATTAAACCAACAATTCAAGGTAGTTTAACATAGTTTAGCTCAAAATAGATCATCGCGATAGATTATCATATATTAGAACGAATAGATTAACCATAGATCACGTTAGAACTCCCATAGATTACATAGACTTTCCATAGATTGTGTAGATGTTCCATTGCTTATACAGATGTTCCATGGATTTCAGAGACGTTTCATAGATTCATATACGTTCCACAACGGTCTGCAAACACTAAATCTCGCATGGCACTTGGTACGGAAGTTGGTAATATGCCGGAAGCACTTATATATAGGAAGTACCAACAGTGTATCCACCATGCTTCAGACACACCACTTCTGTCCCGTACTTCCATGTCATCTTAGTGTTTCACACCACCACAACACATCATACCACAGACGATCAATGTTTACCACATAGATTACACATAGAATAAAGCTTCGTAAATTTAGTTTGATCTGAGATTAGAATTAACATTTTAGGTTGCGGACAACGTGCAAGTTTTGCGTAAAAACGTTTTTCAAATAAACGAAGAATTAAGTTCAAAACCTTGTAGATAAAACCACTTTCATAAAATCGAGATAACATAAAAACGAGACAGGCTCTTAAAACACAGGATTGTTCCGGGTAGAGGAACGGCGACTAACCACAGTGATTCGAACTCCTTTCGAATTGAGGTAACGCGCCTTGACTTACTTAGACAAATACGTCATCGATGTTAGGCCTACGATATTCGTCCTTTTAGTCATTCTGCGTACTCAATTGATTGGCAGTTACGAGACTTTGGCGAGACATCAAATCATCAAGGAGTGGGACTAGTTATCAAGGTCTGAGTTTCACCTCTAACTTGACAACATCGTACCCTAAAGGTTGTCGGCTCTTATCCGCAGACAAGACCTTCCAGAATAATATGGAGATTTCCCATCAAGGTTCGGATGTCACTCCTATCCTGTGGGCAACTCTCATGCTAATAATAAACACTGTGTAATAGTGTCTTTATAGTATAAAGTGTATATTATAGCAGCCTTAGGAAAGGAATGTACGTTTAATAGGAACATGGGCTGCTAGGAAGCAGATACGGTAGGATGCATAAGTCTTAAACAACAAACAAGAGTCAAGTTCCTAGAACTATAGACTAGGGCAAGTATTCCTACTTATCCTAATTCCCTATAGTTATGGCTCTGATACCAATCTGTCACACCCCAACCGATGGCGGAAACATCAGGGTGCGAGCACTAAGCGTTCGGATTGTTCATGAGATTCCATAACACTATTTGTTTCAGTAGAAATTAGATCAAATTCATCGAAACATTGTCTAACGCATACAATACCAACACAAGTATCAAATACAAACCATAACGAATATCATTCAATCGTTCAAATGTTTCTAAGTTAACTAGGTGACGTTTCTAAGCATCTCCTAGCTGGATTCCATGCATTCCAAAGCATCCTATTAGCCTGCAACATGTATTAAAATATCAATACTAAGTATTGGAGAGTATACAAGTTTGATAATAGCATAATAGTTTAAAACAACTCATATCCACAATGTAAGTAATAAAAATAGTTTCAGCCGTGCTAGTGTCGCTGTCCATGCAGTGATAGCCCAAGTATCCCGATGCTTTGTGGTTTACCCAAGATTCAAGGTAAACTAGAATCCTCCTAACAATACCCCCCGAGAATAATGGGAGAGGTGCATCTCCTATAGCGCTACTATTGTTAAGGCGGAACTACACACTCTGGATTAAACGTCACATAGCACAAAGAATCAAGAATCACAAGTTTCACATAGGATAGAGTATAAGTTTCCAAAGATTCAAGTTTAAGTTTCATAGAATACATGTTACACCCCAAAAGTTGAAAGTAAAAGGGGATCGAGTATACTCACAGTGATTGCTCAACAGTCGCAACTGATATTGGATCAAAGGGAGCTCTTTTGAGATTAGCCTGATTAAATTACCAGAGGATAAGCGTCGGGTAGAGTATCGAGGTTGAATAGAATGCTTAAGCAGGCCTTGGATCGGCTGACTGTCCGTTCGGATGGTCAGTCGATCGGCTAGCCTGATGACTAATGGCTGCCCGATTGGACAGTTGCCCGATCAGCTAGCCTGATGTGATTAAATGACTGCCCGATCGGTCGGTAGCCCGAACGGCTAGCCTAATGTGATTAGATGGCTGTCCGATCGGTCGGTAGTCCGATCGGCTAGCCTAATGTGATTAGATGGCTGTCCGATCGTTCGGTAGTCCGATCGGCTAGCCTAATGTGATTAGATGCCTGCCCGATCGGACGGTTGTCCGATCGGCTAGAGTGGAGGATGGCTGATCGAGTGTAATTAGTGGCCGCCCGATCGGACGGCTGTCCGATCGGGTGGCCTATTGTCCCCGTCTACCAACTTTTGTAAAGCTACTAAGTTTGAAAGTTATTGGTGACGTCACGGCACGTACTGAGGCAACGTTAACTCACCGTTTAACAGCTGTTCTGATCGGTTGGGAACCACCCCAATTCAACCAGTTGTCTGTTAGCGACAGGTTTATGCCGAAATCCATCCAGTGACCGTCTCAATCAGTGAACAATCCGTTCTTAAACCAACTCTAGACCACCAATCAGTCTACAGCCCGTTCAGTCACGTTTATCACCAAAGTAAATCAGAAAATCGAGGAAAAGATGAGGATCAACCCAAGTTTTACATGAAAAAGTATAGATTTATCTTAGATTTAGTGTAAAAGCGTATGAAATATCTTAGATCTGAGCTAGATCTTGCTCAGAATGACATCACCAAATAGTTTGTACAACCACCATGATGACATCATCCTCAAGATCTCAGATCTGAGAGATTTCACGGTGAAAAGTGTGATTTCAGGTGAGAATCACGTAGAGAATGATGTGTAGAGTAAGAAAGTACAAGAATCTAGCTTGAAACGTACCGAAATCGATGAGGAAAAGGAGAAATAGCGTGCGCGTGCGTCTGGTTCGGTCAGAGCTGTCACATCACTTGAAATGGTGATGTGACAGCCTATTTATAGGTGAGGGAGAGAAGGAAGGAAGGTGGTTTGGTTCGGCTGGCAGTCCGATCAGCTGGCTGTCCGATCGGCTGGTCAGCCTATAGGTGACTGTCCGATCGGCTGGTCACTCTTGCCAACCCAGCCTTCTCGCGTTCCAGTTTATGATTCGTTTTTTGCGTTATGTTAGGCGTTGCGTTATAAAGATTTTGTAAAGTATTTTATTATTTAGATTACATCATAAGCACCGAAGTCTCACGGTTTCATAGATTCCGCCAGTGCCAAGGCTCCAGACTCTCGTTTAACCAAGAATCAAGCTTCACGGGTCTAAGGAGTCAAGCACCATTTTAAGTTTCAAGGGTCAAGAGTCAGCGTTGCTCAAGAATCAAGTGTCTAAGTATCAAGAGTCCAAGTATCAAGTATCAACAATAAGAATCTGGTTTTCATAGTATAAAGGATCAAGTATCTAGCTTAATCATGAAGATTCAAGTATCTAGATTTAGCACCATGGGTCAAGCATCAAGAGTCTAGTATCTGTATCAAGTCTCATAGTTTATGTTTCAAGAATCAAGCATCTATATTAAAGAATCAAGTATCATAGTGTTAAGCATCAATTATCAATAGGTTTCACACCAAAACTTTCAAAGTATCAACATTACATAACCACAAGGACTAAGGTCAACAATTTATAGGAGTTCAGGGACTGATCCTGCCAAGTGTCTTAGGTTTAGGGACGTTGGGCGTTACAAGAGCGTCGGAAGCACTGAACCAACCAAGCACCATCACCGACGGTCCTTTAGGGCGTCGGCGACGCCCCTTCTGCATTCCCGACGCTGTTTTCTACTTTTTGATGACTAGGGATGATTATACTCGCGCCGCGAACGTCCCAAATGTATAGTAACATCCTTACAAGTCCCCAAATCATACCAACACTTTACCCCATGCCTTGATGGCCGAAAACTTACTTTACCCCACTTCCTAGCTTTAACCCGTTTGATCTTTATTACACACTTTCCGACTTAGTTAACCATTTTTTACCCATCACCACAAAAACTAAACTTAATACTTCATTTGATTTTTCGTTCTTGCACACCTCACGATTGGTAACGTATAACAAAATTAACCATTCTTTTTAAATACTAAAAAGTGATTCCGGAGATCACTTACTTAATACTACCTACTTGACATCGTCATTAATAACTCATTTCAACATAACTTCTAACAATTATATTACACATAATCTCTTTTGCAACTAAAGAGAGAGTCCGGGAGTTTACTTACCTTGAGCGTCCAAGTTCAAGCATATGTTCCATGCTTACTTTTGACCCGTTAGCCTCCGTGCTTGAGCCCGTAGACATGTTATCTATCCTTACATGACCATACATTGATATCCTTGTTAGTAAACAAGAACACGCATAACATCAATCATGATAAATTTATGCTCTACACTTGGCTCTCATTAGTCAATTTCTAACAACACATAGTATAGATTAACAATGAGATCCTTCCTACTCGTATGATATGAACGTGCCATCACATATCTCACTATAAACATATCATGCATCACTTGACTTCCTAAACCGTACATTTATGTTAAGAGATCCAAATCACAGCATTCCTACCATTGTTGACTATCCAGAAAGTCAACCGTCAAGCATTTCAATTTCCAACTTTGACACACATTTATTCACAAATTAACATGTTAGTACATAGTCATTATGCCATCTATGCTTCATACTCATATTGTAGGACATATTCGGCCACATGATTAAAATAGTTACATATACACATACACATTCCATTCTGTTTATAGCAACATCATCGTAATTAATGCCAACATCATTTAAGTTTACTCTTTTCTAGGATTCTCATTCGTTCCATATCTATTCTTAGGTCGAAACTAATACGATCAAACAATCCATATATATTCATCATATCATTCAAGCGTATAGTGAAATTTCATATATTATTGTCGTTTAGACATTTCATCAAACACTTGGCGCACGTACAAGTTTTTAAACATAATGTACAAGTATTCTTCATACTTTTTCTTCCTAGTTCTTGTTTTTAATCATCCAACATACAAAATATCAATTCAATTTCATAGCATATTCAACATAACTAACAAAGATTGATTACACACAACATAATTTACCAAGGATTTGAACAAAGGTTGGACATGGGTGACATACCCATGTCGCCACTCTCACCATCAATGGTGGTTTCACCACTAAACATCAAATTACTCAGAACCGCTCATAATCCAAGCTTTATTTGTTGATTCTAACACCTCCTCATACTTAATTTCATATGAAATCAAAGATACATCACATAGCCATACTTGCAAAAATCATTAAATCAAAAACTATGACTTACCACATGTTTAGCAAGGCTATATGATCATATATTCAGGTCCATGCATAAGATTTAGCCTTGGTTCCTATTCCAGTTCTCTGATTTAGGGTTTGAGAGGGGTTTCCCCCTCTTTTCTTCTCCCCTGCTCGAACACACCCATACGCCCAAATGGGTGTTGGGATTTTTAGGTTTTTGTTTTATATTTTATCTTTCTATTTGTCCATTTTCGACCCCTCAAGTTTGAGCATTTAACCTTTATTAGCTATCCTTTGTTATAATTCATTCTTAACTTAAATCAAGAGGTCACTTACATTCTAACTAGGTTAATATTCCTAGTTATTATTATTTCATGCTATATAATAGAAGACATATTAGAAATTATAAAAGCTCGGATTTTTGGGGCGTTACATGAGACCCGATTTCTTAATTTTGTTTAACCGATTACATGTAAGTGATTATGGTGATTAGGAGGTGACTGTCGATGGCAAGGCAGGCCGCCGGCCATAGTGTTTTATGGTTAGGCTTAAGGTGGCGGTCCTACGGTAGTGCACAGTGGTGATGGGTGTTGGAATGAACTATGATGGTTAATGTGGTGGTTGTTGTTGATGGGTTGGCTAGCTTGGATGATGGAGAACAAAAGAGATTTACACGATGGCTGGAGTGGTGATGTTTGATGATGAGTACTGGTGATGTTTCCGGTGACAGAACCGCCATAAGCCGGTGGACAAGAGTGGTGGTTTGGATAATAAACGGGTGGTGACAGAAAGCTCGGAGTCTTAAACGGGTCTCTTTCACTTAGTTAACTAAGTCAACTATGTCAACGGTGACGAGACGAGTTAGATTTGTTCAACAATAGAAATAGAGGATTCGGAGAGGTATAAACACAAACGCTCAAAACTAATTAAACTTTTGATTATTTGAAATTTATTGTGTATAGTTTGTTGATTATGGATTTTTTGTAGTGAATGTAGCTGGATTTAATGAACGCGATTAATTTGTATGCGATAAATCAAGTTTTGGTGGAGCTCTTGCTAGGGTGGGCACAAAGTACTACATGAAACAGGTGTAGAATGTAAGTAAAACCATCTGCAACACGGGCTTATTTAGGAATCACCAACATTCCATGGATTATCAAAACTATATGGGGTCTGGTTACAAGTGTGGTGCGTTTATCCTCTTCATTTGAAGGTGAGTTGTTTCATGTATCAACAGTATAAATTTTATTTTTTAAAGGTTATATACATGTTTTATTATTACTTGTAAGTTATAACCTTGAATTATGTGGATTTCGATCTTCACATTTCTTTTTTTTACCGAAATAAATAGTGAAAATTGTATGTTATAACTGTAGATTACCCATCATCAATATATTGGGTATAAGTTATAACTTTCTTCATGAATCTAGTATTTGGAGTGTTAAATGGATGTGTCATGATGTGGTTTTAATAAAAAAAAACTAGCAATATCATAAACGTCATAGTGTTGGTGTTTGACAACAAATTGGATCCTTCAATTTTTTAGTTATATTTTATCAACATTAAATATCTAAAAGAGGCGCTTTCTTCTACGTTGCAGGTCTCAACTTGAGGTTAGTGTTGTAAGTCTTACTATTCGCGAAGACCCTGTTTTAGTACCTAATTGGCACCTTTCGAATATGAACAGCAGAACGAAGACCCCGTTTTAGTACTCAATTGGCACCTGTTGAATATGGACGGCAGAACCAATACGCATGCCTACCGTGCCACTCGTGAAACACGCGACAAAGAAAAACACTAGTTTTTTTAATAAAGTAAGTTAGACTTCAATAAAAAGAAAATTTGGAAAATAACAATTTTCAAAGTGTGTTATATCTTCAAGACTAATAGCGGATATATAATAGGAAACCATATTTGTTTATTTGTATGAAAATATTCTCTCCATAATAGGAGATCTCTTGTAATCGATATATATGAGGAATTGTGAATGAGAAAGATCAGGCGATTATACAAACTATCATGGTATCAGAGCCGGTCCAACCATTCCCGTGTACGGACAAGGCGACCTTACATTACCCCCTCCCCTCCCACCTTTTAAACTTAACCAAGTTCTTTATTCACCCTCAATAATTAAAAATTTACTATCTGTCCGTCGTTTTACTACCGATAATCAATTATCTATTGAATTTGACCCGTATGGTTTTTTGGTGAAGGATCTCAAGACTCGGAACCCTATCCTACGATGCAATAGTTCTGGAGATCTATACACATTTGATCCTTCTCAAGTCATCAAGTTCACTCCTCCCACCGCCCTCACTGCTATTTCTCAAGACACCTGGCATCAACGACTCGGTCACCCGGGATCGTCTTTATTGCATTCTCTTAAAAATTCTGATTTTATTACTTGTGGACCATTAAAGAATAATGTTTGTCAATCCTGTGTTTTTGGTAAACATATTAAACTTCCTTTTGTTGATTCTAATAATATTACACAAATGCCTTTTGATATCATTCATAGTGATCTTTGGACTTCCCCAATTCTCAGTGCGGGGGGTCATCGTTATTACATTATCTTTCTTGATGATTTCTCAAACTTTCTATGGACTTACCCTCTTACACAAAAATCTCAAGTCTTCTCCATTTTTACTACCTTTTCTAACATGATCTCCACCCAGTTTGAACGCAAAATCAAACAGTTCCAATGTGATAACGGCAAGGAATACAATAATCATATGTTTAAACAATATTGTAACCTTCATGGCATGCATTTTCGATTCTCTTGTCCTTATACTTCATCCCAAAATGGCAAAGCCGAAAGAAAATTACGGTCCACTAATAATATCATTCGCACATTATTGGCCCATTCTTCTCTACCAAATACTTATTGGCCCCATGCTTTGGAAGTTGCCACCTACCTACAAAATATTTTGCCAAGCAAACTCCTTAATCACATTTCCCCCACTCAAAAATTATACCAGCGCATCCCCTCGTATTCGCATTTACGAGTCTTTGGGTGTCTATGCTACCCCCTCATCCCTCATACCAATATTCACAAACTCCAATATCGTTCCATGCCTTGTGTCTTTATTGGCTATCCCTCAAATCATCGGGGCTATAAATGTCTCGATCTTCATACACGCCAAATCATAATAAATCGCCATGTTATATTTGATGAATCTATCTTCCCGTTCGCCAATAGTCCCCAACCCTCCTTACACTCTTACGATTTTCTCTCCACCAACATTCAATCTCCACTGCCCAACACAAACCCACCCACTGCCCCTCCCTCTCCTAGTCAACCCACTACCCAATCTAATACCACTACTCATCATCACCCTATTCACCCAATTTTGGCCCACTCTAGCCCAACATTCACTCTACCTAACCCCGGCCCTACTCCTCACCTCTCGGCTGACACTATTCCACTACCTACATCACCCATTTTAAACCCAGGCCCACCCTCGCCTTTTTCAAGCCCAACTCCCACACCCTCTATGTCTTTCGGCTCACATACATCACCCAACAGCCCCATATCACCCACCCCCAATCCCCCCTTATCCACTGAGCCAATTTTCTCATCATCTTCCCAGTCCACCTCCACGTCTCCTTCACCCCCAACCCCACCCCCCCCCTCCTCTCCCTACTCGAACTATTCGCACCCGTTCCATGGACGGAATTGTGAAACCGAAAAACATTCTTAATCTTCACTCTTCGTCCATTATTCCTCTACCTAAAAATCCCAAGGACGCCTTGTCTAACACGGAGTGGCATAATGCCATGACCACCGAATTTAATGCTCTTATTAAAAATAAGACGTGGGTTTTAGTTCCACGGCAACCTCATATGCATGTATTACGTAGCATGTGGCTCTTTCGCCATAAATTTCGGTCAGATGGTACATTAGAACGTTACAAGGCTCGCCTTGTTTGTGATGGAAGTAATCAACAAATAGGGGTGGACTGTGGTGAAACTTTTAGTCCTGTTGTGAAGCCCACTACCATACGTACTGTTTTATCGATTGCTCTGTCACAATCATGGCCGATTCATCAACTAGATGTTACCAACGCATTTCTTCATGGTAACCTTCATGAGACAGTGTACATGTACCAACCTATGGGTTTTAGACATCGACAATATCCCGATCATGTGTGTCTTCTAAAGAAATCACTTTATGGGCTGAAACAGGCGCCCCGTGCGTGGTATCAACGTTTTACGGACTTCGTCATCTCATTGGGTTTTCAACAAAGTAAATGTGACAACTCTCTTTTTACTTACCGTCACAATGCTACTACCGCTTATTTGCTTATCTATGTTGACGACATTATACTTACGACCTCCACAGACTCTCTTCGTGTCAACCTTATGTCCCGACTTTCAGATGAATTTGCTATGAAAGATCTCGGGCCTCTCAGTCATTTCTTGGGCGTCCATGTTCAACGGCAAGGTACTAACATGTTTCTTTCTCAACAAGTTTACACCAAGGAAATCATTGATCGGGCAGGCATGTCTTCATGTAAACCGGTTGCAACCCCAGTTGATACTAAATCTAAGCTTGGCTCCAACTCGGGTGTTGTTTATGCACGCTCCGAAGATGGACCACTGGAATGCTCTTAAACGCATTATCCGTTATCTTCAAGGAACCTCCTCTCATGGTCTTACAATCGGTTCCTCTACAGACCTCTCTTTACGTGCCTACACCGACGCCGACTGGGCGGGATGTCCGGATACGCGACGTTCCACGTCGGGTTACTGTGTTTACTTGGGCCCAAACATTATTTCTTGGTCGTCTAAACGACAGTCTGTCATATCTCGGTCCAGTGCTGAAGCTGAGTACAGGGGGGTTGCTAATGTTGTTGCTGAACTTTGTTGGCTTCGCAATCTTCTCTTGGAATTACATAGACCTCTCACCACAGCAAGTCTTGTGTATTGTGATAACATAAGTGCAATATATTTGTCCGGGAATCCAGTTCAACATCAGCGTAATAAACACATTGAACTGGATATCCATTTTGTTCGTGATCTGGTTCAACGTGGCGCTGTTCATGTTCTTCACATTCCAACGCGTTTCAAGTGGCTGATATCTTTACCAAGGGACTGCCAAAGGTTTTATTTGACGATTTTCGCTCCAGTCTCAGCATTCGCCCTCCTCTAGCTTCGACTGCGGGGGTGTAATAGCGGATATATAATAGGAAACCATATTTGTTTATTTGTATGAAAATATTCTCTCCATAATAGGAGATCTCTTGTAATCGATATATATGAGGAATTGTGAATGAGAAAGATCAGGCGATTATACAAACTATCAAAGACAATGCGCCACACACCACATATCAACTTCACTCACAAAGTCACATGTAATCATTTTCGTCCGATGCTAATAAAAAAAATGTATTTTTTTTAATCGCAACTATTTTATTATAATCATAAAATAGAACAAAGGGGCCAGCAGGAAGCTTCCTGCTGGAAGTCCCAAACAAAAACAACATTACACTATAATGTCGCGAACATTAAAGTCTCTCCACCTCTCCCAATCAAGACTCACAAACGGTGATCTATTTTTAATCCATTGAAACGATTCCTCTTTAACCCTTCGGGGGAAGCAACACCTAAGGGTAGTATTCCTGCTTTCACCAATCAAATCTCGTCATGTTAAAAATCTAAAAAACTACTCTGAATCCACAAAACATTGACGACAACTTACCTTTGTAATAAACTATTTTTTTAAACTTTAATAAAGTCAAATGCCTCAACCAATCCTAAAGTCAACAACCTTCTCAAACAACTCAAATCTTGCACGGGTACTCTTTAAGGCATAAACAACCCGCCAGCCCTACCCTTGTGGGTGGCGGCAGTGTTGTGACACCTCAACGAACCCGGAGAGGGTACCCGCATGGGCGGCCCGTCCAAGTGTTTGAGTATATGTCTCTTCAACTTATAGACGCTTAGCAAACCATAAGAAAAGCCCTAACAAAAATGGGAATAATGGAAAGGTCCATTGGTTTATATGTGAAAAGATGAGACCTTCACTGGTTATTTTTGAAGTTGGAACCGTTGCCGATCAATGACTAATAGTTGAGATTATTAAAATTCATCATTCCAGAAAAAAACGATGTTTTATTGGAGAGTAGAAATTCATTCCTCATGCCAATGATTTTTAGATCAAGTGGTGGAAGACTTGCATTTCTCTTGAGAGATACAAGTTCAACTCCCATTTAGTGCACAGTGAGGCACTCGTTGGCAATGATATGAGACCTAGGGAAACTTAGGTTCGATCCTTGAGCCAAACGAGTTTTACCAGTAATTTCACCGCCGTGCCTACGGGTGGGTGAGTTGCCTGAACTCTTCTATAGATCACTAGCGGCAAAACTTGTGCTTGGTATGCCATTTAAGGCCAGGGCTCTTATGAAACGGTTCGCGTCTAAATGGTACGCGTCAAAATGGTTCGGGTCAAAACGGGTACGGGTCGAAACGGTACTGGTCGAAACGGTACGGGTCGAAACGGTTCGCGTCGAAACGGTTCGCGTCGAAACGGTTCGCGTCGAAACGGTACTGGTCGAAACGGTACGGGTCGAAACGGTTCGCGTCCAAAACGGTACGGGTCGAAACGGTACGAAACTCATCTCGACCCGAAACTCGTCTCGTGCGGAAACACGTGTCGGCCCAAAACCCGTTGTGATCCGAAACCCGTCCCGTGCAGAAACCTGTGTCGGCCCAAAACCCGACCCGAACCGGCCCCGTTCCGATCCAAAACCTGCGTCGTGCCGAAACCCGTCTCGGCCTGAAACTCAATTTGAACTGAACCCGTTCCGAACCAAAACCCGTTTCATGACGTAACCCGTCTCGTGCGAAAATTTGTGCCGGCTCGAAACCCATTCCGACTCGAAACCTGGGCCGTTTCTTTAAGACACTTACCCACATTGACCCAATTCTTTAATGTTGTCGACCCGCTTTGACCCGAAAATAACAAGATGGAATTTCAAGTGACCTGTTGTGACTCATTTAGTTATAATATCTTACCCAAACCAACCCATATAATTTGAAAAGCAACCCAAACTGAACCACTTGGAAGGCTTTGGGTCAAGATTGCCCCCTCTAGTGCACAGTGAGGCACTCGTGGACAATGATAGTGTATGATTAAATATTATGTTTAATATTTAATCTAGTAGCCATTATAATCATTTACATAATATAGATCAAAATATATAACAACCTATTAAATAATTAGTTGGTAATTGTTGATGGACCATATTACCCTTATTAACTAATTGGGTTTACTCTTGGGTGCTTATATAAGGAGACTAATGTAGAGGTTAAAGGGTTACACAGTTACACACTCAGGCATACCCTATAATCATAACATCATCATCATCGACCTCTTCTCCCATAACCGATACCCTTTTCGGTTCTCATCATCACCATCATCAGTTAGCACCCTAAGGAGGAACCAGATCATACTAACAACTATGTCTAACTCGATGGCATCATCTATCACTGGATTCTCCACTGCACTGTCTGCTGTAACAGGTATGTTTTCATGTTTTCTATTATGATTAAACAGAACTGATTCAACATGTGGTATCAGAGCATATGTTCATTAGTCGGTTCTGTTTTCGTATCCATTAATTCTGGGATTGAAATCATGAAAACAGAAGTTTTGAAAATCTTATGAACATCACAGCCGTTTTCGAGTCATATAAAACCACTCGAAACCTCTGTTTCGAGGAAAAGAACTGTTTTAAATATCTCGAAATCAAAACAGGTAAAATTATGTCCGAAATCTGTTTAGAAAAACCTTAAAATTCAGGTTTCGGGTTCCAGAATTTATGTTTTATTTTTTTAGGGTTCATCATGTTCTTAGGAAAATTTGAAAATTCCCTTATGTTTTGGAATGCAATTATGATTGATGAGTGTTTTTTTTCCTGTTTGATCCAATTTAATCTGTTAAGTTTATTCGAAAACTGTTAAAAGATATACAGTTATAATTTTCGAAATATTTTTGATAAAATTAGATCATCTTAAAACAGGAAACCATATCTCATAATCCCTTAGAATTCGAATTTTCAGTTATGTTTTCACATTCACAGATGTTAACAGGAAGTTTCGAGATCCCTTCTAACGAACCGAGACCAAGATCTCGACTCGAGACCACAAGGTCTCGACTCGAAATCATAAGTGTTCTCAAATGTTTACAACTCGAGACAACGATTTCGACTCGAGATCATAAGGTCTTGAGTCGAGACCACTAAGGTTTCGACTAAGGGCTTCAATCTTCACAACTCGAGACCATGGTTGCGACTCGAGACCTCATAAGGAGTCGAGATCTCATAATTCACAGCAGTCGAGACCATGATTACGACTCAAGACACTGAGGTTGCGACTCGAGACCTTAATGAGTCGAGACCTCATAATGATGAGTCGAGACTTGACTCGAGACCTCATAACTGAGTCGAGATCTCACTCGAAACCTCATTATTTTAGGCTGTTTAATGTGAACTAAGAGGTGATTTGTTATTAAATAATTGGTTTTTTGTAATTACTTAGTTAATTAATCAGAATTAGATAATGTTTTACAAAACCAAAATGGCTTAACTTGAATGAGCTTTTGGTGTATCATTTCTGGCCAAAGCTGATTTGATACATCTACTTATCATTCAAGTATTATGAAAGCTATGTTAAGTGTGCATCATAAACATGAATGTCTTAATATCTGGCCAAAGCTGATTTAATTCCTTCATAGATGGCATACTTGACAAGTGCATAACTAAAGTGATTGTCTCAATTTCTGGCCAAAGCTGATTTGTTACAATCACTTTGCACACATGCTTAAATGATTACACTTCTAGCCAAAGCTGATTTGTCTTCGTTTAAGTAGAATTTTAACTAAGTCTATTATTTTGATGTTAGTAATAGACAATATCACAGCTTCATAATGTAAAATGGTCATTATTTATGCCTGCCTTAGTTTAACGTGCCCTTAGAAGAAATCGTACCCTTATGAACATGGTGCGCAGTATGTTAGCCAACACTAATTTACCATTATTCCTCTGGACTGAAGCGTTAAAAGCAGTTGTTCATATACTCAATAGAGTTCCTTTTAAGTCTGTCCCTAAAACTCCTTATGAACTTTGGACATGAAGGAAACCGAGTCTTAAATATATGAAAGTATGGGGCTGCATCGCTAAAGCAAATCTTTACAATCCTTTCTTAAAGAAACTTGACCCTAAAACAGTTACCTGTTTCTTTATCGGGTATCCTGATAATTCAAAGGGTTATCGTTTCTATTGTCCTTCCCATGTCACCCGTATTGTTGAAACAAAGCGTGCTGCGTTCCTAGAGGATTTCAAGGTCAGTGGGAGCAGTACCAACCCTTATGAAGAATTGCAAGAAGTACAAGACGCGGGGGGGGGGGGGGGGGAGATTCTTCGCTTGCCATTACTCCGATTACTCCTCTTGTACCCAATGCAACTACTGTACCCGAAGCTACTGCACCAACTCCAAATTCACCTCTACAATCAGAACCTATTATACCTTATGACGAAGGCACATCAAACGCTCATAACCAAGACAACGCTGAACCCGATAATCCACTCAGGAGGTCATCTAGGCAAAGAAGGCCTACTAATTGGGTTGATTATGTTACCTACCTGACTGAAATGGATCCCGGAAAGCTCAATGATCCTATCTCTTACAATGAAGCCATAAGCAGTGATCAGTCTTCTGAATGGAATAAAGCAATGATTGATGAGCTTGAATCCATGAAGAAAAATGACGTTTGGGATTTGGTAGAATTACCCAACGGTGTCAAACCCGTAGGATGTAAATGGGTGTTCAAAACAAAACTGGATCCGAATGGGAACGTTGAACGCTACAAAGCGAGATTGGTTGCAAAGGGCTACACTTAGAAAGAGGGAATTGATTATCAAGAGACGTTTTCACCTGTCTCTCGTAAAGATTCATTAAGGATCATCATGGCCCTAGTAGCTCATTTTGATTTAGAGCTGCATCAGATGGATGTTAAAACCGCTTTCCTTAACGGAGACTTGGACGAAGATGTTTACATGAAACAACCTGAAGGCTTTAAACCTGAAGGTCAGGAGCATCTAGTCTGTAAGTTGAAGAAATCAATTTACGGGTTAAAACAAGCATCACGTCAGTGGTACCTCAAGTTTGATGAAGTCATGAAGAAACAAGGTTTTATGAAGAATCAAGTGGATCAATGCACCTACCTCAAGATGAGTGGGAGCAACTTTACTATACTTGTCCTTTACGTAGATGATATTCTATTGGCAAGTAATAGTTTAGACATGTTGCATGAGTCGAAGCGGTTACTCTCGCATAACTTCGACATGAAGGATCTCGGAGATGCTTCTTACGTCATTGGCATCGAAATCCACCGAGATAGACACAAAGGGATCTTAGGATTGTCCTAGAAGGCTTACATAGATCGTGTCCTTATAAGGTATAACATGCAACAGTGCAAACCCTCCGTCGCTCCAGTAGTTAAGGGAGATGTTTTCGGTTCATTCCAGTGTCCGACAACAGAGATTGAGAATGAGCAGATGAGCCAGATACCTTACGCGTCAGTAGTCGGGAGCCTGATGTATGCTCAAGTCTGTACTCGCCCAGATATCGCTTATATTGCTGGAATGCTAGGCCGTTATCAGACTAATCCTGACCTAGATCACTGGAAAGCAGCTAAGAAGGTACTTCGATATCTGTAAGGGACGAAAGACTATAAACAGACTTATAGAAGAAGTGATCATTTAGAAGTGGTGGGCTATTATGATTCTGACTTTGCCAAATGCAAAGATGACAAGAAATCCACTTCGGGCTATATCTTTATGTTAGCAGGCGGCCCTATCTCTTGGAAGAGTCATAAACAACAGTTGACCACAACTTCCACAATGATGGCAGAGTACATTGTTGTTTATAACGCAACCTGTCATGGAATGTTGCTTAGAAATCTGGTCACTAGACTCAAAATCGTTAATTCCATTTCTAGACCATTGAAGCTTTATTGTGATAATTCAGCTGCCGTTAGTTTCTCGAATAGTAACAGTTCGACTGGAGCTGGTTTATATCTCGATACAAAATATCTGTTCGTACGTGAACGAGTTGAGGAAAATAATCTTTGTATCGAGTATGTTAGTACTAAAGATATGCTTGCGGATCCGATGACTAAAGGTCTCCCTCCTAAGGTTTACGAAGAACATGTTCGGAATATGGGATTTAGTAAAGACCTTATTTAAGCATATTATACTAGCTTATGTTTTATGATTAATGAAATTTCATCAGTTTGATTTTGTATGTCTCTTAGAATATGTTCAACCAGTATAATGGCATATAGACAAATAAAGTTACAAATCAAACAAAGGGCTTATGCGTATTTTGATCATAACGATTAAATTAAGGCTATAGTATGACTAATGGGGGTCCTGGGTCGCATAATGATTCAACGGCTGTATTTCTCTGCTATAGTACTTGTTTAAGGCTAAAATGAGTGTTAACTCCTGATCAGGCTTATCTAATACTCATAGTAAATGATTACTCGGCTAAGTGGGAGAATGTAAGATTAAATATATTATGTTTAATATTTAATCTAGTAGCCATTATAATCATTTACATAATATAGATCAAAATATATAACAACCTATTAAATAATTAGTTGGTAATTGTTGATGGACCATATTACCCTTATTAACTAATTGGGTTTCCTCTTGGGTGCTTATATAAGGAGACTAATGTAGAGGTTAAAGGGTTACATAGTTACACACTCAGGCATACCCTATAATCATAACATCATCATCATCGACCTCTTCTCCCATAACCGATACCCTTTTCGGTTCTCATCATCACCATCATCAGTTAGCACCCTAAGGAGGAACCAGATCAAACTGACAACTATGTCTAACTCGATGGCATCATCTATCCCTGGATTCTCCACTGCACTGTCTGCTGTAACATGTATGTTTTCATGTTTTCTATTATGATTAAACAGAACTGATTCAACATGTGGTATCAGAGCATATGTTGATTAGTCGGTTCTGTTTTCGTATCCATTAATTCTGGGATTGAAATCATGAAAACAGAAGTTTTGAAATCGTGGACAATGATAGGAGACCTAGGGAAACTTGGGTTCGATCCTTGAGGCAAACGAGTTTTACCGGTAATTTCACCGTCGTGCCTACGGGCGGGTGAGTTATCGGGTTTTCCTTGGAATTTGTGGTGGACTCGGGTTACTCTCGGAGTACTCCGTTTAGTCCAGTGAGTACCCCGAAAGTGCTCGCGATTAATTCTGTTGACCGTTCAAAAAAATAATAATAATAATTCCTCATGTATTACTCAACATTCATTACTCTCTTTTTATCTCTCTTTCCTTCTCATACAACCACTAATCCTAACGTTATCGCAAAAAAGCACTTCCTCCAGTGCTACGAGTCTTAACGATTTTTGTTTTGTGCAACCATTTGGCAACGTTAGAAGCAGTGACTATCACTCGGGTCTTTTTAACAATATCCCACAACTATTTATTTGGTGTAAATGAGAACAATATCGTGTAACATCATAGCTCATACACTTAAAAAAATATCAAGACTTCTTTGTTATATAAATGTTATACCATACAAGTTTAAAGAAGGGTGTATAAACTATAAAGTCATCCCAACAAACCAAGTCACGTTTCATTAAATGCCGTCAATTATTGTTTAATGCGATTTGGTTGGAGGAGATATTCATATGTTAACTACTTTGATCATACCATTGGCAACGATATTATAAATATATTAAATGGATGGGACCCACCAACTGGACCCCTTCTTCATCATCCGACATGGATATGGATGTGAACCTACAAACAACCAAACAAGCCCCGACAGTTTCACAAAATCAAGCGCCCTTTTTTTCCTGTTTCACCAAATAATAAAACCTCGTTATCTTTCTTCATCATGCATGTTAATGGGTCGGGTCCGTTTTGGGTTGAACCCACAAACCCGTTAGCTAAACAGGTCGAGATTGTGTTTACCTGACGGATTTACGGGTTGAACTGTTTAAACCAATTTGTTTTGTATTTCATTTTCTTAATGTGTTTTATACAATTTAAAACTTAATAGAGAGCTTTATTTGTGTCAAAATGTAAATTTAGAGTATTAATATGCGAAAGACTTAAAAAAAAAACTCAGGTTAACAGTGACGTGTTTATGTCAACCCGCAAACATTCATGTTGTATTCATGTTCATACGTCTGACGTGATTTTCGGATTCGTGTCGTGTTCGGTTCTATATCAAATTTACAGGTTCGCGTCGGGTTGAACCTGCAAACCCGTTTAGCACCCCTAGACTATAAACTTAAATACTCAATGTTTTAAAAACCGGTAAATACCGGCCGGTTATACCGGTATTACCGTTTCTAGATGTAAATCCGGTACGAAACACCCGGTATATAAGTGAAACGGCATAAGGTTTGTACCGGCGGTAATATCTGGTATACCGGTTTGAAACGTAATACCGGTACCGGCCCAGGCTTATTTTAGTTTGGGTTGTTACTTATTTTTATTATATATGTTACTTATCTTACATAATTTTAATATATTATGATTATTCGTAACTAAAAGTTCTTATTTAATATTGTATGAAACGAAAATAGTTGATGTATTCAACACTCAAATGGCTTAAACATATCATACACTTTCATTTAAAAGAGCTTGTTGGAAAATTGAATGATTTTCGATTATCTTTTGGATTATTTTTTATTATGGATTTACTTTTGGATCATCTTTTAATATGTAATCATACATTTTTGGATTAACTTTTGAGTTAATGTTGTAATTTATGAAATTATAGAGTTAGCTAGTCAACCCGGTTGAACCGCTCGGTACAACCCGATTCAACCGGTTGAACCATTTTTTAGCCTAATCCGGTTTGATTTAAAAACCGGTTTTCAAAACATTGTAAATACTATGTGAGTTACCTGTTTAAAAAAAAATATATAAATTCGAATATAAAACCACTAAGAAAATATAAATTCGAATATAAAACCACTTAAGAAAATAAAAAAAACAATCGAATATAAAACCACTTAAGACTAAAGGGTATGGGGGCCGGCTAGGACCGGCGCCGGTCCCCCACACCACCCCCTGAGGGTCGGCTCGGCCCAAACGGCTCCCCACAGCCGAATGAGACGTGGCCCCACTTCAAAAATCTAGCCGTTTGCAACGGCACTTTTCTTTAAAAAAAAAAAAATTTCATTTTTCAATTTAAATACCCTCTATCTCATCCATTTTTATACAATTCTATCCTATTCTACTCTCATTCTTCTCCAATTCTCTTTCTTTTTTTATAAAAAACACTCCATATTTTTTTATACCTTTTTCTCTAAATCATGCATCCTTTCAACCCAAACAACCCCAACCCAAACAACCCCAACCCGAATAATTACAACCCGAACCAACCTAACTTTATTTATGTTGTTTTATGTTGTATTTTTTAACTTTTATAGATTTTTTATCAAGTTAATAAATTAAAAGTTAGACAATTATAAAATAATGAGGTGGTGTAGCCTCATCCTCCATCCCCCTCAAATATGAAGGAGGCCCATCCCACACGAGCCAGTGACGTGGCGCTGACGTGGCGGCTCATCCCCTCCAAGCCAATCCTCTCCATACCCTTTAGTCTAAGAAAATAAAAAAAATCGAATATAAAACCACTTACGGACCAAAGAGCTACTATTAACGGCTACTTTCATGATTTCATCATCGATTATAACTTTTACTTTATATAATTTAACAGGAAATAATTATTTCCATATTTTAATTTGGCGGCAATTTGTTCTTTTTCTTTATTCTCTTTGACTCCACCAAATCAGCACAAAAAACAGGAAGAAAGTCCACATTACAAAAAACACAATTTAATTTAATTTCCATACAAAACAAAATTAACTAATCAAATAGGTGAAGAAAGTGAAGTCGGGTCAGCTGATGATGGCATATCCGGCCCGACCCGACACCCTTCAAGCATGAACACCACATCCGACATTGAAGGTCTACCAGTCAGGTCAGATGTTGTGCATAACAACCCAACTTTTAATCCTAACAAGAACTCTTCCCACTCGGATGATTCCGGGTCAAGCTCCAACAGACCCGGTTCCAAAAGTTCAGAAATTTGGCCTTTTTGTAACTGTTTTTTAACCCACTTCACAATGTCCTCATCATGGTTAAACAAAACCGGGTTTTTCCCGGTTAGGATTTCTAACAAGACCACCCCGTAACTATAAACGTCGGCTTCTTTTGTCGGTTCACCGGTTAATGTGGCTTCCGGGGCCACATACCCAAGTGTCCCAACCGGGCTTGTGGTTGTGGATGTTGATGGTTCGGATTGTGTAAGCGCGGTTAGCTTGTTGAGACCAAATTCGGATATGTGTGCTTCGAAATCCGCATCAAAGAGTATGTTTTGTGGTTTAATGTCCCCGTGGAACATCGGGATCGAGTGTAGAAAAGCTAGCCCTCGAGCAATGCCTAACGCGATTAAATGCCTCATCGGCCAGTTTAAAACGTGCCCGTCTTGATGCGCGGCCTCTTGGAGAAGAGTGGCTAGGTTTCCATTTGGCATGTAGTCGTATACAAGTAAGCGCACGTTATCCGACCGGCTTGTGAAATACCCACGGAGAACGGTCAAATTTTGGTGTTTGACTTTCCCGAGAGATTCGGCTTCTCTTTGAAACGTTGCTTCTGGAGCAGAAGTATCCAGAAGCTTGCGGATGGAAAGAACTGTTCCATCCGCAAACGAGGCTTTGAAAAGAAGCCCAAATGTCCCCCGATTCATCACATTTTCTTCATCAAATTGTCTCGTTGCCTCGAGAACATCCGTGTAAGTGATTTTGTTCTTGAACACCACGAGTTTCGGAGCCCCGTTTTCTCCTCCACCACTCTCTCTACCGGAACTTCCACGGGCCGGGCTTGGTTTCTTCAAATCACCGGATTTCCGCATTCTTAACAACTTTCTACGCCACCGGAAAAGCAGAACAGCATACCCACAACACAAAACTAACAAAAGCAAACCGCCACCCGCAGCCAAACACATCAGTAGAATTAGTTTCTTCTTCCTTGAAGAAATCTTTCTCTTGCATTTTCTTTCAGATGGCTTTCCGCATAATCGATTGTTTAATTCGAACACCCAAGGATCCATAAATCGATCACCTAACATCTTTGGTATCTCACCTTCAAGATCATTCCTTGAAAGGTTCAAATGTTCTAGGTTAGGAATCAAGGAAAGACTCGCCGGAATTTCACCGGTCAAGTCATTCGAAGAGAGATCCAACTCAGTTAATTTCGATAGTTTCGAAACAGATTCCGGTATCTGGCCGGAAAAATGATTTGCACCCAATAACAAAGAGTTCAAAGAAGAAGCATCTGAAATGTTTTCTGGGATTTCACCGGTTAATCTGTTATGACTTAGATCAAGCCTTTTCAGATCAGATAGTTGCGAAAGACTCCCCGGAATTGAACCGGTTAAATCATTCCAACCGAGTTCTAAAACCTCAAGATTCGAAAGATTCCCCAATGCTGCAGGAATGGAACTAGTAATTCTGTTATTGGAAAGCGAAAGCACCACGAGAGATGAAATGAAGCCATATTCTGCAGGAATATGGCCCGAAAACGAATTGGACGATAGATTCAAATGCTGCAAACTTGACAAACTGCTAAAACTCACAGGAACATCACCAGAAAACTTATTTTCTTCCAAAGCAACAACTTCCAAATTCGGCAAACCGAAAAGCTCAACCGGCAGCTCACCCGAAAAACTCTGCTTACTCAAATCAAGCACGCTGAGACTTCTCAAATTCACAACAACAGCCGGAAACTCACCCGAAAACTGGCAACCGCTCATGTTTAACTCGGTTAAACGCGATAAATCCCCAATGACAGTCGGAAAACCGCCCGAAAAATTATTATTACTTAAATTCAATGAACTTAAGTTACTAAGCTGTGCTAATTCTCTTGGCAAAGCTCCAGTAAACTTATTTTCACCTAAGTTTAACGATTCGAGCTCCGAAAGCTCGAATAAACTCGACGGTAAGCTTCCGTTGAATCGATTTCTTCCAAGTGAAAGTACCTTTAACCTCTGTAATCCCCCAAACATATCAGGAACTGGACCTGAAAACCTGTTTCCTTCAAGATCAAGCACATTTAACAAGCTACATTTTCCAATTTCTTCAGGAACATAACCAGTAAACAAATTGTCAGCCACTTTAAGCTCCTCTAACCTTAACATATTCCCAATTTCAACTGGTAAATAACCAGAAAACAAGTTTCCAGATAGATCCAAAACTGTAAGCGTGTGCAAATTTGTTAACCAAAACGGCAACGTTTCATTAATAAGATTCTCGTGAACGTCCAACACTTCAATAGAGTTCGAAAATGTTGTCGAATTCGAGTTTTCGAACAAACTCGTGAACTTATTAGACCTTATTTTCACGATTCTTATCGAACTATCAGATCTCGATAACAGAGATTGCGGAATTGAACCTGTAAACATGTTACCGGAAAGCGAGATCACTTCCAGATTCGGAATCTCGCCGATACTCGCCGGAATCAGTCCTTGTAACAGATTATCATCGGCGCTAAAGTGAATCAGCGACGAGCAGTTAGCGATGGCCGATGGTAACGTGCCGTACAGCTCGTTCGAGTCGAGAAACAAGTACTGCAGGCTCTGGAAGCTTCCGATTGTCACCGGAATTTCACCGGAAAACGAATTGAACGATAAGTTAATCAGCTGGATTTGAGACGAAGCTGAGAGATTCGCCGGAATGTTTCCGGTGAATGCATTGGAAGAAACGTCGAGGTATCGAATTTCCGGCGGTAAGTTGCCGGAGATTTCACCGGAGAGGAGGTTGTTTGCGACGTTAAGTATTAATAAGTTAGTTAGGTTTCCGATCGCCGGAGGTAAGCCGCCGGTGAAGTAGTTATTTTGTAAATAAACATTTCGTAAGAGAGAACATTTAGTCAGAGCCGAAGGAATTGAGCCGTGAAAGTTGTTAGAATGCAAGCTGAGCCGACGCAAGTGAGTCAGCTCGGATAGCCGGCTTGTGAGCCGGCCAGATAAAGCCAGCCGAGGTAAACGGAGCTCGTGAACTCCGCTGCCGTTGCAGGAAACGCCGCGCCAGTCACATGGCGCGTATGGAGTTGACGTGTTCCACGCGTCCAACGCGCCCAAAGGGTCGCGCACGTTTTGTTTGAAGGATATTAGAGCTTGTATCTCGGTTGGTTCCGCCGTTGTGGAGATACTGGCGTAGAATAGCACGGTGGCGGTTAAAGAAAGAAAGCGAATGATAGCAGTCGTCATGGACAAATGTATGTTAGAGTTTAGCAGCAGGCATGGCCAAAATGATTAAAAGAAACAATGGAGAAAAATGAAAGAATGGTTATATATATGTTGTAAGAATGTGTTCGTGTTTGGGTGTGTTGGGGTGGTTTTATAACTGGGGCAATGAAAGGGTTTTGCTATTTATGGTAATAATTCTTTGTGAGTTGTGTTATTTAATTAAAACTTAGATATAAATAATATTAACATGCATCTGGACAAATGCTATTTGTATCAGAAATGATAGTACTTAAAAGTAAAATGTTTGGAATAGACAAAACATGTAATTATTTTGGTTGACAAAGTACTTAATTTGACTTAACCCATGATACTTGGTATGATCATGAGTTTACTGCTGAAGTAGATATAATGATGTAATCATCACACCTATTTCTCCCACTGTCTTTTGGAAAATTTACATTGGTTTGAATCCTAATATTCACATGGTAGGGGATGAAAAACGCTATAAGTTTGATCCTTGTATTTACATCATTTTAGAATCAAAATGTTGTAACAATTACAAAAATTTCAAAACCATGTAAGTGTTCCTATGTAAAGGAGATGGCACTTTTATAAAAAGAAGTCTTAGAGTGATCTTGCTTAGGAAGAAAGCTCAGTCCAAACAGTTCCTTTGGCGTTTGGTTAAGCTCTACTATCCCGACCAACTTAGCAACAATCTCCGCGCTCTCCTTAATGTGATCAATGTCGTTTGTTTTGGTCCATACTAATTGAGACAACTGGAACCTTCTATATTTCGAGTCCAATGAAATTCCCCACTTTTGAAAAAGTACGTCTCTTTGCGTTGATGAAAACTTCTTTAACATTTTCTTGCTCAACATTACTCTTTCGCGACTAAGAGCGCGCGCACTGTTGAATTATTAAACATTTAAACCAACTGAACAATGGGAAGTTAAAAACGGAAATATGGTACGTACCTTGTGGCACGAGATGGCGTGTTCTTTAGAAAAGAGAGTCTTCGAAGCTCAACCTCCATGTACACGGAATCAGATCGATCGCCTTTAAATAGCAAGAAAAAGTAGGTCCGGTGAATCAAAGGCGTGTTGCATTCATTCCACAGTTTAATTATTTCTCTTCTTTGTTTCTCAAAAACCATAGACCAGTCTTTTTCAGGATCTATGGGCTCATTGGCTTCTGGTTTGGTCTTCTTATCCTGTCATTAGATTTTTCGTAAAACCCTTTGTTTTTTTAAAAGACTAAAGTTAGTTATAGCTACATATAAGAACAACATTGTACCGGTTCATTGGTAACATCTGATGATCTTATCTTCTGCTCTATTTCTTTCTCATCGAGATTCGTGACAGGAGTACTAGAGTCTTCTTGATCGATTGTTTTAACATCTGCCTCTGATTTTGATCTTGGTATAATTTGTATAAGTTGGTCTTGTTTTCCAGTTTCAGATCCGTTATCGTTAGTGTTCTCTGCTATAACTTCTTTTTCAGATGATGCATTTGTAGTCAACGCGTAACAACTTTTGCTTCTTGTTAAACAGATGCCTTCTGAATCAGATATTTCTGAGTCAGATGAACATGGAGATTGTTCTACTTTTGTCTGAACGTCCTGAGTGATTTCCTTCGAACTTTCATAACTATCATCCATTCCGGTCTCTTCAGCAGTAATAATATTGTTTATGCTCGATATTTCCTCGATATTTTGATCTTCTTCCTTGCTACTGTCTTCTAAAACTTTTGCGATATTATTATTGTCAATGCTTAATGTTTTCTCAATACTTTGATCTTTATAGCTGTCTTCTGGATTAAATGTGATTTCTTTAGATGGGTCTGGCACATAATGTTGACCCGAAAAGTGCCTAGGTGAGTTCTCATCAAGAAAATCAACTTTTGAACCTTCCATGTCAGCATGACCATATTTTTTCGTTGAATCACCCTCATATGTTTCCAATGCAGGATATTCATTGATTAAGCTCTTTTCGTAAATGTCACTAGTCTCCCCCTACATAATAACATCAAGGGTAATGATAAGAAGCTAAATATTCTTAATAATTATTTAGCTTAATGGAAAAGAGTAAAATGACATTTTCGTCCCTGAGGTTTGGCCAGTTTTGCCACTTTCGTCCAAAGGTTTGTTTATCCGCATCTAAATCCAAAAGATTTAAAATCTTGTCATTGCTCGTTAACTCCATTCATTTTTCTCTGTTAAGTCAGGGGTATTTCTGTCTTTTTTGTTAACTTAAAGGGCAATTCGGTCTTTTTCACTTTATGTACAAGCATTCTATTCAAAAGACCAAATTGCCCTTTAAGTTAACAAAAAGACGAAAATGCCCCTGACTTAACGGAGAAAAGTAAATGAAGTTAGCAAGCCGGACGACAATGGCAAGATTTCAAACCTTTTGGATCCAGATGTGGAAAAACAAACCTTTGTACGAAAGTCGCAAAAACTGGCCAAACCTTAGGGACGAAAATGGCATTTTACTCGATGGAAAATAAAACCTACCCAAGGTAAAGAATTTGGATCAGTTCCGGTTACTCGAATTAAATAATCAAGTCGAGATTCAGCACGATCACGTTGCTGAGTCAGCTCCTCTATCTCTTTCCCCATCTGAGTAAAACAGATATCAGAATCAGATGAAATTAGTTATTATTGTATTATTTTATAACCAAGTCATGTAACCGAAGTCCCGAACTCTTGACCTTTTCTATTTGAAGCTCCATCTCTTTTATAAGTGCTGCAGAATCATTTGAACCAGGAGGTAATTTGAGCTCGTTTGCCAATCTAGCCAATTCTTGTTGCAACTGTTTCACCAATGCTTTATCTGATATTACGACATTAACTTGTGCATTTGTACTGACATCTTTGGCACAAGAAGCGAATAAAAGCGTGTTTCTTGATTGGTCAACATGACTATGTGCGGGAGACATAGTGCATACTATCGCAGTTCTTGCATTACCTCCAAGTGAGCTTTGTAGTATGCGTGTTAGCTTTGAGTTTCTGTAAGGAATATGACTGTTCCCTCCTTCGCTACACCCAAATAAGAGTAAAATGCCATTTTTGTCCCTGAGGTTTTCGTCCAAAGGTTTGTTTTTTCCCATGTGGATCCAAAAGGTTTGAAATCTTTCCATTTTCATCCGGTCTTTTTACATAAAGTGAAAAAGACCGAATTGCCCTTTAAGTTAGCAAAAAAGAAAGAAATACCTCTGACTTAACTGAGAAAATGGATGGAGCTAACAATTGGCAAGATTTCAAACCTTTTGGATCCAGATGCGAAAAAATAAACCTTTGGACGAAAGTCACAAAACTCAGGGACGAAAATGGCATTTTACTCCCCAAATAATAAAGATCGTTCAGTTTGAACATAATCAACGCAAAATTAATAAAATATTAAAAATAAACTGAAAATATGCACCTTAACTTGCGAATAACAGTTCCTAGCGTTAGAAGACTGCGATTTATGTGACTGCCTTCTTTTAAACGTGTACCAGCTGCTAACGTTTGAGAAGCACGCTCACTTCCTGCTAAATCAACAAAGTTCTGCATAGACCATAGTAACCAATTTGGTTATTTATCTTTTTACCAACATCATGGATCTACGACAACAAATAATTAAGTGAAGGTTTAAGGTAATGGTTATTGATAGGAATTTAAGAAGCGTTCATACCACAGAAGCTGCAAGTGTTCTTCCACTGTCAGATCCTTCATATGCACATGCAGAACTTTCAACTGTCTGAAATAATTAATGGGAAAATCACCAAAATGGACATTGACCAGTCAACGTTACCAAAATGAACATCGACCGCGTCTGTGGTAGACCCGATCCTTGAAATCCATGCAAAGTTTGCGTCTGAGTATGAGATTGTGCCATGGGTTTCCGCGCCAATTCTTTTTTTCTTTTCCACCACAATTTTTAAACAAGCATAACTTTTTCATACGATAGTATTTTCTTATAAAAAAATACACCAAGTTACAGATAATAAAATTCTCTTTAATTTAGTGTTAACTTTTTTAAAAAATATTAACGTGTGAAAAAGTTATGCTCATTTAAAATCATGATGGAAAATTAAAAAAAAAAAAAAAAACTAAGGATGCTGACACATGTCAAGTTACCCAAACTTTGAGTCCCTAGACACAATCAATGTTTAGGGGCTGTTTGGCAACTTCTGAATGGTTAATTACTGAACCAATAAGAGGTCTGAACCATTAAGTGTTGAACCAGTAAGAGGTCTGAATCATTAAGAGACAATATAATTCTTAACCGTTCAGAGACAAATGTCTGACCAATTCAGCTTAGAGGTCTTAACCATTCAGACTCAGTATAATGCTTAACCATTCAGAGGCAAATGTCAGAACCATTCAGACATCTGCTCGCGAAACAAACAATTTGAACCAATAAGAGGTCTGAACCATTAAGAGCCCCATTTTGGTAAAGTGAGTGGGTTAAATGTTTAATTTCGTGATTTTTCTCATAATTAATATCCAGTCAATGATTAGTGTCTATTAATTTCATTATGTTGATATGTAGTTAGATTAAAATACGTACCAGACGAAGAATCTGATGAGATCTGGAACTCATTTCATTCAATGTTGTCTCCCCGGTTTGCCTCTTAGCTATAAATACATATGGCTAACTATATCATCAATACAAATTCTTGTGTGACGAAATAAATATAGGCAAAAGATCAAATACAAATAATCTTAACATACTAAACATACAAATTGAAGGAAAACCCAAAAAGACAAGGTGGCATTTTTGTAATTACCACCAACTATCAAAGTTACAACAAAAAATACCTAAAAAAACACAATTTTTTTTTTAACATTTTTTATTAAAAAATCGCTACATTTCGTTAGCAAAAAAAAAAAAAAAAATTTTTTTTTTTTTTTTTTTTTTTGCTGCTACTAAAAGTAGCGATTTTTTAATAAAAAATGTTAAAAAAATAAAATAAAATAATTTGTGTGTTTTTTTTTTTATTTTTTTAGATTTTTTTAGGTTTTTTGGGGGTTTAGTTTTTTGGGGGTTTAGTTTTTAGCATTTTAGCTTGGGTGGGTGGGGGGGGGGGGGGGGGGGGGGGGTAGGTTTTTTTTTAGGTTTTTGGGGGGTGGGGGGGGGGGGGGGTTAGGTTTTTTTAGGTTTTTGGGAGGTGGGGGGGGGTGGGGGGTTTAGGTTTTTTTTTTGGGGGGGGGGAGTGGTTAGGTTTTTTTAGGTATATTTGTAGAGTAACTTTGAAAGTTATTGATAATTACAAAAATGCCACCTTGTCTTTTTGAGTTTTCCTTCAATTTGTATGTTTAGTATGTTAAGATTATTTGTACAAGAACTTTACCCAATAAATATAATAACATATGAATAAGTATATGATATTACCTTCACATGCAGAGATAAGTTCTTTTAGATGGTTGCAGTCCCTCAGATTAGCTTCGGTTAGTTTTTCTACAACTACCCCTTTCTGAAAATTCAAAACTTTAAAATATATTTTTATTATACATTTGAAAATATTTACTATTTAAAAGTTCTTACTTCTGGGTCATCGAGGAGTCTAAGTTGAGCACCATCTTGGCTTAAAAGATCTCTGACACATTCGTTGTAGATTTCTATAGCGGAAAACTTCAACGCAAATTCTCGATCATTTTGCTGAAACAGAAAAATGTGCCCTTGAGAAAAAAAGTTCTAAAGAAAATGTGTGTTTATGAAGGACAAGAAAATTACATAAGTACCCTGCTTATGTAGTCATATATATCTGCTATCGCGTATTCGGTAATTCCAGACATGGTGTATGTTTTCCCACTGCTCGTCTGCCCATAGGCAAATATACTTGCTGGAGTAATAGTTATTCGTTTAAAACATATTACTAGACGTAGTTATCTAAAATGGAATATTAATAGAATTATGTTACTTACAGTTAATGCCATTAAGAACAGAAAGAGCAATTCCTTTTACTCCCTCCTCATACACTTCTTTTGTTGAACTGTCACACCCGTATACTCGGTCTATTTCCAGAAAAATCATCATATACAAGTCACATTTATGGGTAAAAAGTTAGATGAAATGCAAGGAGATGCATGGCTAGATGATAGCTTACCAAACGTATAGGCGTTTGGGTACGTTGATCGTTCTGATGGGTTGTTTTTAAATATGATGGTGGTGTTGTTTATACATTCCCAATCGGATGCGTCGCCCTTCGCAATTTCTTTTCCGTTCAAAGGCCTAACCCTCACTAAATCTTCTCTTCTTGTGCAGTTGAATCTTGTTCATCACTTATTTCAAACTCGTCTCCCGAAATTGACTCCATATTTTCTTAAAAAAAGTAATGCACTAAAACAAAACTGAAGAGGCTAAAAGGCCGGATACAAGATCATGAGCCAGTCAATTTCTCTTCATAACATCAAGTGGAGTATAAAGTTTTGAAACCGAATACTCGGATTTTACTTCCAAACGAAGATATACTAAATGCACTTTCATCACAACATCTGCATAGGTATCAAAAAGGTAAATCAACATTCATAAGAAATGTTTGATAAATCTCAAATTTCCAGACTTGCTACCTTTAAGGGCTCTAGCGATAAGCAACATGAAAACACAAGTTAGTAGCCGATGTTTGTGAGTTTGATTCTATATAGCTTCAAATTGTATCTCCCACAAAGACATACCTATATCTGTCATACGATCATGCAGATCAAATATATATGCTTTAGCTCATTGTTCAAGTACAGAATACCCCTAATAATTCTTACTAACAATATAATATACGTTATACGTCACTCCATTTCTTTTAAGCTCATGATTAACCATTTCCAAAAGAAATACTCAATCACGCACGTAGCTCAACACGGTTGAATTTAGATTTCTCATATAAACTCAAAGGTGAAGTTTCAAAACAAATAAAATCTCACATTTCCTAACCCTGAATCAAAAGGATTGGAAGTTCAGTTTTATGTTATTTTTTCTTAAATCAACCAACTCTAAATCAGCACCTATAAGGCTATAACATCAGCATAGAAATCTCTAATCATCAGAAGAAATATATTATCATTCACCATCATCATCATCATCATCATCATCATCATACTCGGTAAATCCCACCAAAAACAAAGCTAAGGTAGGGTCTGAGGAGGGTAAAATGTAGACAGTCTTACCTCTACCCCGTAGGAATAGAGATGTTCATTGTTCTGGTCATTTTTCTAATTTTAATATATTTTTTTTAAGAAGAAATATATTAAAATTAGAAAAATGACCAGAACAATGAGCATTAATTTGAAAACAATAAAAACTTATATTCATCTCTGCATTCATAAAACTTGAATCGAATACCTTAAAACCATATGAATCAATGTATCAAATACTAACTTAACCTAGTTCTATTAATCATATAACAACATAATAACCTGAAATAATAAGATATCTAACCTCATGATAACCGATTCACCGAAGACAAACAACGCATAAACAACAATCCCCAAACCATTCGGAATTCGAAAAATGCAAGCGGAATCAGCTCAATTGACATGAAGATTTGAGGATGAGAGAAATTGCTGAAGATTTGAGGATGTAGAATCGATTAACGTGCATTAGATTATTTCTTCTGGTGATTTTGTTTTAGTTTCTACGAATCCAATAGAGATTTTGGGGAAATTTAATTCGTGTGTTGGACCTTTATTATGGACCTATAAGAACAAACCGCCATTTTTAACAAACCTAACAGGAAAAGGGAGAATTTGAGATTAATTTGCTTACTGCCCCTTGATTTTCTTCGGAAACTACTTTTTAAGTCCCTAAGGTTATGTCTAGTATAAACGAATCTCTCTGAGCTAACGGTTCACGAATGATTCACTGTATGGTTCGTTTACAGGCTTAGGGAGACTGCTTAAATTTCAATTTCAAGATCAAATTAATGGTCAAACTCTTACTAGTAGTTTATCAAATTAATTTCAATTCAAGATCTTATTCGTTTATAAGATCTTTTTATTTGTATGCATTGTTGCAGTAGTCGTTAAGTGGTCACAGGTCGGTTGACTGGTGAATCGTGAGTACTCGGTCTAGGCGAAGAGTACTTGGGGAGTACTCAGACATGTTAAATTGTAAAGAAATTGGTTTTCGGGAAGCTATATATGTAAAATATCATAAATTTACTAATATTTATAACAACATCCGTGAATATCAATATATATAAAAATACATGTTCAAATAGTAAAGTATATAAGAAATTGATATTAATCCATTGAAAAATAATATGTATTCTTTAATATGATAGTTACAAGAATTATATTTTATTTTCTTAAAGTTAAAATCGGCTTGAGTTGACCAACTAGATCTGATTCTGGCGAGATTGATCGCGTTTGATTGATTCCGAATAATTAGGCAGAGTTGAAGAAAATCGCATCAGCAATCTACCTTGTAGCGATTACTTGGAGGATACTCGACTTTCTAGACCTTGTTTTAGAACATTGTTTGTATGTATAAAAAATAGGAATTTTGGATTTTAATAATCCTAACTATTCGTCGTTGGCCGCCAACAGTCCCAACTTTAAAAATAACCGCAGGTAGTCCCAACTATTGACATATTGGCCACCAATGGACCATGATTAATGTATTCACACAAAGGAATTATCTTTATTCCGTTGTTGGGCCACGAAGATGTATAAACTTATAGGTGCACAAACCGGTTTCTCATAGAATGAAATTCGTGTCCTTGTATAAAAAAAGTTATAATATTTCAAAACGTTGTATTGTCAAATTGGTTTACATCTATACGATATGTGAAATAATTCCGTGTAGTTCATGGCTTTTTCATTGTACTAAACACCAAAGAGATGTTTGATGATACACGAAAAAATTTCACGTATATCATACATTTTATTAGTTTTTAAAACGTTACTCCAATGTATGAATATAAAGTAAATACATTATACATAAACTAATTTCATGTACCTCATGTATAATTTGACATCATATACGGAACTCAAATCTCATCAAGAGAACCACTGACTCCATAGAACAAACTTTGTTCTTGTTTTAGAACATTATATACGTAGCAACCATCTATTTTGACCAAAAATGTCAACCCTCTTCATTTTTTAATCTTATAAAATACGTCAAGCAAAGACTCATAGTGCAACCCAACACGCATGGAAACATTATCCACCATTCACCACTGCTTAAATGCTTCACAAATTACATCATTTCATAACTCATATGCCTACCAAAATGAAATATTCCAACAACCCCTCTTTCTCTGCAAAGTTGTTCATGCACACATTAAGCATGACTTTGCTCATCATAATCATGGTCACCTCCTTCCAAGCCATGGCACTCGAGCCCGTACAAGCGCCTGACCCTGAGTTTTCATTTGATCTGGAGCCTCTTATGTTCGACCCTGATGATGAGATACTCGATTATGGTGATTGGTTTGGACCACCTAACACTGGTGGGACACCCGATAGCGGTCCTATACCTCACGCGGAGGTGGATGATGAAGTTGTTGATATTTATTTTGATGATACGGATCTGATAGATTGATCTTGAAGTAATGTATTTAAAGTTTACATATATTTCATGCTCGAAATGAATACGTCGTGTTTATGTAAAACAAAAGGAATGTATATCCTTGTTCAGTGATTGTTATAATTGAAAATAAAATTGCATCTCACTCTTGTATAACTCCTTGAAATTCTTTTTTTAGCATGTCGTGCCTCTCGTTTTTCCTCCTTCGCTGCAGCCTGCATCAATCAAACAAAACCGAGTTTCTAAACCAATATTCGGTTATCTTGTAAAATAAAGATACGAATTACGATAAAATGTAAACCATACGCTCTTTCTTTTCTTCCTTCGTCGATTCTTGACCATGTTTCTTCGGTGGAAGCTACAGATTCTTCAGTTTACTCCTATCTTTCACAGCCGCGGTTGCAGAAGTCAAACCGTGAGGCAAAAAGTCAACATGGAGATTTTCTTTTCCTTTAATAGTAATTACATGAGTTGGAGTAGTGATCGCCTTGTTGACCGTTTCAGTCAACGTCTTATTTACTGTTCAGCACATTGCATACATCGCGGTTTCAGATCAGAACTTTATTAAGCGAGTGAACGATTTACATGAAATCAGATCAGGAAACCTCACCAGATCAAATTGTTCATCCAACTGTCAAATTCTCTAACAACATTGTGAACATTGTTATCTTCCGAACAATTCGAATTAACAACTGTTTCTTTTGCCAAATGAAACTTATTATCCGGAAGGTTGGCATTCACAACAAAATCCTCTTCCAAGTCTTTAACATCAACCAAAACACGATTCGTACTATCATCTAACAATGCAGCCACTTTAGGATCAATTGCTTTCTGAGTCCTTACAGGAACAATTTTCACTACAACAACATAGATCAAATTCTTGTACCAATCATCACCATCATTTGCCTTAGAAACCTCTACTCTATATGCATCAAATGCCTAAAAATCACAAAAACCTTAATCGGTTTGGGCTCAAAAACCAGTTTGTGCACCTATAAGTTTATACATCTTCGTGGCCCAACAACGGAATAAAGATAATTCC